>JAMPIO010000114.1:0-343767 GCA_024699865.1 Aphelenchoides fujianensis
ATGCGGGCTTTCCAGTGATGTGCAGTTTGTTTTCGTTTTTGGCCCGCTTGGCCACTGCGATGCCCGCCAACCGAAGCCCCGATTTTGCGCAAACAGCGGGCGGGTTTGAAGAGACGTGGACCGATTCCTCTGAAACTTGGCAGAAACATCGAGCACGTAGTTTTTCTGCTTACCACCGTTCCAAATTTTTTAAACGTTTGGTTGTCGAGGAGTAATGGCGCGTTTTGCGGTGGGGTTATGCACTCTAGCTTTGCGGCCAATTTCTTCGGTCGCCGCAGCCGGCATTTGTTTTTTTTCCATTTGCTGGCATTAAAGCAGACTATTAGGCGTTGTTTGCGGGTAAGGTAGAGCGTTGTGCGCGCCGTCGTCTTTGAAGACAGCATTCCTGCGCGGCTTTTCCGGTACGAATCGTTTTTTCTTGGGACCGTAAGAGCGAAATGGACGAACAGCGATGTGTCTGCTGAAAAACGGCCCGTTCGCCGAGTTTCAATCAAATTCGAACGTTGTGAAGCGCGACTCAGTGTTCTCCCATTGCGACGAGCACATGGTTCGTCAAACAAAATCGACAAAAGCATTCGATACGCACCAGTCTAACGACACCACCAGCTGGGGACGGCGCGAAGCGCCGTCAACCGCTGGTTTCAAAACAATCGTTTCAGCTGAAATGGTTTCCCAACGACAAAGATTTTGCGGACTTTCACTTCCGGGCGAACGGCGACATTTTCATCAACGCAAGGGACCTAATCGTGGGCGGAAAATTCAACTCTTCGGCCACGTACGACATCACACGCCCGCAGGACTCATCCTTTGCGCCACGTATCGCCTCGCAAATGCTGGCAATTGCCGTCTATTCGCTTTTTTTGCTTGTTTGTGGTTTTTAGTTGAGAAATGTATGTATGACTTCTACCTTAAGACGTCTGGTTCATGAGAAGTCCGAGCCGACAGAAAGCATGAAGAAGCACCCTTCTCTCGCAGTTCCCCCTGTCTTTCACTGCGCTGTGAAACGGTCGGCATTACGAAGGAGCGGTCAATGGCAAAGAGTTGTCCGTTTCAAGCAACAACAGTGCGTTTACTCGCTTGTTTTGTTCTGGAAAGACGCCGATAATTCTGCTCGCTAAACTTCAGCAGTGGACGGTAAACGCAATACGCGGCGGATGATCGGGGGCCGGTCTCTTTGTTTGCCCGAACGCGCAAGAGCAGTGCGCGAGCGGGCAAGCGGGAGCCTAGCGAATCTCGTCTGCACCGCTCTTGTTCGGCACGGTCGATCGGGCATCAGCACAAAGATGCAACGCGATTTAAAGGGTCATTACCTGTTCGATCAATCGAATGCCGTTGACAGGTGGTCGAAAGAAGAGTGGGAGGTGAGCGAACAGCAGAGAGGAAACGGAAGGCGAGGACGGGGCCCAATCGGCTTCAGTGAACAACGAGTTCGATTGGGCTTGCTCAGAAGCCCGACTTCATCCCCACTCTTGACTGACCCGCAACAAAACTTTCTCGTTTGTCCAACAAACAATTCATTGAATAAGAGACCTGATTGTGGTTATCAAACAAGATAAAGAGCGGAGTTGTCAGAAGAAAACGCTGGCGTTTTCGCTGGTTTACTCGCTCCAAATGCGGTCGGCGAACCAATCGAATGCGGACGCCGAGAGCAGGCTCGAGGACGTGCGGAGAGCCAGGTGGCGGAGAGAATCCGGTTTTCTGCAATCGAGGCCAATTAGATCTCGTCTCGACATTCAAACGGACCTCAACGGCGTACGAAACAGATACATGCGCGAGTCTTCCTCGGTTGTCTCCGCTTCGATGACCACGTACAGCGCCAAAACCTCGCGGCCCGCCGCGGGCTGGTATTCTCTTTTGGAGCTGACGCATCGCGTGTAGAACGGAAACGGGAAGCACACCTCGCGCCATTGCAGCCGCTCAAAGTCCAGCAGAGCGACCGGCGCCACGAAACGCGTCGAGTTGAACTCGTAGTCGGCG
The DNA here is from genome assembly GCA_024699865.1 of Aphelenchoides fujianensis. Taxonomy (NCBI): domain Eukaryota; kingdom Metazoa; phylum Nematoda; class Chromadorea; order Rhabditida; family Aphelenchoididae; genus Aphelenchoides; species Aphelenchoides fujianensis. Next base: position 1,978 of record JAMPIO010000114.1, read on the forward strand.
GGCACGTGAGTGAAGAGCAGGAAGTTGTGGTGGACGAGCTTTGCGAATTTCTTCTGGAACACACGCCTAAAGAACGGAAAGTAGGGGATTTCTCACGAGTTTCCAGAATTTCTCCATCGATTTCGGCAACGGCGGCACCGCCACGTCCTCCGACTGTTGCGAGCTCAACGCAATTCGATGCAGCTTCTTCGGGATCCACAGTCGATCGGGGAGCGCCCACACGTGATCCGCCCACAGGACCCAGCGGGTGGAGCGGCGGTAGGGAATGGGCAGCCGATGCTTGAGCTGCACTTCAAAACCCTCCAGTTTCACCTCGTAGATGCAGGCGGTGTCTTCGAACGGGTCGTGCCAAAAGAGGCGGCGATCGGCGTCGTCGGTCATCTGCGCGATCGGGCTCTCCACGGCGGGCAATTCGAGCGGCTGATTGTAGACGGGCGCGTAGGTGCGTGTTTCGAAGTCCAGGCGGTAGAAATTCGCCCGCATCTTCCATTCGCCCTCGTCGTTGAGCACTGCAACAATTGACTCTTGTGCTCCCGACCGCTCCACCTACCCGCTTTCGCGGTGCTCAAGAAGGTCGTTCGATCGAGGAAGCAAACTTCGTTAAGACGAGCGGTTTCCGGGAACGGACGGCCGGGGGCAATTTTGAGAGTTCTAAAACGAAAGGTTTGGAGTTCCTGTGGACCGGAACGAACGTGAGGACTGCCCGAAACATGTCGAAGACCAGCACTCTGCCCGAAGCCGACTCTTCTCCCTGCTCGTCCGAGTCGTCGAAGATGTAGAAAAAGCGTTCGCCGATCGTGCGGTTGCCCAAGTAGGCGGGCTTGCTGGCCAGTTTGCAGTCGAAAGCCGCTCTGTTCGGATTCTCGTCCGACAAGCCATCTAAAACACAATCGATTTCTAGAGAACAACCGCAAAGAAGCGAAACTCACCCGCAGAATCCGTTGAAGAGTTCTCTTCGGTGTCCTGCGCGTTGCTTTCGCATTTGATCTCTCCTTTCTTCTTCCAGCACAGCATTTTGCTCAGCCATTGGATTAAACGATGCATGCTCAGACAAACCGCACTCGAAAGCAAATGAGAAGGCAGTGCGGGCAGCGGATGAGAGCAGATGCTGTCCAGCGCCGGATGCCTCGCAGTCATCGCCCGGTATATTGGGGCGTCAACTATGTTTTGACGCACGGAATGCCAATAGTCACTGGTTGGCACTCGGCGAGCGAATTCGGGCGAATCTACAAATGAGAGCGTTGTGCGCACTTTTGCACGCGTTATTCCGCACAAACACGCGCAACCGGTCGAAGTCGGACGCGACCGATCGGCCGAAACGCCCCATTTTGGCATTCCGTGCGTCAAAACTTAGTTGACGCCCCAATACAACGCGGTGACCTCGACAACTCGGACACTTGCTTCCTGCAGGTTTCCCGACTGCCGGGCTTTGGGACAGCAAAGTGCACGGACAAACCCAATTCGTGTGGGCGTACAGCTTCAAGCCCGAAGACAAGCCACGGAAAGACGAAGAAGCGACAGATTGCTTGGCAGTCTTTGTGTTTATTCAGACGGTAAAATTTATGGACGAACTCAAGTCACAAACGAATGGAAAGAAGAGTGTAAAGAAGGTTGTGGGCAACCTCGAAATGAATGGAGACCATCAAATCCGGCGGATGGGAATCGGCTTCATGCCTTTGAACACGCCGGGCATGAAGCAGAAGTTCGAGGCGAGGCGGTTTGCCGGTCACCAAGCGGAAGACCTCTTTGACTTGGACGCCCTCGTGGAGCTTCCGGGCGGCGATCAGAGCGGGCTGCTTGAGCGAATCGGGGCGACTGAAAGCGAAAGGATTGATGGGCGCGCAGAAAGCGAACCAACCGAAACATGTAGCGCTCAATTCGAATGCGAACTATGGGCGGCTGGTCCAAGACCGCGAGGATTTTGTCCCTTTTGAGCACGACGATCCCGTCCTCCTCTCCGTCGTCCGGATTGATGATTGAAGATATGTGCCGGGTGCCTTCCGCATCGATCGGAAGTTTCTCCCACGCTCCTGGCCGCGAGGTTGCACCGGAAAATGGACCAAATCCAGCGAAAGCTCTCCAGTTTGCCGACTTCAAGATAGAGCTTCTGCGTAGAGCGGACAGAAAGCGCCGAATGTATCTGAAATTCGCAGTAATGGGTGAAAACAAGCGAACGCAAAGGATCACGTTTCCGCCCAACACATCGACGTTGAACGCCTCCTGCCTCCACGTTCGTCGGTTCAACGAGTAGACGTGCAGAACATCCGGCTTCGCGGCGTCCACCGCGTGCAGTTCGCCGCCGTCTGCGCTTATTTGGGCGCAATGTAAGCTTGTCTTCGGGGTGGATGGCTTCGTGGTCCACTTCCACTCGAGCCTCGTCGACGTTGACTCGAAGGAAGATGAAGCGGGTGGAAAACTTCGGAGCCCGACAAGATCGCTCGATTCACGGCGACATTCTGGCCGCGGATCTCCGTCAGCACGAAGGAAGTCCGAGCGACCCCCAGGCTTCGTGGAGGAAGACGCGCTCATAGGTTCCATCGGCATCTTGGAGACGAACCAAGTGCAAGGCGGGGGTGTAGACGAGGAAGCGTCGTGGGGTTCACGGCCAGGAATGCGCTAACTTTTCCTATCGAATCCGACCTTTTCTGCGGCTTCAGGAGTCTGCAAGCGAAAGGTGAGGAAGGACAAGTCCCATTGAATGCCCTTACTTGTGCGTGCTCTCTGCGAGATCCACGACGAACAGTTCCGTCGCGTCCGAAAGGGCGTACAGGTAGCGACCGTCCGCCGAGCATCCCAAAGGCCAGAGCTGAAAGCAGCTAGAAGTAGACTAGTGGCGGGATGAAATTCTCACGTCTCCCTCGTAGACAACGGCGCCCTTGAGAGGTTGCCGCTTGTGGTATCGAGGGAGCGGATTGCGTTCCTGCCAGCACGAATTGCAGCCGCACAGAAGAGAGCAAGGGAGCTGGGCGATCGGCGGCGTCTGCGCCATCACCCTCGTTAAAAAAAAGAAATTGAGGTGAAGTGGCCGGCTCCTTCAGTCGGATGCGGGTAATCCGTGGGCTCGTTGGTTCGTGATTGCAACACGAGAGACTCGAATTGGACGTCGGTCTATTCGTCTTCAGCCTCAACTGCCGGGGGACGAGGGCGCTTTTTTATCCGCTGGCCCGCAGATCTCCGCCTTACGCCCTCCAACAGTTGTTCCTCACTCGCACGCACAACAAGGGACGGAATTAGAAGTCCGCCGAAATTAAAGCGAAATTTGCTAATCAGACGATCAAATGTTCACGTTGTAGATGATAATTAAGCAAGCACTTTCAAGCACCAAAAGCCGCAGGAACACGCAAACTGCAAGAGATGACCCCGCAGAAATAAGTAAAACAAAGCGAAACGCGGCAGCCGGCCGCTTTGTGTGCCCGAACGCGCAAGAGCAGTGCGAGCAGGCAAGCAAGTGGGTAGAAAGAGGACGGAAAGGCGGCAAGCGCATGCGGGGGACAAACGGCGCGATCGACAGCCGCTTTTCCGATTTGGCGGGAAGGCGCAATTGCGCGCGGCAGGCACAAAAACGTGCCGCTTGGCGGTCCGTCAGCCGCGGCGAGTTGGGCGCGCGGGATGAACGGAGATTGCGGGCGGCCTGAAAGCTCCACTCGTCGTAGCGAACGGAAAAAGAGGATCGGAGCAGTGCAATTGCTGAACGACGGCCCCGAAAGCAAGATTTCGCGCAGTTTCCTGCATGCGAACTTCACAAATACGACTACCATGCGGGAAACTAAAATCTACAGAATCCATTCAATTGAACGAAAGAATGCGTGTTTATTCCGCGCTGCACGTTAAAGTAATGTGTATGAACAGTCAGCAACTCATAAGAAACGATTAGTTGCAGGCGTAACGACGGAGAGCTCGTTGGTAGTTTCCATAGCCGCACTGCTCGGTGATCGCCTTCAACGCCTCGCAACGAGCCTCCTTCGAGTCGCAGAAGCACTCCTCGCAGTTCTGCAGCTTCCGTTGCATCCCCTGGTCGTAGGCTTGGGCAGGGCACGCCGTCTGAACGAACTCTTGGCATCGCCGTTTCTCCGCCTGCTGACGGGAGTAGCGGTCCTGGAAAAGGGATGAAATGGGTGAGCGGAGAGAAACGAACGGTCTGGTCGCACTCGTAAACGTGCTCCTCGACGCGGTCCTGCTCTCGCTGCTTCTCCTCGCGCTCCTTCTCGCAGGCGTGGCAGTGCCGACCGCCGCGACCGCCCTGCTGCCCGCCGAATCCTCCACGCTCCCCTTGGCCGCCGAAGCCGCCGCGATCTCCTTGGTAGCCGCCTCGTCGGTCGTCGTTCTGCCGACCGCCGTGTGTTCCGGTGCCGGTGCCGAAGCCGCCGCCGAGGTCGCCGCCCTGGCCGCCGGTGTAGGGATCAAACTCGCGCTCCTCGCAGCTCTTGCACGCCTTCTTCGTGACCGTCCGGCGGTTCTTGCGCGCTCGGCGGTTCTTCTTTTGGGCACGCGCCTTTGGCCCGGCCGCCTTCTTCGCCTTCTGCCCGCGAGCACGAGCCGCCTGCGGTCGAGCGGCCGCCGCGCCGCCGCCGAGAGCGCCCCGCCCGGTGGTCTTCTTCGAAGTCATTCCCTTCTGTTGGCGTTTGGCCGCTTCCGTCGAGGAGAAGACGGCCACGAGGACGACGACCAGAAGGAGCGGGAGAAGCAGGCGCATTTCGAAGGCAGCTGAAGGAGTAGAAGAAGAGAGGAGGCAACGGAGGGATTGTTGATTTCTGCCCTCCACTCCGCTTTTTTATATCCGAATGGACGAGCGGAATACAAAGGCGACCATCGAGAACGACCGTCTTTCTCAATGCTCCTGTTTGTCCAACGGCCACCTGCCCGCCGTTCCGAAGAGTGGGCGTTCGACACAAAAGTACGTCCACGGGATCATCCCGGCCGTTCGCTGGGAGTTTCGCAACGCAAACGTTCCCCCGGCCGTGGGCATCGACGAGTGGACCTCGAACGCGGGCGGCTGTTTGCAGAGCTGCTGGCGGGAAGGTAGCCGGGCGTCGGTTAGTGGGTGGATCACGAGCAAACAGATGGGATCGTTGCCTTACCGTTTTCCAGTCACTCTCCACCAACAGAAGAGACAAGAGTTTATTCAAGGGAGAACACGAGATCGACGCTCAACTCGGCTGGAAGTTGCGCATCTTCCAGGCGGACAGCCGCAGTCGTCCGATCACGTACGTGAACATCAGGAGGACGTCGACGAGCAGGAGGATCGTGATGAACAAAACGTTGCCCGCGTAGAGGCGCGCATAGACGTCGAAATGTTCCCAGTGGACGAACGTGACGTCCGCCAGATCGGCGCCCTTGAAGTGCGCCGGCTGGACGGCTCGTTGACGGCGAATCCGCAGCGCCCGCTCGCCCTCCGAACGGAACGCGGGATCTCCGAAGTCGGGAGCGGCGACCATGAGCGGGAGCAACTGGAAGGAAGTGGAGGGTTGTCCCAGAAAGGTTGGCAGTTGAACTCACCAAAAGCGACAGCAAGAAGACCGCGAAGAACGACGAGCAGCCGATCGACAGCCGCATTTCCGCGCACTGGCGAGACGAACCGCTCGATCGGTGAGACAAAAGTGGCGAATGCGGGGTGAGCGGAGGAATTGGCAAAGAGCGTTTTGATCGGGGAAATGCGCCCGGCTTGATGCAAATCGGTGAACTTCCGGCTCACTCGACGTCGATTATCTCGCGGTGTTTCCACTAGCAATTCTTCCTCTTCTGCGCCACGTCCACCGATCGAGAAGACCTTTTTATTGGACGTAACGCAGAGAAGACTCGGCAAGCGCGGACGGTCGCCGCTCGAATCGAATGGACGGGCGGGAGCGGCTGGGCGTCGTCTGGGAGGCGGCCGTCTCGCTGCAGCGATCCTTGAGCAGAACCGAGCGGATGGTCCGATTGACGGCCAGGTAGATGAGCGGCGGGGCGCCCTGCGAGAGGAAGTAGAAGAACGAGGCGGTCAGACTGCCGCCGAAGGTCATCGGAACGAACTGGAGCAGGAGGTAGCTAGCTGAAGCGACGAAGTGGATCACGCCGATTGCGATCACTTGGATGTAGATCTGCAACACACATCACTAAAGGAACTTGTGGAAAAACTCACTCGTCTCTCTCGTCAAAAAGCCGCCCGCTGTCCATCGGCCGACGAGCGGCGAGTGGCTCGCACGTAGGCGGCCAACAGAAAGCCGTAGATCACGGACTCGCACGAGCAAACCACGAGGTTGTTCGCCGAGTGGGCGGTCGACGAGTAGCGGCGCGCTTCGAAGTCGTCGAAAAAGGCGGCGTGCGGGTTGAACGACCAACTGAAAGCTTCTCTCAAGCAGTCTTTCTTGTCTCGTCCGCCTACGCCACCAGAACGCCCGAAAAGAGAGGCGGCGGAGTGAAGATGAACAGAAACAAGAAGTAGCCGATCGGAAGGGCCAACCAGAAGGCAATCCGCCACCCGCCGAATGCCGCCGCCGCCCACCGACCGCTCGCCAACTCGAAGCACCGGTTGATGCCCAAAAGCATTGAGGTCATCGTAGAAGCGCCCCAGGTGCCTGCAAGACGAGCGTGAACGAACGAGCAAGCAGAGAGCCCACCCATGCCCACGGCGCCGACCACGTAGATCAAAGTGGGATGCGAGCAGAAGACGGCGCCTTCGATCGCCAAGATCCCGGTGACGAGTCCGCAAGCCTAAAAGCAACGTCTTTTCTCTTTTTTGATCACTCGTACTTGAAGTCCAGTGATGTGGATGACGGCGAGCAGCATCATGAGGCGGTAGGATGCCCGAGCGCGCAGTTTTGTGCGCCACATCGCGTACAGACAGGCGGCGTACGTGCTCTGCAATCGGAAAGAACGATTGCAAACAAGCACCAAACCCTTGATCCGTTGAACTCACCGTACAGATGGCGTAAGCGACGATAAGAAGGGCGCCAAACACGCGATGCTGCCGCTTCTCTAATGGAATCGATTCGATCGAATAGAAAGAGCAATTATACAGCAAATCGTATTGCTGCTGGTCGAACAGCAAGACTTCCATTGCGGACAAACAATGAAATAAAAAGAGGGAATAAGGAAAGAAATGAGATGCATTACTCGTTTGGAAGGTTTCTGCCACGCAAGAGGGTCTTAACTGCCATTTCATTTCTGTTTGCTTAAGCTCCCGTCGGGGGATTCGGTTCGTTTAATTAATGCCCGCATTCTCATCGCCTTTGAGCTGGCCTGCCTTCGACGCATTAGTTTCTGAACGGAATATAAAACGCCCCAATCTTTTAAGGCAAAACGTAGCGTCGTCTTCATCAGCAGCGTGGAAGAGATGTTTGTTTTAAAAGGTCGGCAAAAGAAAGTCATTGATGGTAACCTCAAAGTTGCTTGTGCAGCCGTTTGTGCGGCAAGCCAACACAACGGTCATGCAAAATCCGGCGAATTCCTTGGTTGCTCGCCGGTGTTCACTTTCCGCATTCGACACGCGGCGGAACCAAGCGGCTGCTCGCCCTCGAAATGCCCGCTCTCGTCGTTCGTTTCGGCCGTCTTCCGGTGATCCTCGCCGTCGTCCTCCTGCTGCACTCCTTCGGGCGACTGGGAGCACAGGCGGTGGAGGGGACTAACTCATCTTTTTCGGCGGCCCTTCTCTCCACTCACTCGTTCTCGCCTTCTCCCTCTTCGGCGACGAGTCCGGCAGCCAACCGGACGATCGCCGAGGGGGCGAACTCCAGCACGACGGCCGCCCACCGGCCGCACCACGAGCGGACCGAACGGCCGCTCGGCGTCGTCGCGCGAATTCGCTCGTGGCCGATCGAGTCGTGGGTTTGGATTTTGATCATGTGAGTCCCCTTCCTTTCTTTCTCCCGTTGATCCCTCCGTCGTTTAGATTGACCTTCATGACGGCGATCTCGCTGATCTTCGCGTGTGTCCTGCACTTCCCGTTCGGCTGCTCGAAGGTGAGAAGACGGGAACATCCAAGAGTCATCACCCGTCTGCTTTCAGCCGTACGACGCCATCGATGCGGTGCGAGCGCCCACCGTCGACACGCCGATCCGCACCAGCCAGCAGCACCGGTCGAGCGAAGAGAAGGCGAACCGCTCGGTGCCTCGGCCGCCGGCCGCCGTTCCGCGCGCTGCCGCCCCGCCGACATCCGCCGAGCGCCTCCGCGACTCCTCGAACGGCCACGGACGCACCCGCTCAACCCAAACGATCACGTTCTCCCACCGAACGAAGCACCCGACCGCCCGCGCGCCGCTCGTCGTCCCGCCGGTCGCCCCGTCTCGCCGTCGTCGTGGACCCGAAGGATCCCACGCCGAAGAAGCCGCTCACCGCCCCGGAGCTCAGCGAGCGGACCGCCGAATCGAAGCGAACGCCGCCGCCGGTGTCCCGCGACTCGGTGGCCACGACCATCACGACCCCGACGATCGTCGTCTCCGTTCACGGCCTCCACCCCACCCAATCGACGAGCAAACTGCCGACCACCGTCTCTTCTGTCGCCTCCACCGTGGCCACCACGGGATCCACACAGCAGTGAGCATTCTTCTCTTCTTTCGTGTGTACGCGGCATAAACTAGTACTGACCGTTCGGTGGGCTTACGTAAAGGACGTGTAGCTTCCACGAATAAATCACAAACAAAGGAGTGGTCGATGATCTTCAGGACAGAAACAAACATCCCTCCTTTCGGGTGACCACTGCGCACATTCGGAAGTCTCTGCCGCTCGTCCGTTTGTTTGCAGATCCACACAGGGTTGAAACGGCCGAATTGAGCGGAAGAATTCCAATCTTCGGGGGGTTGTGCGCATCCACGCGTTAGGGAGAGGAAAGCGCTCTGCTCAATTATTTCCGGCGGGAAGACGCGAAGGACGAGTGAAATCGAAAGTGCGCGCCTTCCGACCGCGCTTCGACCTTCGAATTGCCGCCTTTGAAACTGCCGCCCGGCGCGTTCTTCTTTTGGATTGATTTACGAGACGTTAGGAGCGGTTCGCCTGCTGGTGTGGACGTTGATTGACATCCGAACGAGGCTTATAATTCAAAGCTCTGGTGTTCTGGACAGTACGTGAGCCCTCTCGCGTTTATGCACTTTACGGAACGTCTGCTGGTTTCTCATAACATTCACCGTTTGACGACGGCAAAGATTACTCTTTTAAGCGCATTGGTCATGCCTTCTGCCCTTCTTTAGCTTTTCAATTTGTTTCTCATTGCCGACCAAAAGAACGAGCGCGTGAATGAGCAATTCGGGAACGACGGACGACCCCAACGGGGCGGGCGAGCGGGCGGGCGGCAGAAGGCGGTTGTTTACAACCAGTGGAACGAGCGAGCGGCGGAGAGAAACGTTGAAAAGACGGGCGGGAATGTTCGCGAGTTCTTTCTTTTCGATTTCGAAAGGCGGAAGTGGTGGGCAGCGGGAAATAAACGAAACTTCGAACCGAGTGGTTCGCCGTGATTCACGCCATCTGCTTCGATTTCTTCTATTTGCCTTTTGTTTATAACCGCTCGAACGCTCGGAGTTCCGTTCGATCCTCCTGCTTTCTGCCCGCGTCATTCGATCCGCCAGTCGCTCGTTCGCTCGGATTTCTCTTTCGCTTTGCGGATTTTTCGTTCGCCGAGCGGCTTTTCGCCGCCCAAAAAGCCGACTGGCCGAGGGGACGAGCGGGCAGATGGAAAGAAGGGCGGAGGGCGGGCGAATGGCTCGTTTGACGGCCAAAACAACAACAAGCGGACGCCTCCGTGGGGCTATTTTTAAGCCGCCACTCGGTCCTTCGCCCTTCGCTTCGTTTCGGAGTCATGTGGCCGAACGGACGGGTGGCATTTGGCCGCTCTCTTTCATTCTGAGGCTGCATATCGAATGGTTTCATGGCAAAGTCAATGGCATCCGCTCGATGCCGTTTGGAGTCAATCAAGTTTCGAATGGGAGAACGACGGAAACAACGCTTCTCGTCGTTTTTATTCCTTTCTGGTCAGGGTATAAACAACCGATTTTATCTTTTCCGTTTACTTCTTGGTCGTTTTTGAACGGGCGCAATTAAAAGTGGTCGTTCGTTGTCTTTTCCTTTCGTTCTTTTCGACGGGGGAAGATTCCGCAAGTTTATTGAGGCGTTCAAATTCAATTTTTCAATTTCCGTCTGCCCGCTCGCTGTGACTCACCGGCGAGTGTTCGTCTTATCGCTCGTTTCTTTCGTTCGTGCTTCCGGCCGCTTGTTTGTTGATCTAACGTTCACATTGCTCAAGGTTGGTTCGTTTCAGCTCCTTTCCACTTTTACTTTCTCACACCGAAAGAGATGGCGATTGTGACTCGCTCGACGGTCACCACGAACCGGGGCACCGGCCAGACGTCGCACACGGTCGTTCCGATGTGGACGATCAAGCTGGTCTGCGCGGTTCGCTTGGCTTCTACCGTCTTCTCGATTGAATGCCGGTGTTTAGATCCTCTCGATCGTGACGCTTGTGCTGCTGCTCGTCCATCGGCCGTACATGTGGCAGTCGTGGCCGCGCACCTTCATCACGGTTTGTTCCCTTCACTTGACCGTTGATCTCCTGCTCATCCGCTCGTTCAGATCACGTTGGCGAGCGGCTACCTGCTCGGCTGGTCGCTGCCGTCGGTCCTCAACCGCTTCCTGCCCTTCCACAAGGTGGACGTCGCCCTCCACTCGTTCAGCCTCATCCTCGGCCTGCTCGCCTTGATCCTGACCGTCGTCTTTCTGGTCGACCAGTCGGATTACTCCCGCTCCGATGACTACAAGCTGATGATCGGAATCGCTATCTGCTTGGGCGTCGAGGTGATCTGCCTGTTCATCCTCGTCTCCATCATCTTCTCCGGCAACTACACGATGGTCGACACTCGCTGAACGAGAAACTCTTAATGAAATTGGTCTATGGCTCGTTTTACTTCTTCTGATTCAAAAATTCTTTGAGTATTCTGCTTATTCCTCGTCTATCGATTGTCGAGATTCCCGAAATGCTTCTGTTCTTTGCACAATCAAGCTATTCGTGTTGTTTGCTAATTTTATTTCGAACAGCTTCTGTCGTGTGATTAATAAACTCGATCATACAAGGAGGGGCAACACGGACTTGCAAAGCATTCAACTTGCATTTTTATTCATTAGGAACGTTTTGAACAAACTAATAGGGCAAACGAAGGTCATGAATTGCCGCGGTATGCGACCAGGTGACAGTGCGAGGCATACAAAAGGTGGGGTGGCATCGAGCGAGTTCCTGTTGACAAAAAAGGCAAGAACAGCAACAAAAAAATGGTATGCGATTTAACGTTCAACGATGCCCGATTATTTACAAAACGTGGTAATTGCGGTCAATGGCTATCATCCGTTTCGGCGGTACGAAATGATCGCAACATTGGCGACAACGAACGGGAATCGGCTCCATGTTCTTGAGGAAGCTGGGCAGAGCGCTCTTGTACGGACGAACGTTCATCTTTTGCTGGAAGCCCTCCTCGCCCTCGATCTCGTCACGGGCCTTCCCCGTGGCCAGGATGCTGAGCGTTCGGAGCGGTCTCTACGTTCCTGAAGCCAAAGAGGATGAATGCCCAAAAGAAGTGAACAAACCGGAGCATGCGCCGTTGGATTGTGTAGCGGAACCGCTCTAGATTGTGAAGATGCAACGGCAACCTTTTTCTGCGGACAGTCAAGAAGCCGTCCTCCACTCCATCGGTTGGATTGAGCAGCAGCCAGAACTCGTCCATGTGCCCAGCGATCGGCAGATCTTCCCACTTCTTTTGGCTGACGTCGAAGCGGAGAAGAGCACCTTCCTCGTTTCGGAATCCTCTCGCGTAGACACCTCCCGCACCCCAGGCGTAATCGTGGTGATGAATCTGCAAACAGCAGGGTACACAAACGAGTAAAGAGGAGGTGACTCACATTGAAGGACCAACCGACGTTCTCGATGGTAGCTTTCGTCCACTTCTTTTGCGGCAGCGAGTACGCGTGCAGGCTGCCCGGCTCCCGTTGATGCATCGCGTACAATTCTCCTTCGTTCTCACTCGTGAAAGGAAGGAAGGCGGTTTTTCCGCCGCGTGCATGAGTCGTGAACGAGTTCGTGTCCACCGAATGCAAGTGCTCCATTCGGCCCTCGTTCACGTCCAGCCGGCAGACCTGGATCGTTCCGTAGCGGCCGAGCACCGCGCGCTTCACGTCCAACGCCTCACCGCGGATTTCCGTGAACACGAACGTGCGGAAGAGCCCATCTTCCTTGCGGTCGATGAAGAGTTGGCTCGAACGTCTCGCCTGGTCTCGTCGAATGCGAATCAGTTCGACCTCCGCAACGCGAGGAAAGCGGTGTTTCTTCGAGTAGGCAAGGAGGGTGTTGGCACTAAGAACCACAAAGTAGCCGACGGAACGCGCCTTCCACCCATCCGGTGCATTCAAAATTCTGCAAGCAAAGCGGATACGCAGCGGCAAAGAAAAGGGCTCACTTTTTAGTTCCGCGGAAGAGATCGGCGACGAGCAGATTTCTCTCACGCGTGAAGCAGTACAAGTAGCGTCCGTCCGCCGAGAAATGCAGATCTTCGAGCTGAATTCGAAGAAATCAATCAAAACGAACGACCGTTAAAAACAAACCCCTCGAGCAGTCTGGTAGACGAATTCGTTGTTCCCGATGCAGTGGGCGGGCTTGGGAGCCTTCGACTTCGCTTGGGTCGCAGGTCGCAGTTTCTTCTCGGCGCGAACCTTCGGGTGACCTCTCGCAGTTCGCGCAGCCGACCGCTTGCGTGGACATCTGCACGATGAGCGGTTCTTCCGCCATCTGCTCCTCTTCCGCATCGTGCGGGCGCTTTTGACTCGCAGAAGCCATGACGGAGCCTGAAAGGATGAAAGTTTGGGCGAATAAACGCCGAATCGATCAAACGACGCGAATAAATGGCAGCAGGATTGGCGGCCGGTCGAATGCGCGGAGAGACGGACAAAGGGGCGAGCGCGAGGAAATAACTCGGGCAGGCGCGCACGCACAATAAACCTGCCAACTAGGCGATCGGAGCGACCAGGCGTTGGCACTCGCCACTCCCTTCGCTGCGGGCCGCGATCCCTTTTGCCAGTCGCCGATTACGCGCCGCTTGCCTCCCTCTCATTTGTCCGTTTGTTTGCCGCTTTCCGACCTCTGCTGGATGCCGCATTCCGCTCCACCGCGATTTCTGCGCACGCACCTCGTCCTTTGTCTCGCATCAACTAGTGGATCCAAGCGCCGAATAAACAGTTGTTTGATCTTTAAATTTGGTTCCAGTTCCGGCGCCTGTTTTGAAAGGCGTAAAGCAAAAGAAAAGCGAAGAAAGCCGAATTTTACGGTCGGCTGGCATCAGAAAGAACTCAAATCGCGTGTTGTCCACTTGTGAAAGAACATCTAAAATCGTTGCACTTTTGTTCAAGGTTTGTTAACAATAAGTAACGAGAGAATGAAGTAGCGGAATTTTTGGCTAAGCACTTCAAACTACGGCAAATTCTTTAAATTCCCCGTTGAAATCAATTGTTTGGCGTGCAGAACGATTAATCTGATCGGAGTGCATCCTTTTCAATCGTGTTTGGCCGCAAATCGGTGCAAGTTGGCACCAAATGGACGGCCGAGTGGACGACCGAGTGGACGACGAGCGGATTGATGAGCCCCACGGGAGCAACAAGATGCAGGCGTTTGCTCTGGCGTTCTGCCGCAATTCCGTCCGCTCGATCGCGTCCGCCGCCGGTTTTCCTGGCGGGCGGGCGGGCGGCGGCGAGGGAGCGCGGCGGGCGAACGACTCGAGTGCACGTGCTCAAGCTTCCAGTGGAGTGCGCGAAGGCTTCTATTGCTAGTGCGGAGGAAATTCGGCGGTTTGCGAACAAAATCCCCGAATTTCCGCTCGGAACTTTCTCCTCACTCAAGTGCTCGCTTTTTCGCTCAAAACTCGGTGAATTTCCGATTAGAAACGCTGGAAATCGATTTTTATCGGTTTGTTTATGAACACGCACGCCCGCTTTCGATGAATCACGGCCGTTGGCTGCTCGACTGTCTGCTCCGATCGACTGGACGGCCGGGAGAGCGGCGATTATCGACTTTTGCCCGGCCGGCTTCGTCCTTCGACTGTCTGTTGCTTTGTTGTTTTATTCGTTTTTATCTGATTCCTCTTGATTATTTCGCTTTTTATTCTTTTAAGAGGTGGTTCTTGTGATATTCGTGAATTTCCTTATCGACTCGAGTCGTCGTTCATGTATTTTCCTCGATTATTCTCGTTTGCTTTCAGGCTTTTCGTCGGCGCCCCGTCACGGCCGCAAAAATCGATCGTCAGGTGGAATCCGCGCGGCTGCTGAACGCCGAGGAGGGACGGCGGCCACGAGCGACGCGAACGGCCGGCAGAATGGGCGGAACGGCGGCCAGCGGCGCCGCTCGCACGCGGAACGCCTCGAATAACCGGCGACCGAATCAACGCGATCAATCGGTGGGTTTCATTTCGATTATTTCTTTTGATTCCTTGCTCGTTTCCAGCAAGTGCGTCGGCGCTACTACACGGACCTCCGGTCGCCGTCGGGCGTCTCGTGCTGCGTCAAGTACCTTGTGTTTGGCTTCAACATCGTCTTCTGGATCCTCGGCTTCCTGATGCTGGTGGTCGGCTGTTGGGCGCAGCTGGAGAAGAACAACCCGTACACGCAGTTGAACCGTCTGTCCAAGTTTTACCTCGACCCTGCGTGGCTGCTCATCATCATCGGGGCGATGACGTTTGCCATCGGCTTCAGCGGTAAGCGATTTCTCCGATTATTTTGTGGATTGTTTCGTTTGCAGGCTGCATCGGGGCGTTGCGGGAGAACACCGCCTGTCTGGCGATCTACTCCTCGCTGCTCGGCTTGCTGCTGCTCACCGAGTTGATCATCGTGATCGTCGCGTTCATCAGCAAGGACTGGATCGAGACGGAGATGAAGACACGACTGGACGACATGATCATCCTCTACCGGGACGACCCCGACCTGCAGACCCTCATCGACTGGATGCAGACCGACTGGCACTGCTGCGGGATCAACAAGCCGGACGATTGGGACAAGAACCTCTACTTCAACTCGTCCGCTAAAGCCCTGAAGTCGGAGGAGGCGGGCGGCGTTCCGTTCTCCTGCTGCGTCAACAGTTTGGAGCTGCAGAACTACGCGTGCGGACATCGAGCTCGAATTATGGACGTGAGTACTCACTTTTCCTTCATTTTATTTACTCGTTACTCGTTTCCAGCCGCAGCAAATCAACAACCTGATCTACACGGAGGGCTGCCTGCCCAAACTGCAGCTGTGGATCACCAACAACCTCTTCTACGTGGGCGGCGCGATCCTGATCGTCGGCGTCATTCAAGTGAGTCCTTCTTTGTCCATTCGTTCATTTATTTCCTCCGTTTCAGTTCCTGGGCATCTGCTTCGCGCAGGACCTGCGGACGGACATCTTCGAGCAGAAGGCGAAGTGGTCGAGGCGATGAGCACAAAGCGGACGGCCGACTTCTTGCCGCCTTCTTCCTTCGGTCTTCTCGCAAGTGTTCTCTCCTCTAATCATCGCTTAATCAATCCCCCTAATTGCTCATTTTCTTCCCCTTCTGTTCGCATTTTCTTCGCTGAATTCATGAGATTTTCACCGCCTTCTTCGTTGCTCTCAACTGCCAAAGGTCTACGTTCTCTTCCGATTTCCCCATTGATCATCTTCCACGAATGCATGTCCACTTGTTTGTTCTCTCTGCCGTTCGGACGACGAACGTGACACGTGTATTCAGTCGCCATAAATTGCATTCTGCAGTCAGAGAGTGGAGTGGCCGAAGGAGAGTTGCTCCTGCGCGGAGCTTGCTTAAAGCAGTGGGAAAAACCATAGAGAAGCCATTGGCCACGAGTATTCTTTGCCAATCGATCAAAGTGAGTACTTTGAACTTTCTATCGACTATGAGTGTTTATTCTCGACTACTTCCATGCCGAACAGAACGTGTTCACTTCTTGGCCTCGAGCAGCTGCCGGGCGACCTCCTCCATCACTTTGGGGTACATTTCGTGCTCCTTCCGCTGGATCTTCTCGTGCAGGCGGTCCTCGTCGTCCTGCGGGTCGATTCGAATCGCCTCTTGGGCCAAAATCTGTCCCGCGTCCACGTCTTCCTGCAAACAAGGGATTCTGAGTGTGGATTGGATGAACGGTGGACTCACGACGACGAAATGGGCGGTGCAGCCGGTGATCTTCACGCCCGCCTCCAACGCCAGCTTGACGGCGTGGGCGCCCTTGAATGCGGGCAGCAGCGAGGGATGCAGGTTGATCACTCGGTTTCCTTAACGAACGACTAATGCTTGAAGGAAAGATAATCGAGGACTCACTCCAATGGTTGACGAATTCGCCGGTCAGAATGCGCATGAATCCCGCCAAGCAGATGAGCTCCACGCCGCGATCCTCAAGAGCCTGAAGAGCGAGGAGTAAACGATTGAATGAAGAAAGGGATGGGCGTACTTTCGTGACCTTCGCCTCGAATCCCGTGCGGTCCGTTCCGTGCGGAATGACGAGCGTCTCGACGCCCATCTCGGCGGCGGTCTAGGCCGCGCACGTCCGGCTTGTTGCTGATCACGACGCTCACGTGACACCGGCAGCCGCGCTCTTGACTCCGCTCGATCAATCGCTTCATGTTGCTTCCTTCAAACAAGAGAAGTGGGTGAGTGGAAGGAAGAAGATGTACCCGTTCCGGAGATCAGGATGCCGACGTTCACGCGCGGTCGCTTCAGGTACTCCTCGTCGTTCGAGCGGGCCACCTTTCCGTCGAACGCGTGCTCGGCGTTCAGCAAGCGGACGGCATCTGAACTGACAATGAGCAATAAAATGTAAAGAAAAAGGGGCGGGCGAACCTTTCCCCCCCCGATGGCCACTCGCTCGAACAGCCGGCCGATCGGTTTGGCGTCGATTTTCTCCGCTTTCAAGTGCTTGACGACCGACGACAGGTGGACGGCTTTGACCACGGCGACCATCCCGATCCCACAACTAAAAGAACAGGGAAATGAAGGATTGGTGGGAAACGGGCGCACTTGAACGTGCGGAACATCTCCAACGGCCGCACGGGGCTCCAACGTTGGAGCCACTGGAAGACGGGTGGGATCGTGAATGATTCGCAGTCCTGAACATCCGTTCAAATCGATCAATGCACGAGAAGAACTCACGATCACGGCGGTCAGCTCCTTGGGCAGCACGCGCGGCACGTTCTCCACGAGGCCGCCGCCCGTGATGTGCGCCAACGCGGCAATCTTCCGCTTTTCGATCAGCGGGATCAGCGCCTTTGCGTAGAGGCGAGTCGGTCGGAGGAGTTCTTCCGCTGAACACCCACGTTTATGAGAAGAAAGAAAAAAAGAACGAACCGAAGTTCAGCTTCGAATCCCACGGACACTCGTCGTTGATCGAGAGCCCGTAGTTGGACATCGTCTTGCGCACCAAACTGAAGCCGTTCGAGTGGAGGCCGTTCGACGCCAACCCGATGAGCACGTCGCCCGTACCGATCCTTCAAGCGAGTAGGGATTGAAGCTTGTCCTCGTACCTGGAACTCACGACTCCAAATCGGGCAGAGTGGGAGCGGCGGCTTCTTTCGCGCCGACACAACAGCCGGCGAGGTCCCACTGGTCGGCGTTGTAGACGCCCGGCATCTCGGCCGTTTCTCCGCCTAAACGAAGGAGTAGGAAGAGGGAATTCTTGTGGGAACTGACCGACGAGTGCGCAACCCGACTCTCCGCACGCCTTGGCTACCGATTTGATCACTTCAGCCGCCTGCCGGCGGTCCAATCGCCCCGTCACGTAGTAGTCGAGGAAGGCGACTGGCCGCGCGCCGTGGCAGAGAACGTCGTTCGCGCACATCCCCACCAGGTCGAAGCCCAACGAATCGAAGCGGTTGGCTTGGGAGGCGAGCTGAAATACGGGAAATCGAGGGGGAATGGTGGGATGTGCGAGTCGTTGGGAACAACAAATGAGTCTAACGTCTGCCAATTCAATCCCAAACTGACCTCAATCTTCGACCCAACGCCGTCCATCCCCAAGACGAGCTGCGGCTTTTCGAATCCCAACTGTTCCAAGTCGACGATCGCTCCAAATCCTCCGATCTAAACACCACACGATTGAAAGCACGAAGAAGAAGCCCACTTTGTCCGTGCCGGGCAGCAACGTCGCCGCGCAGGCCTCCTTGATCTCATCGATCAGCCGGTTACCCTCGTCGATGTTCACGCCGCTCTGCGCGTAGTCCACGTGCTGATTGCGGGCGAGAACGAAGTTCCCGATGTCACGCCGGAAGAACGCGCCCGCCGCTTTGATTCGGCCGATCGTCTCCGTGCAGTTGGCCACTGACTGGAAGTAGGAGTGGGTGACCGACGAGACGGACAGGATGCGGCCCCCGCTCGTTTGAAAACCTGAAAGATGGAATAAAAAGGAATGATTGAAGTCATCGACCCCACCTTCGTTCGTCTTCTTCACACCCGCATGGAAGATCCACGTGTTCGCGTCCAATTGGGCGGGGAAGTTCGAGCGGCACGCCGAGTTGCAGCGAGCCGTTCGGGTAGCCCTTGGAGGCGAGCACGATGCACGCGGCTCGTCCGTGGGAGGCGTCGATGAAGTGAGAGGATTCGGGCGCCAATTCGCTCAACCGCCCGTTGGCACACGCCCGGCAGACGGCGTAGAGGTCGACGTCCCGCAAGAGCGGAAAGATCGCCTCCGTCTCGGGATCTCCGAAACGGCAATTGAACTCGAGGATGCGCGGCCCGTCCTTCGTGATCATGAGGCCCGCGTAGAGGACTCCTGAACGAAGGGAGGAATAGATTGATTGAACGTAAGGATTTACCGCGATACTCGTGCCCGTCCTCGCGCATCCCGTCGACCGTCTTCTGCAGCAGCGAGTGGATCTCCCGCTCCACCGCCCGGGGCACAAAGACGGGCGCGATGGCGCCCATGCCGCCCGTGTTCGGCCCCCGATCACCTTCGCCCACTTTCTTGTGGTCCTGCGAGAGGGGGAGCGGGCGGACGGCCGTTCCGTCGGTGAACGCGAGAGCGGACACTTCGTAGCCCCACAGGTGCTCTTCAACGACCACGGAGGCGTTCGGAGTGGTCGCGTAGATGGCGGCCAGCTGGAGGGTCGCCTCTTGGACGCTCGAGCAGATGTGCACACCCTTGCCCGCGCACAGCCCGTCTTCCTTGATGACGAACGGCGGCTGCCATTCGGCACTGCAAACACAAGAGAAATAAACGAATGTTCTCAAGCGTCCACTCACTTCTGCACGAATTCGATGGCCGCTTTCTCTTCGCTGAACGCCCGATAGCGAGCGGTCGGGAGCGAGTGGCGGATCATGAACTCCTTGGCGAACGTCTTGCTTCCCTCCAGCCGGGCGGCCGCTGCAAAAGAGTGAACAGAATTCAATCAAACGAAAGAGACCTTTGGACGGGGCGAACACGGGACAAATCGCCGCCAACTCGTCGGCCCAGCCGTCGCAAATCGGCTTCTCGGGTCCGAGGATCACGAGCGAAATCGCATTCTGTTGGCAGAAGACGCGCACTTTCTCCAGGTCGTTCGCATCGTCCAGCACTAAACAGAAGGAAGAAGAATTGAGCGGTGACTGCCGGTTGACTTACGCTCCTTGCTGATGGAGAACTCGCACGAGTTGCCCGGAGCGATGTGGATCGTCTTGACGAGCGGCGACTGGCTCAATTTCCACGCGATGCAGTGCTCGCGAGCTCCCGATCCGAGCACGAGAACGTTGGCCATCTTCTGCAAACGGAACGAAAGAGAATGGACGGTTGTTTACTTCGAACACGCGGGAACGAAAGAGCGAGGGCGGGGAGTTGTTTTTCGCGCCGAATTGCCGCTTTTTCGTCGACGCGCCCGCCCGTTCGCTCGGGTTGCACAATCGACGGCGGCGATCAACAGACCGCCCGACCGCTCGCTCGCCCGTTTGATCGGACGGGGTGGCGAGTGCGCAATTGATTGCTTTCTGTTTGTGTTCGCGGGCCATTTGTTTCTTCTGCCGCCTGCCGCCCTCCCCGCCCCGTCCATCGCTCATTCTATTCGGGGCGATGGGAGGCGGGAGATAGCGATCGGGGCGAACCGTCTGGACTGCCGGCCGTCGCGCACACAAGCGAGCGGTCGAAAGGTTCAGAAAAAAGGCGCGAGTTTATTCTTGGCGGATTAAAATGAAATCAAGGCAACGGAAAGAAGGAAAACCGAAGGCGATGATCAAAGCGGTAATCGAGTAGCCGGAAGCCCCGTTCGTTTCGCACAACGCCGTCCGCTGCTCTTCGGAGTTCCAGCGGGAGGCTTCGCGCTGTTGGATCCACAGCCAAGACGGCAGATTGGCGACTTCCGCCGGGTTTTTGTTCTCCAAGTGCAGATTGCAGAGGTCCGCGTTCATGCAGCCGCACACCAAGTGGTGATCTGAACGGAGGGGAAGGAAGTGGTGGGTGGAAACAAAGAAGAACGAACCTCCGCTGGCGTTGTGCATGCAGCCGTTTAGGAAGAAGGGCGTCCTGCCGCTCTCATCGTAAAGGCAGCCCTGCAAGCAACGAGAAGAATGGAATAGAAAAGATGCATTCGACGAGAACTCACTCGTTTCACGAGGCCCAGGCTCGAGTTCGCGCTCATGCACCCGAATTCATTGTTCGGGCACTCGACGGTGCGCGGCGAGACGCAGTCGGACAGCCCGCTGCACTGATGGCAAACGCGAGTGATGTTCGTGGACGAGACGGCCGAGTGGACGAGGCAAGCGAGCACGAAGAAGTGGACAAGCGAGCGATTCATTTCAATCGAATCGAACGAAACGAACCATCAAATCGTTCCTTCGCCTTTTTATCCGCTTTGCTCCCGCGAGCGCTTCGTCCGTGGTCCATCTGCGGTACACTCATCGCCTTCTAATTTGCCGCAGACGCTTCATTTGGACAAAAGCAAGCGGTGATTAACATCCATCGCCATTCGAGTTCAGCTGCTAGTCATTCTTTTGCCCTTCTCCCAAAAAGGGGCAACAACAGAACGTCCTTTTGCTATTTCAAAACATTCGCGTGAATCACGGAGTTCAATCGACCTCTGATTGTGGACCAAAAGCCAACCATTTGCTCCGAAAACGGAAATTGCACGTCCGTCAACTCAAAGAAATTTTATTCGAGCGAAAAACGAGTATAACTGGTTGTGAGTGAATGGCCAACCGGGAAACAGAAGTGGGTGGAGTTCACTCGCGATCCCCCATCTCGTTCTTAATCCACTCGAGGACGGACGTCCGCTTGGGCGTCCAGCCAAGGAGCTCGTGCGCGCGCTTGCCGCGGATGCGCGAGTTGGAGCCCAGGCCGTAGGAGGCCATCTCGTAGCCCCACTCCTTCTTGGCCTCCTCCAACGGCCAGTCCTCCGGCCCCTTCAGGTGGAGGGCGGCGGCGATCGCCTCGCTCATCTCGCGGAA
Organism: Aphelenchoides fujianensis; assembly: GCA_024699865.1. Classification (NCBI taxonomy): domain Eukaryota; kingdom Metazoa; phylum Nematoda; class Chromadorea; order Rhabditida; family Aphelenchoididae; genus Aphelenchoides; species Aphelenchoides fujianensis. The sequence continues at coordinate 23,337 of JAMPIO010000114.1, forward strand.
CGACGACTCGCCCGACTCGATGAAATAGAAGGTGCCTGCAACAACAAACAAAATAAATAAATGGATTGTGGATGCAAAGAAACGAACCGGCAGGCGTGGGCTTCTCGAGAGCCCGACGATAGACGTCCGCCTGCAAGCAGGGGAATGAGTAAACTGCATGAACCCACAAAGAACTCACAACATCCTCGACGTGAACATTCGACCAAATGTTGCCGCCCGAGCCGACGTGTCGAACGATTCCGCTCTTCTTTCCCTGGCGGATCAAACGCGGCAACTGGACGGAAGACGAGTCGGGCACAAGTCCGTGGCCTGAACGAATGAGGATCACACATAAAGGATTGAATGAGGGACTTACCGTAGATCAGGCACGGGCACATCACCGCCGTGCGGATGTTCCGCTTCTCGGCGGCGTCCAGCACGAGCCGGTCGATCGCCACGCGGGCCGCCTTGTCGGGCGTCGGTTCGGGCAGCGCGTCCTCGTGGAAGACCTTTGCTTCGGCCTTCTCGCCGCCGGACGCGTCGCCGACGATCGACGAGCCGCTCGTGTGCAGGAAGGTCTTCCCGGAACCGTCCAGCGCTTCGAGGATCGCCTCCACCGCTCCCCGATGGTCCGCACTGGCCGCGTTCACGACGGCGTCCGCTTGGCGCGATTCCCGAATGAGGAGCTCGCGATCGTCCAGCGTTCCCACGACGGGCGTGATCCCGAGCTTCTCCAGCACGGGCGCCTGATCGGCGCGGCGGATCAACCCGCGCACCTTGTGACCGGCTTGCACCAACACCACGGCGATCGTGCCGCCGATGAAGCCGCTCGCTCCGGTCAGGAACACGTTCAGCGGCTTGGAAGTCTTCGGAACCGCTGAAATCTCGTGGATGAACGCAAGAAAGAGATTAAATTGAAGTACTTACACATGATTCAGTTATTCGTAAGCGTAGGAAGAAGAAACGAACGACAAGCAATGGAACGCTGAAGAAAAACTCGAATAATTGCGGGGAAACGTCCAGGAACCGCAAGCAAGCGCGAAAGACGCGATAACGGAGTGCAAATGAGCGAGTGCAATCGATTTCTCGCTGCTTGTTTCAAGAACAAGGAAACTCGTCTCGTCGGATCAGAAAAACCGTTGATAAGACGGCAAATAAAACTTTTCGACTTGTCTGAATCAGACACGGACGAAGCAAAAGGATGAATGTGCGTTTTTATACCCGCTCGTTTGGAGAATGCAGGGCCTACGCGTCGCCGACCATGAACCTCCGCTCTTTGCGGCGTGCTCGCAATCCGTAGGCTCCACCAGAAACTCCAAAGTATACTCGTTAAAATGACCGCCGGCGTGTGTTTCGAATCTTTTTGCGCGAAAAATCTGGTAAGCGGTTATCGTGAGCACAATAGAATCACATGAAGCTGCTTGAAATAAGAAAAGCTGGAAAGCAAGTCAGGAACCTTGCGGGAAATCCCCTGCAAGAAGAGGAGGCTTCGAGACCGCAGAAGTCCAACCGTTCGCTGCTCATACTGCTTTGGAAACAATCGACAGCTTTTATTCAGTTTACTCCCTTTTGTTTGCCCCCGATCGACGTTCTAGTTTCCGCTTCTTATCACCCGAGCCTCCGGTTGAGGACCGATCCACAAACTCGTCGCACGTCTCGCTTCTCCCCGAGTGTTTGTGCACAAAATACACCCGCAAAAGAGACGGTTTATGAGCGTGCGAGGAAGATGCTTTCATTCCTTTCTTTCCAGCACAAGACTATAGAAGAGGTCCGACGCTTTTTAATCAAACTAGTGGGGCCGAAAATGGAACGAATAACGTCTAGTTTCTGCATTCTTTCTTCTGCTTTCTGTTTTGGCCCACGAGCAAAGCAGCAGTCGAACGACCAGCTGGAGACAAGAAGTTTCTGGAACAAAAGTCGGCCGAATGCAATAACTGTGGGGGCAATTCGCTGCAGGCCTAATGAAAGTATTGACTTGTTGTCCAAAAACGCCCAAAATCAGCTTTCACCCGCTCAGGCGGGCTGTTGTTTCACGCTCCGACAGAAAGAAAACTTTATTAACGGTCTAGAAATTGAATTGGATGTTCAAGAGTCAAGTAGCGCTGCCTTTGCATACGGTCAATTCTCCGGCACTTCCGAATGTTTCCGTTGGATAAACGTTTTTCTTTAGACCGAAAGTTTCGCCGTCAAATCGAATTTTGAAAGCACCGAAAACATTTGATCGAATTGCCAAACACATCGCCTTCCCCAAATGAGTTTTCTGCAACTTGTACAAAAAACGAGCATGTGAACGACAAAACGATTATTTGTAGTCGTTCCTTTGACGTCCTACGTGCGGTTGGAAGTTCGGCATTCCGTAAGCTTGCGGTCCGGCCTTTCATGGCATCTGTGGAATCTCTTAGCTGGTCTGCAAAGAAATAAGCAAAAGACTGATGCGGCCCACCAACAGACTGAGTTCTGTTACTCCCATTCGCTTTCTGCACGCCCCCCGCGCTCGTTGTTGCCGAAACGGAGGGCACAAGCGAGGAGGCCAATGCACAAACGAACATCGACGGGATTTTGTCACCGTCGTACAATTCTTTCCATCGGCAGAATGCTACAATCGGTCGTAGGGAACGCCCAGGAGTCCCCAAAAAGAACCTCCTTTCGACTTCCGTCTTCACCCACTCGCTGACGGGATGGCGATGAACGCGCTTGAAGAGGCCGTGCTGCAGGCGAACAACCTCACCGACTTTGAAGCCTTTCGACTGCGATCGACCGTCGTTTCGTACGCTTTCGGTTACTCGTCCACTCTCTTGCTGGTCTTCTTGATCCTCTACCGCTCTCCGGCGGCCCTGCGACCCTACCGAGCGGTCTTGCTGATCGCCGCCTGCGCCGACTTCTATCTGCTCTTCTGTCATTTCTTCGAGGGAGCGGTAAGTTCTATACTGTTGGAATGACCACTCCAGTACTTATTTCAGGTCTTTCGCTTGTACAGGACCTTCTACATTATTCCATTCTTCGGACCAGCCGTCCTTCTTCCGCCGCCCGCTTGGAGGGTCGTGGTGGCGATGAAGTGGAGCGCGGGGACAAGCACGAGTGTCGTCCTGCTTCTAGAACTCTGGTTTCGCCTGGCGTACATCAGGAAGTGAGTAGATTGGACAAGTTACTCTTTGATTATGTCCTTCTTTCAGCCGAGTACCCCCGCCAGCTCGCCAAGTCTTCTACCGACTGCTGCTCATCGTGCTGATTCTGTTCACGGGCGCCTTCTGCCACTCGCTGAACATGCTGATGGAACCGCCGGCAGTGACCGAACTGAATCGATTCGCTATGAACGTCACATCGAATGTGATGATCGTGTCGACGGAAGGGCAGTTGGGGCGTGTGTGGGCCACGATCCAATTGATCATCTCAGTGGGCAGCTACCTGGCCGCGCTGGCCGTTGGCTTCGCTTCGATTCGTGCGATGAAGCAAGAGGAGACGAAGCTCTCCTCCAAAACACGCTCTCTTCTCCGCCAATTCACGTGGTCTCTCGGAATTAAGGTTGCAAAACAAGGGAAGAGAAATTAAAATTAATGCTGCCGTTTAGACTTTCATTCCGCTTCTCGCTCTTCTGCCCTCAATCTCGAATGTCTACAGCTATTTTACTGGAGTCCCCATTCCGATACCTTATGCTCCGCTCGTCGGCTCCTTTCTGCAGACCTGGTCGCCGGCTGTGAGCTCAATTGCCACCATCCTGCTGTTCACTTCCTACCGGCGAGCGCTCTGCCGAATGCTCACGAGCATCTCGATTGTCTTCGGGAAGCAGTTTGAGACGGTCAGCCCGATCACGAGTGTCGAACGACGGTCTGCTAACGTGCCTCACGTCGGCACAAACACCTATTTCTGACGAATAAACACTCGCTTACGTGCATTTTAGCTGTTAGATGTCGGAGGAAGTCGCTCGAAAACCCGAGGTCTTTACCTTCCATCCGCCAGTCACCGCAGACGATCAATCATCGACTACGTGGGGCAGAGGGTCGGCATAAGGTCCGGGCGCACAACCCTCGCCATTTTGTAACTAGCAAGAATCCCGCCTCGCTTTTGTACTCCGAACATCACTCGTCAGCGCGGAGTGGAACTTCTTGTCGGCTGCAAGCGAAGAAACGAACTCGAGATCGAAGAAAACGGCCGGCTATTCTTAGCGGCTTTCCGGTTTCATCTTTCAAACGGCCAGCACGTGGCTTCAAACACCGAACACGGCCAGAAATAAGCCAACGCCGTCGCAGCTTCTCGGCGTCCCGCAGTTCCAAGCTCTTTTGCCCGTTGGGTTCATTTGCTCAAAGGCCTCGTGAGAGAGCAGATACAATAGACGTCTACCGTAGAAACACGAGCACTTTCTAATTCCTTTTTGGGGTGACAACCTTGTGTTTTGAAACACCGCCCACCACATTTTAATTCGAAAACGCGATGATTTCTTGAAATGGAACGAGACGAAAGTGCGGGCGGGCGCACCGAGAATGTTCCGTGGGTTCCGAGCGGTGATCTCCACGCGTTGTATTCCGAACACTTTTGCTCTACAGTTGGCGGCTTCCTCTTTTGGAGATCGCTCGGTTCAATACAAATTCCTCTTCGGGGAATAGGTGGCACAAAGCATTCCGTTCGTCGTTTGGTCTTTCTTTGTTTCGGTCGACGGGAACGAGCGAAAAGGGCGAGTATTCACGTACACGGTGCTGCAAACAGTGTTCCTATCCTGGCAGAACGGAATTCGACGGACGAAAGCCGAACGGCGCAAATGCAACAAAGATCAAAAATTCCTGGGAAATAAGTGCGTGGTTCAAGAGCACGCTCTCAAGGCGCGCAAGTAGAAGGCTTCAAAGTACACATTTCAAAAGGACCCGAGCGGTCGCGTACTGCTTTTCCCCTCAAACTCTTTCTTGCGAGCGACGGCTGAACTGCTTGCCTACTTGCCTCGGTCGAAGGCGGTCCGTTTTTTGTCACTTCAACCAGTTGTGGCAGGTGATTTGCCGAAATTGAGAAGCGAAGAACAGACGCGTGAGACGGGCGGGCAGGTGCAGAAGCCGAGAACAGCCGACGCCAACTGCCGACACGCGGCGGCCAGAAACGAGCCGCCGGTTTTCATTCTCGATGGCCGATGAGGAGTTTGACCGCGCCGTGGCGGAGGGCGTCTCGTCGGACGCGCAGATCGCCGCGTACTCGGCCGCCCTGCAAGTGCTCCTCGCTTCGAACGTTCTCACTGCCGCTCTCTCGGTCTTCGTCATCCTCAAGGCATCGCCGCCGACGATGGCCACGTACAAGTGGCTTCTATTGAATCAAGTCATCTGGAACCTCGCCTTCGATCTGCTGCTCTGTTTGACCCAGCCAGTGTTCGTGCAGCCGGCCTTCTGCGGCTTCTCCGCCTCTCCGTTCCTTCGGCATCGATCGCACGCGTGGGCACGGTGGGGCTTGACGGTGCTGATTAGCTGCGAAAATGGAAAGACAGCCGCCGGAATCTTCACGCTGTGGTATCGAACGGCGGCCTCATTGGACCAAACATCTCCAGTTTCTCGCTTCTATCGCCGCACAACGCCCTTCCTCCAGTTATTCAGTGTGTTGGGGGCCGAAATCGGCATAGTGGTGAGTGCCTCAAGTATTCCCTCTCACTCATGCCCCTTTTTCAGCTGCTCGTGCATCGCACGGATTCGAATTACGAGGAGGATCGTCGAGTGCTCGAAGCGCGCAGCTCCGCTCTTCGTTCGTTGTTCCAAAGCGAGAGCTCCTTCATCTGCGTGAAGAGCAACGAGCAAGGGCAGACGATTCAGTTGGCCGGCGCGTTCTTCCTTTTGCTTTGTGCAACTTTAAGCTTCTTTTTTGGTTTGATTTACGCGGGCCTCAACCTACGAGAGAGAAAAGAGACTCTTCACGAGAAGACTTACCGACTGCAAGTGATGTTGCTAAAGTCGTGTGCCGCTCAGACCGTCGGCGTAGTCGCCACATTTGTCCTACCGTTGATGTTCATCATAGCAGTCGCATTCTTTCGCATTGATCGTTTTAATCACGCGCTTCTCATCACATATGTCGTTTTCTCTCTTGACGCAACGGTTGATGCCATCATTATTCTTACATCTATACGTCCTTACCGTGAGTACATTCTTGGCATCTTTCGAACTGATCGTGTGCAAATCATCCGAGCGACTTCGTCCATCTCGGGCGCGGTTGCTCGCCCGAAGACTACGAACTTTCGGCCACCTGTTTTGCCGTCCGCCCCAAAAGCAACGAGCACGCGATAGTCGGTCTTTGGCGAGTGTTTTCTGTAGGCTTGCGAATGAACCTTGTGCTTGTGCATCGAAAAATGACGTCTTTACTCGTCGAGTATTCAACAGTTCAACACTTCGAACAAGTCGATCAAAGGAAGAAGTGGCAGGTGTCGTGATCAGGGCGGGCGCGGCAGAAGTTGTCGCATTCCGGGCGGCTCTTCTCGGTCGTTTTCCTGAACACTCGGGTCAAACAAGTGAATAGAAGGCGGTCGATCACCTGCAGGTGTACGGGAGGCACTCGTCCGTGTACTTCTTGTCGTCCGGATCGCAGTTCGCATCAGCTGGCTGCAAGCGAGTAAGAGGAGGGGAGAGGGCGGGAGACTCACCGGCTCGACGTCGCGGCACTCGGCGGCGGCCGCCTTGTCCACGCACCACTGCTTGCAGCCGTCGTTCGGCTTCTCGGTGGTCTTCCGGCACGTGTACGGGGCTGGAGGAGCGATCAGAAGAGAGGAGGGAAGGCGGGCACTCACCGCAAGTGGCATCGTATTTCGTCGCGGGGCCAACGGGATTCTCGCAGGCGTCGTTGTTGGGCGCCTCCACTCCCGCGCCTGCAAGCGAAGAAGGAATAAGTGGAGCAATCAAAGGGAACAGACAGGAAGCGTGGCCCTTCTTGTCGTCGGCGTTGCAGAACGTCTTGCAGCCGTCGCTCGTCTTTTCGGCTGTCTTTCGGCAGGTGTACAGCCCGCAGGGGTCGGTGTCTGCAAGAAGCGCGGAGAGAAGTGAGCATCCCGCCGTTCACTCCACTCACATTTGTCCGCATCCTGAGCGGGAGCGTCGCAGTTGGCTTGAGCGGCCGGCTGGACGCCCACGCACGACGAGTTGACGGCATTCTGATCGCAAAAGGCGACACACGCGGGGTTCGCCTTCTCCGTCTGCTTGCGGCACGTGTGCGGCAGACAGGCGGCCTCGTCCTTCGCGGGGGCAACGTCGCAGTTCTTCGCGGTGACTCCCGTGCAGGCGGTGGCGTTCGCGGGCTGTCGGCCGCAGTAGAGCTGGCAGTCCTCCGTCGCCTTCGTCGTTTCGTTGCGAGAGCAGAACTCGCCGAGGCAGCTCTCGTTGCGGAAGTGCTCCGGCTGGTCGCAGAGGCCGGCGGTCGGGGCGGCGGTGCACGAGGGATCGGCGGGAGTGGTCGTGCAGAACTGGACGCACGGCGGCGTCGCGCGTTCGGCGGCGTCGGCGCACTTCCGCGACCAACACGCCTGATCGCCGGCGGCGCACTCGGCGGGCGTCGCGGAGCACTCGGGGGCGGCGGGCGTCTGGCGGCAGTGCTCCACGCAGGCCGTCTGTTGGCGCTCTTCGGGCTTCGCACACGTCTCCGCAATGCACGCGGGCGTGAACTTGCGGTCGGCCGTTGAGCAGTCGGCGGCGGACGAGCAGACGCCGCGGTGCTTCCGGCAATACGCGCGGCACTCGGTTTTCCGCTGCCACGCCGCCTGCTTGCACGTCTTCGGCAGGCACTCGGGCAGCAGTTTGTTCGGTCGGAGGGCGCAGTTCGCGTGGCTGCCGCACATCCTGCAACCACCGTCCATTCATTCCTTATGTACTCTTCTCGGTCACCCACCGACACGTCTTGGCGCACATCTGCCGCACGAACTGCTTGCTGAACGTGTCGCCCGAGCAGAAGCCCGCCCGCTTCCACTTGCGGCACCTGAACGAACGGAAGGGATGAGCAGATGGTTGGTCCTCCTCTACTCACTTGGCGGGCGCTTTGTCCGCGCACTTGTCCGGCGGCGGGGCGCAGAAGCCGCAGTCCAGCTTGCAGAACTCCCGCACGACGGCCACGAACTCGTGCTGACCGCAAATCGACGCCACTTGAGCGCAGTTGGAGGCCAAGTTCCCTGCAATCGCCACGATCAGTTCGCTTCTTCTCCCGCCTTCCGCCGCCCACCACAAAGAGCGCCCGCGCGGATCGCCCGCTCTCGTCGGCGGTCCATCGGCGCCATCCGGAGGGCGGGGTGGGCGGCCTGCTTTTTGTGCACCGCCCGGTGGGCCTTCTTGTGCGGCTAAACGACGAGGATCAGTGGGCGCTTCTTTCCGGTCGCTTACCGCGTGTGACCGCCGGCTCAACGTCGCTTCGACCACCGAAAGGACGACCAGCAGAAGGAAGAGCGACCGCCAAGCGTTCATCTCGCTGTGAACTGGAGGGAATGAGTGAATAAACGGTCGTTGGGTCTTCTTTTTGTACCCACCCGGTTGAACTCAACGACCATCTGCTTGTCCACTAACACCGTCGAAATCAGCGAGCTTCCGGCCGTTTTTAATTGTTTTCCGTGTTTTTTTGCTGCTTGCTCGCCGGAAAGAAGCAACGGACGGCCGAGAGATCGCTCTTCAACGCACAGAGCAGATGCACAAACACCAAACGGCGGGCGGCGGTTGCAAACCGACAGTTCGGAGATCAAAAGAAGCAACCGAAAGATCAACTGTTGATGCAAGTGGTCGTTCGCGTGTGCCTTAGACGGTAGTCAGTGTGTTTAACAACTTGGCTGGGTTCTTGCCTTGAAACACTTCTTTCAATCGTTGAACTCGTTGGTCTTCTTTCTGCTCGCGAATGACGTCTGTCTTCCGCTTAACAACGATAATCCCAGCTTATGTTTTCCTCCGCAATTGAAAGCAGAGGCGGCGTATCAGCAAACGGCGGGCATAAGCCGCTTTCCGGGCGCCGAGCACACGTCTTCCAAAACAAACGGCCGTCGATTGGGTTGATTTCTCCTCACAAATGCTCGTTCTCGTCTTCTCATTGTTGCCCGTCGTTCTCTCCGCCGATCCGCAGGTGTTCACGATCCAACTCGCTTATTATGGTTCGTTCACCCTTGTAGATCAACTAGCGGCCATCGTTTAGGAGGAGCCAACTTGGCCGTGGGCACGGAGCGGACGGAGATGGCGGGCGTGATCGACCTCTTCACCTCCCGACTTCTCCTCTACGAGCGGCGGTGCGGGGAGCGACGGGCGGACTGCGCGCCCTACTCGGCCGAAGGTTCGTGCGGGCGACTCCGCCGATTGACGGGCGGCTTGCAGGCGACTTCGCGGCCGCCTACGCGCCGCCCGCCTGCTTCCCGATCGCCCCGCAGGAGCGGCCGCTCGTGTGCGCGCCGGCGGCTTGACCGAACGCCTCCGCTTCGTTTCGGTGGGCGGGCGGCGGTGGCGCCTCCAGCGGCCCACTCCCCCCCTCTCGCCGCGCCGCCTCGAGTCGTTTTGGTTTGCGACTCGTCGCTCGTCCCCCCACGGCGCCTTCGAGGACGTCGAGTTCGTTTATCTCGTTGGGCGACAACCAGTAGCGGTCGCCTACGGTCTTCCGCTCACTCACCGCCCGCTTCAGCTGGTCGGAGGGCCGCCCGCTGCGCCTCGGCTTCGGCCCGAACGACGACGAGCATCGGGGATTCGTGAGCCAACTGTTCGACCGGAAGCGAATCCCCGCCCCGACGGTCGTCTTCTTGAGTTGGGGCGGGAACGGCGGCGGCTACCTGACAGTGGGCGGAGTGGACGACCTGTTCGCGACGTTGTGCCACTCGTGGTCGGCGCCCGTCCGCTCGGCCGCCCGCTCTGCGTGGTCGCTGCCGGTCGAGCGGGCGGAAGTGCGCGGGCTCTCCTTCACGAACGTCCACGTACGTTCCCGCTCTCCCTCCCCCTTTCATTCTCGTTCAGATTCTGTTGGGGTTGACCGAGAAGTTCACCTTCCTGCCGCTCGCCCTCGTCGAGCACCTCGTCCGCGCGGGCGTCTTCCGCCGCTCGCCCGACCGCGCCGACTGCCCGCTGCGCGTCCGCAACGACACGACGGCCGCCCTCCAGCTGCTCGTCGGGCGGCACGAGTTCGTCCTCCCGTTCGCGGCGTTCGCGGTCGCCCAGAGCGACGACGACTTCTGCGCGGACTCGTTCTGCTGCTCGACCGTCGACTCGGCCGAACGCGCCCGCTACTCCACCGAGAGCGAGTGGATCTTCGGCCACTCCGCCTTCGCCGGCAAGTGCGTCGCTCTGGACTTTGAACACAACACCATTTCTTTGTCACAGGGTCGATGGCCTTGGGTGTTCGGGTCATAAACAAGACATTGGAGCAGTTAGAAGATTATTTAGAGGGATCTTGTCCATGTTAAAGCAATGACATAAATCTACAGCTATGGTCTCTGAGCTCGGCAACAACAACTTCTAGCGGCAACAGGTGGAACGCATAGACGAAGAGCACAAACACCCGAATCACCTGCCCTCCCTGCTCTTGAGACCTCCGCTTTTCGTTTCTCTCCATTTCGTCCAATGGATTCGGCCGACTTTGAACGCGGCGTGGCCGAGGGTCTCGCCAGCGAAGGCCAAATCGCCGTCTATTCCGTCGCCCATTACGCGCTTCTTGCGGCCAGCGCGCTCAGTTTGTGCCTCTCGCTGTTGGTCATCCTGCGGGCCTCTCCGCGCACGATGTCCACCTACAAGTGGCATTTGCTGAACCAAGTGGTGTGGAACTTCGCCCTCGACTTCTTTCTGTGCCTCACGCAGCCGGTGTCCATTCCGGCGGTCTTCTGCGGCTTCTCCGCTTCGGCCCTCTTCCGCCAGCGCTCGTCCGCGTGGAACCGGAGCCTGCTGACGATCATCACGGCGTGCGAAGTGGGGAAGACGAGCGCCCTGTACACCTCCCTCTTCTACCGCATGATGGCCTCGCTGGGAGAGACGTCGGCCGTGCACCGAGTGTATCGCCGCACGACGCCCTACCTCGAAACCGCCCTCTTGCTGGTGCTGGAGGCGGGAGTTGTCGTGAGTTTGCGCCCGAGTTCTTCTCGTCCTACCGCTTTGTTTGCAGCTCGCCCATCAGACCGACGCAAAGGCCGAAGCGGACCGTCGGGTGTTCGAAGCGAGAAGCCCCGCTCTACGCGCCCTCTACCAGCGCGAACCTTCGTTCACGTGTGCGGTGGCCGACGAGCGGGAACAAGCGGCGCTCAACATCGCTGGGGTTCTCGTGGTGGCCGTCGGCTTTGGCTGCACGATCTCCGCGTTCGCTTTCGCCGTCTACACGCTGCAGAAACGGAAGGCCTCCTTTCACGCGAAAACCTACGGAATGCAAGTGATGCTGCTGAGGTCGTGTGCCGCCCAGGTGTTCGCTTCTGTGGTCACGATGACCATTCCTTTCCTGCTTCTTGCGGCGATCATCCACTTCCGCCTCGTTCATCTCAGCTACCTGCTTTTGTACGCCACCTGCCTCGTTTCCACTCACACGGCGATCGATTTCCTCATCATGATCGTTGTGATTCGGCCTTACAACGAGTATTTGTTGCGGTGGTTCCGACGGGATCGAATCGTGAAGTTCGGATCCAAACGATTGTTCTCGACGAGTGTGCGCACTACAACGCTTGCTTGATTGTCAACGAATGCCAACTAGCAGGTGTTTTATTGAATAAATGAACGATCAAGAAGTCCGCCGCTTTGCCGCGATCTCTTCGACGGCGTCGGGGAGCTCGCGGCCGCGCGTCTCGGGCAGCAGCAGCGGGAGGGCGGCGGCGAGGGCGGACGTGAGGGCGAAGAGGACGTTCGGAAGGCGGGGGTCGGCGACGCCCTGCAACGGCGGCCGTCCACTCGCTTCCGGCGGCCACTCACCGGCGAGCGGACGAACGGCGCGAGGATCCCGCCCACTTGTGCAAGGACCGAACACACGCCCAGACAGCCGACCCGCAGCGAGGTCGGGAAGGCCTCCGAGCCGAGCACGTACACGCCCATGAAGGCGCACGTGATCGCGAACTTGCCGAGCAGCCAGAGCGCCAACGAGGCCCGCGGGTCGTCTGCAGCGAATGGAAGAGAAGAAGCGAACAATTTGAAGCTTACCGACAAGCAGGACGCCGAGGAAGGAAGCGGCCGTGAGGACGTGCATCGAGACCGCAAAGCCCCGCCGGCCCAACCGCTCCAACGCCCACGGACAGGCCACGTACGAGGGGATTTCCACGAGGCCGCAGAGGACGAAGTTCACGTGCGGACTGCCCGCCAGCTGCGTGCTGATCAGCGTGAGGCCGTAGTAGACGAACACGTCCGTTGACCACAAGTAGCCCATGATGCCCGTGTTCACGAGCAGGCGGCGTTGTGCGAAGAACTCTCGGAAGAACGACCGTTCGAGCGGCCCGTCCGCCTCCTTGCGCGTGTGGGCGGCGATCAGCCGGGCGGCCGCCTCCGCCGCGTCCACCGGCCGCTCGGCGAAGCGATTCGCCCGTCGGATCCACCGCTCCAACTCGCGCCTTCGTTTGCGGACGACAAGGAAGTGAAAGCTCTCCGGGATGGCCGCCCAGTGGAGAGCGGCGAACAGGAGGAAGGGCGCGTGCACGACGAACACCAGCAGCCGCCAGCCGGAGATCCACCACGCGACGAGGGCCACCGCGCAGTAGCCGCCCACCCACAGCAGGCCGGAGATCAGCGAGGCGAACGAGCGGAGGCCTGAAGGATCAACGGAAGAAGGATGAGCGGGTACTTGCGGATCGGGGCCGATTCGTACGCGAGGACCCAGTTGACCATGCCGAGGCCCGGGAAGAAGATCCCCTGCACGAAGCGGGCGGCGATGAACGCGTGGATGCCGGGCGAGAGGGCCGAAAGCATCCCGACCGCCCCGACGCCCAGCACGCAGAGCAGCAGGGCGGGATGGCGGCCACTCCTGCAATCCAACGAGAAGTCCACTCGAATTTGGAGGCCGCTTGCCGGTCGGAGAGCCGCGAGATCAGCGGGATGCCCACAAAGTTGCCGAACGAGGGAATCATCGTGGCCACGTCCAGCAGTCGCGTGCTCTCCAGTTCGAACTGCAAGGAGGAAGAAGTGAGTAAAGAGACTTCTTGTTCTCTTGCCGACCTCCGCCTTCAGCCCGCAGTCGCCCGTCCCGTTCTCGCACGGCCGCTCGTATAGGAAGGCGGGGATGCAGGCGGGGAAGGCGGTGAGGAACAACACCGAAGACATCACGACCATGATCCACAGCCCATATGCGTTGGTGGTCCCTGAACGACCGACAATCAATGGGCGAGAGAGAGAGCAGACCGAATTTCTCCAACACGCGGTCGGGCGTCCACTCTTCTTCGTCGGCCAGCAAACTTTCCACCGGCCGCACGTGATCTCCGACTTCCTCGATCGTCATTTCGGCGTTCGTCTCCTCCATTGCGGCGGCGAAAGGGGGGGAGTGTTGAGTTCGCGCGCTTTTTTGCTTCCGCCCTTCCGCTCGAATGATTTCGACGCGTTCGCTCCCCATTTTGTCTCTCTTTGCTTGCTTGTTCGCCCTCCAAACTTTGATCCATTGCGATCGATCGGGAGCAGCGGGGTGGAAAGAAACGGCGGAAGTTTGAGCGCGCACGCGCAAGAGACAGAAGATGCACGAAAGAGATTACGCGGGGGCATTTGCTTACTCGCGGGCACCGGGAGACCGGCCAGCGGGTAAATCAGCCCGAACGCCCCTCCACATTCCACGATTACGCCGACATTCAACCAGACGGGCAGCCGGAAGTGGTGGGCGGTTGAACGCATCACGATCAGACGCCCGGGGGTTTTGCGAGCGAACGGAACACACGCAACAATTCTTGTGCTGTGCTCAAAAATGGCAACACTTACCCGTTTCGAAAGCTCCGCGCAGAGATGGACGAACAGCTGTAAAAATGACGTGCAACGAATCAACCAACCGACGGCCGAGCAGGTGGAGCTCACGAATTTGTAATCGGCGGCGAGAGAAATCAGCTTTTCGTTTCGAAGACTCCAGTCCGCACACTTCTTTCTCCATTCCTTTTCTGACTCGTCTACTCGATGGCCGACGAGGAGTTCGAGCGGGCGGTGGCCGAAGGCGTCCTCAGCGAGCGGCAGATCCTCGTCTACTCGATCGCTCAACAAGTGACCCTCGGCTCGAGTGTTCTCACGGCTTTTCTCTCTGTGTTCGTCATTTTGAAGGCCTCTCCAAAGACGATGCACACTTACAAATGGCTGTTGTTGAACCAAGTCGTGTGGAACTTCGGATTCGACTTCCTTCTTTGCCTTGCGCACATCGTCCCGACATTCCCCGCGTTATGCATGTTCAGCTCGTCGTTCTTCTTCCGCGAAGCCTTGCCGGCGTGGACTCGCTGGTTGATTCTGACGATTGCGAGTTGTGTGGTGGGCAAGACGGCCGCATTGCTCCTGTCGCTTTTCTATCGGACGTTGGCGCTGTCGGGAGAAACGTCGACGTTCACTCGGTGGTATCGCCGTTGGACGCCCTCTCTTCAAATAATCGTGGTGTCGACGGCAGAAGCCGGTGTTTTGGTGAGTTGACTACGTATCATTCGCACGCCTTAATTTCTTTTAGTTGTTAGTTGTGGAAAAGGATGCCGCGTACGAGAACCGCCGGCAAGAACTTCAAGCTAAAAGCCCCGTTCTGCGCGCCCTGTTTCAAACGGAGTCTTCGTTGTTTTGTTTGGCTACTGACGAGTCGGGCAAGACGATCAAGGCGGTCGGGGCAGCTCTCATCGCCATCTTTGCGATGTCCTGCCTTGTGTTCGTCCTCGTCTACTCGGCGATCACTTTGGAGCGAAGGAGAGGCGCCTTCCACTCAAAGACTTACCACATGCAAGCGATGTTGCTGAAGTCGTGTGCCGCCCAGATCTTCGGCTCGTTGGCCACCATGGGTCTCCCGTTCATGTTCTGCGTGTTCATTGTTCTGTTCCGCATCAACCGCTTCCATAACGCAATCCTTGTTGCGTTTTCCGTCTCTTCCGCCCACTCGACAATCGACTTTGTAATCATGGTCATTTCTATTCGACCGTATAGTGACTTTCTGCTTGGCCGCTTTTGGAAGACCCGCGTGCAGGAGTTTCGACCCAAACGGTTGTTCTCTAGCGTGCACGTGGTCTCCGTTGCCCGCTCTTGAACGATGTAATGAAGAAATAAACTCTTGACAATCGTTTATTCAACCACAACAAACAAAACAGACGGGATTCAAGGTAACCAATTGCCCTCACCATCGTCCACTTCTTTGCGGAGGTCGGCGATGTCGTCGATCTCATCGCCCACTCGTTCGGCCGTGCGGACGGCCGCCGGCAGGCGAGTGGTGGACGGCGCGGTCGGGATGTCGAACGAGGAGGCGTGGATGGAGCCCGTCGTTTCGGTCTTTTCGTCCTCTTTGATCAGCGCACACGAGCTGCTTTCCGCGGGTTGCGGGGTGGTGCCCAACGCCACCGGCTGCTCCGTCCAAACGGGCAGGATTTGACGGCGAGCACGAACCTGCAGGAACGAATGAATCAGCGGAGGATAAAGAAAGAGAGCTTACGGAAGCGGAGTCCCCGACGGCAGTAAGCGCAGCGATCACAAGCAAGACGAGCTTCGAGTTCATTTCGGAGGAGTGGGTAGAATGAATGCCTCCGCTGTTTGACCCCCGCTTTTATTCGAGAACGGAACGCGCGACCTTTGACCCCCAAAATGACCAGCGGAGATCCCACTCGTGCGCAACCAGCGACCCAATCGATTTTTACACACGCGGGCGAGCAAGGCGGATACCAGAGATCGGGTGAACTGTTGGATCGGTCGACAATCAAATCTCCTCACGTGTTCCTCGCGGTTCTCTCCATTTTGGATCGGCGATGAAGATTCGTCTCGTTTGATTTGGTCGTTGAATTTCGACCCCAATCCACTCTACGTGTAAAAAACGGCTGCTCTTCACCGCTCGGAAATCGTGAGCTGTCGGGCGGAAGATTGAGAGCAGCGGGCGATACCATCACGACAGATGACCTCGAACGGGAGCGGGGATTAAAGGGAGTGACCGTGAAGACAGGCGAGCAGTCGGGATGTTCGCCCCGCTCTTCCTCCTCCTCCTGCCGGTCGCCGCCGAATTCACGCCGCACTTCTGGCAGTTCCTCGTCGAGAACTACGGCGAAGAAGTGGCCGTTCGGTTGGAAAGACGGGAGTTGGGCGCCGTCGGGAGTTTCGGCGGCTGCGAGGACGACTGCGCCGAGTGGCCGACCGGACGAAACGATTCTTCTGCTCGGCTCCGGCCGGTCGTCTTCGTGCCGCCCGCTTCCGCGCACGTGGACGTCTTTTGGAACCACTCGGCGTTCTTTCGCTCGCGCCTTTCGGGCGGCGAGTTGTTCGCTTCCGCGTACCCGGACGAGTTCGAGGTTTCGTGCGCGAACGCCCGACACGTGAGTTCTGCCTTCAAACACCCTAATTAGTCGCGTGTGCAGGTCAGACAGCTGATCGTGGCGGTCCACGAGTACACGCGCTCGCCGGTCGGCCTCCTCGCCGCGTCGATGGGCACGGCGGTCGCGCGGAAGGCGGTGCTGGGCGGCGGGTGTGCGGAGGACGGCGAGCAGCTGGGCGGGCCGCTCACTCCGCTCGTGCACACGTTCGTGGCCGTCGACCCGGTGGGCTTCGGGCTGCAGGACTGCGGGCGAGTGGGCCGCCTGACGGGCGACCGGCGGATGCGGCGGTTCTGCGACCTCCGCACGGGATTGGCGCCCACTTCCGCCGTCATGGTCCTCCACTCATTCCTTCCCTTCACTCATCATAAGATGTTTTAGAAAGACATCAACGGGCAGCCGACTCGCTTCGAGGCCCGCCGCTCGTTCGCCGTCCACTCGACGCGCGACGAGGTGGTCGGCCGGGAGTGCGGCGGCGGGCGCGTGTGTTCGGCGCTGCGCCACGCGACCGCCACCTTCACGCGGCCCTCCCTCGCCCACATTTGGTTGACGCGACGGGAACTCCACCTGCCGCTCTCCCTCCTCACGGAGGACTTTCTGGAAGAAAAGTGAGTGGAGATCCAGTGGATTCTCTTCTATTTTTTGCAGCTTCCGAGTCGCTCGTTCTTGCGGTTTCCGCGTTCAAATCGGCGAGGAAGAAGGGAGGCGATGAGCGTCTTAATAGATTGGCGGCAAGGAATTCCAAAAGTTCTCGTTCTGTTGTTGTTCGCACGAATATTCCGGTTTCTGTGGTTGGATGAAAAAAAGCCAGCTGTTTTCGGGACATTTGACAAACAGGCGAGCTCGGGAGCGGTCGAACGTGCTTTGAAATCCTCGACTCAAAGCGGAAAGCAAAACGAACGTTGGCCGGGGGCAGTGGCGAACGGAGAGACGAGCGCACGCACGTCCGCAGGGAAACAACAGAAAGCGAAAAAAACGTTCGCGTCTGACCTCCTCACCCTCGCGCCGCCCGTCAGCCGCTCGAAAGAAGGAAAGAGAGGGCAAACAAAAACGCAGAGCAAAGGAAGGCGAACAGCACGGGTCCGGAGCAAATGGGTTATCTTCCCGCACATGAAAGTCACTCCTATTCGCAATTCTTGACGGTCTTTTGCACTTTGAAACGCCTTTTTTGTTGTGTTTAACTGGATGAATGCACTCTCCAAACATCCCTTCTTCATGCTCGGCGACCGGTGTTCAGTCCAGCACAACCGACCGAAGACTTTCTGTTACTTGCAGTGCCTTCTCGAACGACCGTCCGGTTCAATCTTCTGACGGCCATCACGTGAAACAAGACAAAAACCACAATCTGCTAAAAAGAATTGTATTTCTCCAATGTTTCTTCAAATTGTAGTAGACTCAAAAAAGGAATGGAGAGGGCGGACGGACCGAGTGGAACACCAAACTGTGGGCGAAATGTCAGCGCTGCGGTCGAAACATGATCGAGATACAATTCAACCAGCACACTCCTTCCTTTAAGAATGACAGACGAGTCGAACAGTTCTTCTCTCAGATTGTCTTCTCTCTCCGGGATGAACGCGACCGCCGTGCTGGAGGTCTTAGGAAAAGCGGAGCGGCCGTCCTGCCAAACTGCCTTCTTCGACGGTTTGAGAAACAGTTCGTTTGTTCTGGGCATCCTCTCCACCGTGTTGCTCGTCTTTCTGATCGCACGAAAGAGCCCGCCCGGAATGCATGCTTTCCGCCATGTATTGCTTCTTTCGGCCAGCGTGGACCTCGTGACGCTCTTCGCGTACTGGTCGGCCGGACTGGTGGGTGGGCAGGAGAAGTGCTCATTCGTCCTCTGCTTCAGGCCCTGCACATCGTGGACGGCGCGATGGTGATCCGACTGACGGGTGTGGCCGGTCGGGTGCCCTCGCCGGCCGTCCACAAGCTCTCGCTCGCCTTCCTGTGGGCGGAACCCAACCTGGCCTGCGCGATGCTGCCCTTGGAGTGTTGGTTTCGGCTTTTCTCAATCAAGTAGTGAGCGGACTGATCGTTCTTTTCGCTCACTCTTGTGTTGCAGTCGGTCGCCGCCCACCTCCCGACAGATTCTGCGGATGTCCGGGGTAATCGCCCTTGTGTGCGTCGCCCAAATGGCCGTCGTTCTTGTGTACGTCTTCTCCGCCTTCCACAGCCTGCAGGAGATCTTTGGGGAGGCCCAAAGCTTTCCGTCGGGCGTGTTGCTCATGCCGAAGTCCTTGCCGATCGGTTCGCTCAGCACCGCCGTCCAGTTCTTCTTTACGACCGGCTGCTTCGTGCTCGCCTTCGCGCTCGGCTGCCTCTCCGTTCGCCGGATGCGCACTCAAGAAGTCCAGCTGTCGGCCAAGACACGCGCACTCGTCCGCCAATTCACCCAATCGCTGTGCATCAAAGTGGGCGGAAGGAAGAAGCAGGGGGCATTCTTGCTTGTTGCAGACCCTCCTCCCGACACTCACGATCTTCCTCCCACTGCTCTCGATCGCCAGCATCTCCTTCCTGGGAGCTCCCATCCCGCTCGTCGGAGCGCCCAGCCAGCTGCTGCTCACGTGGCCGCCGTTCGTGAACTCGCTGGCCACCATCCTCCTCTTCCGCTCCTATCGGCAGGCGCTGGTCGCAATGCTCAAAAGCTGCCTGCCCGCTCGATGGTCGCAAGAAGACGACGTCCAAGTGTTCTCCCTTCCCACCCACAGTCACCCGCCGCTCTCCAGCAACCTTGCCGTTCGACGGTCTCTCTGAAAAGAAGACTTGTGGATGAAAGAATAAGATGTGGCACCACACAAACATCATTTGTTGTTGACAGAAATTCTCGTCCGACCGACGCACGTCATTGACATCGGCACGGGCAACAAGAAGTGGGCGAAACGCGTGGACTCGCGCCCGCTTATCTTGTGTTCGCTTCGTTTGAGGCGAATCCTTCTCGTCTAATCAAGAAGGGGACCAGTGGCGAACGAGGAAAATCGGCGTTCCAGAAATGTCACGACTTCTCCCAGCCCGCTGAAGGGAGTGATGAAGAAGCAAATAAAAGCCGGACGGGCACACGGCATGGCACCAAGAACAACCATGATCCTTCCGCTCGTCCTCCTCTGCCTCCTGTCGACCGCCATCGTGGACGGTCGCCCGGTCAAGAACGACGATCCGCCGTGCAGTCAATACTTCACCGTCGAAAAGTGAGTTCTCTTACTGAATACAAAATGCGAGTAAACGATTGCAGAATCGAGTTTGGAAACTACTCGACCGCTGAATTCACAAAGGGCTACGTGCAGAACGAAACGCATGCCGACGACGAGATGTTCTACGTGAACGCCGAGGTGTTCGAAGCGATCACGCGCATACTCGGGGCCCAAAAGAACGGCGACAAATGGACGGTGGACTGCGATCAGTGGCCCTTCTGGCCGACCCTCAACGTTTACGCCGGTGTGGGCGAATGTGGTCAGTACCCGGCTGCATACACGGGCTGTGTTTGTGGACTGCTTTAGTGACCTTTCTCTTCATTCTTCTGCAGGTCTGGCCCGGAAACTCCGTTCTGCTGATTGGCATGGCGCCCGACGGCATCGATTTGGTGCTTCCGTACGAGCTTCAGGATTGGGTTTGCTACGAAGAGAGTCACGAGAAGTTGGACGTGCGCGATGAAAAGGTGCGTAGCGTGCGCAAGAGCGGAAAGCACTGAGAATCCATGAGATGTCCGTTGTGACCCATTCACCCTCTGTTAATCAATAAACAGTCAAAATGCAGCAAGGCAGACGAGTGTGATCAATGACAGAGAGAAATAATGTTTCGGGTGCTGCGATCAACCTGCTTTTCGGAGTGATTATAATTGCGAAGGGCGAGCTTGATGGCTGTTGTCTTGATTGACCAGCGGTTGACGGCGCTTCACGGCGTTCCTTAAACGGAACGGTGAAAGCGCCCGCCGGCGGTCGAAATGCACATTTTTTGATCTTTGTACAAATGGTACTCTCTAAAGAGAAACATTTCACCTCGATTGGAGCAAAGGTTAAAAAGTTGAGATTACGAGAGAGACAGACAAACGCACCGCTTTACTCCGTTTACGGGTGGATTTTCGTGGACAGAGAACTTTTGCCTAGTCAGCACGAGCGAGTGAAAAGTAGGCGGAACGCGTGGACTCCCGACCGCTTATCGTTTACTTTTTGTGTGAGGAAGCGAAGCGTTTGCCTCTAATCAGCAGAGTGGAAAACGATGACAATCAGCGTTTCCCGAAAAGTCACGATTTGTGCTCCTCGGGCCGCCCCCGCTACCGAAAGAGCGGATAAAAACCCGTGCAGCACTCGGCAGGAACATCAAAAACAAGAATGTTCGTTCCGATCGTCCTCTTCTGCCTCCTGTCGACCGCCTTCGTGGAGGGCCGCCCGGCCAAGAACGACGATCCGCTGTGTGATGCAAAAAGTCAATACTTCACTGTGGAAAAGCGAGTTCTCTCAAAAAAGAAAGCGTTACGATTCAATTGCAGGTTCACGTTCGGCGACTACGAGACTTCGCGCTTCTCGGGTGGGTACGTGCAGAACGAGTCGATGGCCGCCGTCTCCGTCATCTACGTGCCCGCCAACGTGCTCACCGTGATCACGACGACCATCGGCGCCCAACAGACGCCCGATGGCTGGACCGTGCAGTGCGATCAACTGTCCAACTGGCCGGATCTCGTCTTCAACATGAAAACGGGCTTTCTGGCGATCCACCCACATTACTACACCGGTTGTGTGCGTTCACTGCTTTAGTACTCGTTTTATCCGTTCTTTCTGCAGCAAGACGAACCCGCGACTTCTGACCTCTACATCGCACAATCCGAAGGAGTCGATTGGGTCATCCCGTTCGAGTTCCAGGATTGGGTTTGCCCCAAAGGAGG
Organism: Aphelenchoides fujianensis; assembly: GCA_024699865.1. NCBI lineage: Eukaryota > Metazoa > Nematoda > Chromadorea > Rhabditida > Aphelenchoididae > Aphelenchoides > Aphelenchoides fujianensis. The sequence continues at coordinate 44,558 of JAMPIO010000114.1, forward strand.
CCGTGGGGCGGCGGACATGCGCAGCGGAAAGAAGCGTGGCGTGCGCACGTACCGAAAGCACTGAGAAGCTGGAAATGTCCGCTATGATCCATTTATCTTGTGTTAATCAATAAACAGTCAGCATGCAGTAAAACGGACGAGGTTGACCGAGAAGTGAAGAAAGGTGTCTGTCGCTAATGCGGTCGATGACTTCTGCTTCCCGAAGTGGTGAAGCTGCAAAGAGCGAAATCGTGAACTGGTGCTTTTATTCGGCAGCACACCACAGCAGAAATGATTGGAGCGAGGGGTTGAATGCAAACGAGGACGACTGACGGGTCCTTTACACCCACAGCCCTCCGGCAATTCGCTTTTGTTGCGCTGCTCGACGTTCTTTTAGCTTCTTTGGTTATGCTGAGAGCACGGCGTATTGACGAGCTATATGCATCATTTAAGCTTTTGCGAGCGAACTCGACTCTTCGTCCTCGACTGCTTCATTTGGTCCCCAATTCCTGTTTGCTTGCGCTAAAAACAGCTGCAACATTGTGCGAGAACTGGGCAGGAAGACCGCTTGTGCAACACGTTTTGATTGATAAGCGGCCGTGATGATCGAAAAGAGAAAGCTGGGCGAGGCACTCCCTTCCTGCGTCTGGACTGCCGAATGTGCCTCCAACTAAAGGAGCAAACAACCCCCGCTTCTTCCCGTTGCATCATCCAATTGTTCCGCTTTCTTCGGGCGGGGGCGGGCACGATCGTTCGTTTTGGGGAATGATGACAATCAAATTGATCGAGCGAACGGCTGACGTTGCGAAAGAACCAAATGTCCACTGTTTGAATGACCAGACACAAATCCGTCAAGGAGGACTACCGGGTGTCAAAGGCGGCCGGAAGTTGCTGGTATTCGCTGCTGGACGGACTGCCGCTGGAGTAAGACTGCAGCCTCCCAGGGGCGCGCTTCGTGCTGCTCGCCCTCAACGAGCCCTTGCGGCCGCACCTCCAGCTGCTGGCCGTCGACTTTGCGATCCGCCGGAATCTCCCGCTCACGTGCGGCAAGTCGGCGATCGCATCGTTTGTGCTTGTCGGAGGCCTCCGGCGACTTGACCGGGCGCTCCTCTTCGACCTCCACGAGCCGACCGGCGGCTCCTGATCGACGGCCAGTTTGTCGGCTTCCAGCTGCACTTTGGTCACCACTCAGAGGCGCCGCTCCAATTTGCGATTTACGTGCTGCTCGTCGGCGTGGAGTCGGATGCGCGAATTGAAGTAAAACAGGCGCCCAATTTCCTGCCCGTTGCGGTGAGTCTCGTTCCTTTCACTCCTCCGATTGACCGCGTTAGGTCTCGGAGATCAAGAGCACGTGCGTCGCGGGCGGCTTTCTGCGCGTCCTCACGAACTTCTCACACAACTCGCCGCGCGTCTTCCACCTCCGCCTGCCGCCCGGCCAGTGAGAGGCGCTCTATCCCACGCCTCGTCATGAATTCTTCGTTGTTCTCTGTGCGTGTGGAATTCCGTTTGATCAACACCAACACGCTGGCGTCGCTCAGAGCGAGCTCCACAAGTGGAATTTGCTCGTTCGTAGTTGCTTTTATTCCGTTGAGCGTTAGAAGCGGCATCATGCGGCTTCCTGTTTCTGACTTGAGGGCAGAAATTTCGCCGTTCTTTCTTCTTGGGCAACGTTTGGTTTTTTGACGCAAATTTCGGTTGTTGAAGTATGCGGCGTTCCCAATCGAATTCGCTTGCCACCCATTTCTACGGGCACAATTCACGTCACGTCGAGTACTTGGAGGGATTCATTCCATTTTTCAGCTTCATTTCGAACTTCTCTCGGTCTCATTGCGGGTGCTGAAAGCGGACGACGAGTTTGAATCGTGTTGAAACAGCGAATGAGTCCCGTTGTTGAGGGAGGCCGCCTCGTCGATCTCGAGCAGTTTCGATTTTGTTTTCCCGAACTCCAAACTGCCTTCATCGACGGCTTTCTCATTCCGGAACTGCCAGTCGTTTGCGCCACCGACCGTTTCGGCGCGAAAAAATAAATTGATTGAAGAGTCATCAAAGGAGTGTGCTAAGAAGTGTGAGATCCCGTTCGACTCGACTATTCTGGCGAACGAATGGGCGGAAACGACATCAATTCGGACTCGCCCAAAGCTTCCAATCGAAACTCCGTAAAAGGTTGTGTGATCCGCCTTGATTTGTGTCCGCTGTTTGCCGGCATTGAATGGATTCCGCTTCAGAAACAATCACGAGAAAATTCCGTACGGAAAAGACGAGAATAAACGTTCCATTCCGCGTCTTCTGCCCATTCACGACGTTCAATGAGCGTTGAGAGATCGGCCAAGACCAACGGCAGATTCCGTGGCTGTTGTTCTCGTATTTTCCCGGTTGTTGGGCGGCTCGGCAGGGGGTTGTTCATTCCGCGTCGTTCTCGGTAAGATTCCTGAATAAACGAACGCGGAGGACGGGGCGGAGATTCCGGTGGTCGATCAGATGGAGCCGTGTGCTCGTTGTTTGTTAGCAGTCAGTAGTGATTATTTCGCATCGTCGCCGTTGATCAGAGTGGTCATTCCGCGAATTGGAGGATGATGAGGTTGAAAACAGGGCCCATTTGGCCAAGGCTGTCAAACAAGACTGCTCTTTGTTTGAAAGAAGATACCGCCCGAATGCGTGGGTCGTCTGTCTGTAACGCCGTTCATTCCGGTCAGCGGGCGTTCGTCGAGTGGACGTCAGAGAATTCCGTGCCCTTTCCTGGCGTTGTGACGCTTCGTGTTACGCAGACATTCGATCAAACCTGGGCGTGTTGGTTCTATTCGGTTGATTGCATCAATTTGGAGCTTCCGAGCGCCTGCCCACCAAATTTGGTTTGAAAGATGGGATTGTTCGTGTTCAAAAGGAGCGGAAGGGATTGCGCGTCTTCCACATGCCGGTTGTCGACTATCCAGCAATTTGTTTCGTTCTTGAACAACGCTTCGATTGGTGGCATCGATGAGCGGATTGTGATTCCGTAAACAAACAGCCAGACGGCGGGTAGGTAGAAAGAATTGATGCTATGGTGATTGCGGGGTTATTTATTTCGTTCTTTTTTGTTGCCTTGTTCTTCTTGCAATTCCGAAGACGGACGCCATACGGAGGTCGGTTCTCTTGAGATGCCCCTTATTAAACGTTCGTTTTTGTGTTTCACAGCCAGCCGGGAAATTAAATGACAGGTTTCATTGGCTGTTTGTCATTCCGCAAGGTTTTTGATCGTCTCTTGCTCGTCGGATGGCTGGGTTCAACGGGAATTGATCGCCCTCAAAGAATTGCAGGACGGCGGGCAATCAGTCGTGGGTTCGTGTTCTCGCTGGGCAAATTCCGTGATCTCTGCGTTGTACTTGTCGATCAGACTCTTGAGCTGCGTCGTGTTTCTTTTGACTGAAGATCCCGTTCACCGGCTTGTAAGCGATGAACATCGAACGGGCGGTTAGTAGGAGAGCTCATTAGTACAGCGTCTTTTTAATCTTGTCTTTTTGTTGAGTTTGGTTACAAATGCTCGCCGTTGATTCCGTACGAGCCCGTCGTTGCGAATGGTTGCACTTACGCGAGAAACTGCCGCGTCGACAAGGAACGGCGTTCATTGCGTCACGACTGAAATTCCTTGCACGCTCAAGTGCCCAGCGGCAAGCGAGCGACCGGAGATCTCGCCCCGATCTTCTTTCTGTGGAGAGTGGGAGTTGAGCACACGCATGGTCGGCTGCAGCGGTGCTCTTTTTTGTTTGGCTTTGACTTCTTTGCTGGCACAGAGTGGTCCGGGCGGCGGTTGTTCTTTCGGTTGATTCCGATCAGCCTCTCTATCAGCTGCTTCAAACCGCTCTTCCTTGCCCTTCATGCAGCCGTTCTCTGGAGGACGCCCGTTCGAGTCGGTTCTGGAGTCGCGTTTCTCGTGTCGTCATCGAGTGGCTGCGCGGGTCAGCAAAGAACGAAGATTTCACGCGCGTTCCGTCCGGCAAACGGTTGTAATTCCGTAACGAGCTTCTTGTGCTGAGTATTCCGCCGTTGTTGCCCCGTTTCTTCACAGACGTCACGATCGGCAAGAACGTGAAAGCACACTCGATTGTTTGGTTAGAAGTGTCGGTTTCCAATTGTGAATTGCCTTCTGTACAAACGTGATCGGCGCGGAAAGCACTTTCCGGGCGATTCCGCGAGCCATTCGAGTTGTTGCTTTCCAGTTCGTTTTGATTCCGTTCACGGCCTGACGTTCGCGATCTGTTTTTTGACTGTTTTTGAATTCAATCGGCCGAAGAAAGACGAGAGACTGGGGTCGATAGCGTTGCAAACACCCGACCGCTCGAATTAGGCGATCTTTTCCCGCTTTATTCCGGCTTGTTCAAGCTGTGCTCATGTTTATTTCTCCTTTGCAACCCCTTCCAAAGGGTTGTTCGAGGCATTCCGCAACCGGCTCTGCCCGCGCGTTCTTCGTTTTGCGCAGAACTCGAAAGACCGTTCACTCGCATTGAGCTGGCCTTTCATTTCGGTTTCAAAGAGACTTCCGCAAAAGACGGATGTTAGCCGTCAGAGCGAAGCGGTAGCCCCAGTTCATTCAGCCAATTGAGAAACGGGTGCTATTCAACCGGTCGGGGAATTCCGAGTCGGTGTATTCGTAGAAGATGTGGGTTTCATTCCGCTGTAGGCGGTGAACGGAATCGTGAGCCACCAGCCGCCTACTTGTTTCTTGCCACAAAGCAACTCGCTGCCTTCTAAAGGCGGGCAGCAAGCGGTTCGGCGGAAATTCCGATTCGGCTTCTCCATCAGGTCTTGTTCGACGTGTTCCTTGCTCTTCTTTCCGGTAGTCCGACGGTCGTCTTGCAACTATTAATACGTTGTTGAATGCCTCGACGAATGTGCACGAAGAGCCTCGCGATTGCTGCAATGCTTCGGCGTGTTCGGGCAGCGCACTCAACTTCGTTCACTTTCTGCAGTCCACACCGCACTGCTGCTTGATCGAACGTGGATTTCGGCAGGCAGCCGTGAACTGTGATGGCGTCGATCAGAAGCTTTGAATGTCTGGCGTATTATTCCGCGAACACGTGCGTGAATTTGTTGCATGCAAAGGTCCAAATGTGGTGCGAAGGTTGTTGATCAAAGCACCAACATGGATGGATTTATCGGCTCGACTGATCGTTTATTCCGCAGGAGGTTATCACCGTTAGGAGCTGAAACTGCGTTAAAGAGCCGCATGCTTGTGCATTGAAGCAATCCTTATTTCGTATTCGGTTGTGATGGCTCCTCTACGTGCGTGTAGTTGATTGAACGATGACAGACATTCCGTTCCCTTGTCCAAATCTCCTTCGTTCACTTTATGGCGTTTGAGCGAAATTCTGCACGGTTGCGAAACATGTCGAACAGTCATGCCTCGTGTTGAGTTGTGGGAGCTTACACCGAGTGTACGCTGCAAGACGGTGGTTTTTCGCTCAAAAGAAGCTGCTGTCCTTTTCGATTGCGTTGTCGTGCCCAGAACGATCGCTTTCTTTGCGCTTGGATCGAAAAGGGTAGCTGCGCGACAGCGCGTCAAATAATCTCTGATAGGCGCGTCTATTCCGTTGGTCTTCATGAATGAGACGTTCGCGCGTGGTTCGGTTTATTTGTTTGTCTGTTGAGTCCTGCAATGGGAGCTAACCAACGATGAAAAATGGAAAAAACACACAGAGATTCCGCAACAAGCTGAAGCTGTGAAGTGGGCAAAATAGCCGCCTGAAATCGACCCAGGCGTGAGGAGAAACTTGTTTGCAAACACTCATCACACGTTTCGAATTCCGCATCGTGCATGTGTGTCTTTACGCTTTCGAATGGTCGAGGGTGGCGAAAAGTTCTGTTTTTAATGTTGATCACTGCTGATGGGTACACAACTCTGCGATGAAGTTGTTTTATGACAGCAATTCCGGGAACATCTCCGCGTAGCTCTTTTTATTCCGCTGGCAGCTGATTGGACGAGACGACCGGATTGAACAGTGAGATGCCCGCACGTCCTCTGCTTGTGCGAGTAAGCAAACAAAAAGCGAATATTCCGAATTAATGTAGCATTTGTGGGACGACCATTCCGGTTGTCGGAACTCGTTGCTCATTTGTTATTCCGCTCGTTCCACCGGTTCGCCGCCACGTTTTTGTACTCCTTTTAAAAGAGTACTCATGCTGGCTGCCTGCAAAGAGCCAGAAACGACACCTCAGATTATGACCTCGGTTTCCACGAGTGCAATCCATTGCCCCTTCTCAGGCGACTCGCCAGTGCGAATTACGTGCCAAGCGTCTCATTCCGCATCGCGTACCTCTGCGTCTAGTGCTCCGCGTCATGCCGCCACGCGTTGCTCGCTATTCCGACGGAATGGACGCTAAACGGCGGCCGTTGATCGTTGTTTTGAATGCTCGTTTACGCATTGCCCTTATTAGTTGTTGGATGGAGCGATGCCTGTTTGTCCGCTCGACTCGACGCTCGTTGGTTTCTTGAACGGAAAGAACGGTGATTATCGGCGTTATACTAAAGAACTCGATGATTTGAGGGGTGCTGCTGATTTTTCCAGAACTTGTTTCAGTTGCTTATTCCGAAGAACTGCTTGTGTTCGAGGCACTGCAGCTGGGTCGACAGCGTCGGCGCTTTAATCGTCTTTCTTCCCACAACCTTCGAAAGTTACCTTTGTTCATCTTCGCTTCAAACCCTCCTCGTTGACCTCAAAATAGGTTGATTGTGGGGCTCTTGTTTCTGCAACGATTGCCAGGCAGGATAGAAGGCTCAATTCCGTCGGGCATCGATCTATCGTTCCGTAAAAGAATTGTTGATGTCACCAACCACCGTTTATTCCTTTTTGCTCGTTCGACTTGCAAGCGTGGTGTAATTCCGATCTTGTTTTGCAGGACTGGTTGTTGGATTCTGAGTTGTTGCAGATGAGAACGGGCATTCTTTTGTTGTCTTCCAATAAGAAGCGAGATTCTGTCGAGGCAAATGGCAAGTGACAGTTGTATTCCGTGCGAGGCGAATCCTTTCTGCAGCTGCTCTGTTGGCCGGACCATTCCTTGCAATAATTGTTGCTTGCTTCGGTTGAACGAAAGCATCTGGCGGGATTCCGGCGCTGACCGATACTCTTCGACTCGATCGACCAGAAAAGGCGAGATGTTTTCTTGACGACGTTGTTCAGCTTCTTGCACGAAATTCCGTCCTGAATTTCCGTTCTTCCGCTGCTGTTTCACTTGTCAACGGCTACCTTATTTCGTGATGAGGGTCGGGTGTAGGAAGACGGTTAAACTTAACACCAATTGGCTTAATCTGTTTTATCACACTTGCCGCTCACTCGCAAGATTCTTCAGCCCCGTTAGATCGATCGGCACTTGACCGGCTTATTCCGTGTTGTCGCGGGTGTACGCGTTCTTGTTTATTCCGTGTAGACGTGTTTTTCGGGACCCTCTTATTGAACCGAAAAGAACGCCCCGTTTGTGCACGGAAGTTTCGGTTTCTTCGCTTTCTCACGAAGTTCTTCAAAAGACGAGTGGAGGTTGCAAGCACGTCGACGAGTCTTGAATGTCAAATTTCGTTCGCTTCATCCACATCCGTTGGAACTTCGAAGAAAACGAGAAGTGGGAGTCGCAAGTTTATTCCGTTCGTTCGATCCCTAAACGGCGGCTGTGTTGCAAAGAGAATCACAAAACAGAGTTCAACGAGCGTTTAGCGGCCTCTCTCGTATTAATTCCGCACAAGCGGCGTTTCCGCACTCGATTCCGTCGAGCCGGGCTGTTTAAACGATTTATTCCGTGCACTCGTCGACAATAGGTTTTTTGCGGCATTCGATCACAAATCGACGAAAAGCGAGTGCCCCCTTGACTTTACTCGAATTTCGTAGTGTATAAGAAGTCGTTTCGTAGCGGACGTAGTTTACCGGCAGAAATTCCGTCGGGCGTCCGCGTGTCGGTCGAATGGATGCGGAAAAGATCGTCGCAAGACCGGCGGTTTGCAGTCGGTATTCCGGTTGCTGGCAGTGGTTGCTGTCACGAGCTCATGGAAAGTTCGTCCGTCCAGCCCGAAAGGACCTTCACTGCACGCACAGAAATGAACGGTGCAAACGAGCACTGTTATTCCGCGCGCTGGTTCATTGGTTCGGTTTGCTGGTGGTTTCGTCCAGCGCCTCTGCTCAGTTTGAAGAAAGAACTCGTGGATAGCGGGCTGCTCGATGATGTGGTGTCTGGAAAATCCGAAAAAGTTAGACGAATGCAGCAGAAGTCACTTTCTGATCTCTCGTGAGACGAGCAACAGGGAAGGACTCGATCTGCTTGCTTTCGGTTAATGAGCCTGGAACAATAGTTCGTGTTCATTCCGCCGATTGGCGCCGCTTTCGCGAACGGCACCAAGTGGAAGCGGTCGGTTTGGGGTTTGCCACCGTCGTTTAAGCCTGTTTCGACCACCAGCCTGCTCGTAGATTATTTATTCCGGCTCGAGGAGGGTTTCGAGGTGCGAAGAGCGGCATTTTGCACACGGCGACGTTAGAGTTCCCCCGCCACACGCATTGGAACGAGATGGCAGCTGCTATCCAGACAGTTTGGAGTTGCGGCGAGCGTTTCTTGTGATGGATTGCGGAAGAAGCAAGTGGACGTTCGGGGTCGATGAAGCATGAATCCTTTCGGTTACTTCGCGGGACGTTTTGTCGACTGGCCGCCCTTTGGGTTGGTGATCTTCTCCTTTATTCCATTGTTATTCCGGGTTGCTTTCTTAAATGTCTTGTGCGTTCCAAAACGGACGAATTGCAGTCTTTTAGGTAGTTGTTTCTTTTGTTTCCACAGAGATTCCAAATTAGTTTAATGCTGCGGAGGCAGCGATTCGGTTCGGTTGTCGCATAAAGTGAAACAGGGGAGAAGTGGGCATTTCGTGCTCGTTGATGCGCGGTTCGAGCGGCTCATGCGCACCATCCTATTTGATTTCCGGGATGCTACGCATTCCGTTTGGTCGTTCAAATGAGCGAGGACTCACTGGAGGTCAAATTCCGCCGGGATCAACACCTTCGTTTCACGCAGAACGCAAGAGCAAAAAGATCACGCATGTAAGCGGTTATTCCGACTTCAGCAGGGACTTTAGAGCATCAAATTGGATTCCGTACATGTTTCACTTGTTAGTCGCACTGCGGCGTTCGGGATTAGCGTCTGTTTCTTCTGGTAAGGGATGGATTCGGTTGATTGCGATGCTTTGGGCGTCAACGATTGTTTCTAGCTAACGTGCAGTGGTCGTTGAATAGCGAGTCTAAATTCCGTTCTCGCGTTTGTCTTGTCCGGGGCGAAGGTCAAGCAGTCAAATCTCGCCTTTCGAACAGTAGCCATTCATTCCGTACTGCGCGTCATTCGGCAAGTTCGAGCAGGCATCTGAGGGTCTTCTGACTGATTTCTGTTCGACTGCGTCTTCGATTCGTTCACTTGAGCCTTTGTAGCGAGTAATGGGTTGTTTCTTGTTTGCTTTGGATTCGTATGATCGCCTTCCTTCTCGTTCTTTCAACCAAGTTACGCGGAACAAAACCAACTATTTTCTCCGGTTGTTCGCCGTTCCTTCCGTTGGCCAGCCACTGCTAGCGGGCGCATTATGTTCGCGTTGAGGCACAAGACAGTCGAGTATTCCGCGCACCGCAAACTCCATGACCGTCCCCATCGAAAGCAAATAGGAGGAGGAAGCCAGGGAATTAGCGGACGGAATAGAAAGAACACGAATCCCGCTCGCTCGGATCGATCGCTGACTGCAATGAACGGCAAGGTCCAGTCGGCCGCTTGTTCTCGCCACTCGCCGGCCGCCCGCTCGTCTTTTTTTACGCCCGCCACTCCCGACCGTTCGCGGAGAACTCGGCGGCGAGCGGACAAAAAAGGAGGCCGCTCGCGAGTCGCCGCTCTCGCACTTTACAACGCGCGGCCGGTCGAGAGTCGAGGATCTCAGAGGCGGGCGGCGACCATTGGAAGGCGGGTGTAAACAAGCGGGTGGAGCGCTTTGACTCAACCGAGAGGGAACACTTCCTTCTCTGCACTCAAACAAGCTTTATGGAAAAAACGACGTAAACAGAAAGAAGAAATCGGCGCATTCAGAACACGAAGATCCCCCGGGCGGCAAGCGACTGGACGTCCACAGAGGCGCCTGCAAACAAGTGGAATCAACCGTTCACCTTCTTCGAACTCACGGTCAGCGGCAGAAGCGACGAGCAGGGCGGACGGGAGGCCGAGCGCGGGCAGAACTTCGCGCACAAACTCGTCGAACGTCACGTCCGCGTTCATCTCCCGCCGCACCCGCTCGGCCCACTCGTCCGCCTTCACGAACACGTGGGCGAAAGAAATCCCGCGGGCGGCACGCGGCAACTCCCGGCGGCTCATCGGCGCCGCGCAGACCGGCGGCCCCAATTCGGGCACTTCGGCCACGTGCGGCGACTCCGCCCGTAGGACGAGGATCGCGGAAGTGGGCGCCCGCAGCCAAAGCCGCAGCGGCCATACGCCGTACTCCCCGCGGCACTGCAAGAAACGGGCAGTTGATGGAGCGAGAGGCAGGAAGGGCTCACGGCGTCCAAATCGAAGTAGAAGACGGGCGGCATCGCTTGCAAGTGGTCGAGGAGAGCGTGCTGGTCGATGGCAACGGGCGGCTGGACGGGAATCATCGCCGAATCGTCTTCTCGCTTCACCTCCGCTCGAACGATCGGTGGAGCGGCGACGGGCACAGGATTGGAGCTGGTTGAATCGTCGGCTGCGGCCGTCTCCTCCATCGTCTCATCGACCGCTTGGTCCTATCGGCGTATCGGGAGCCTGAACGCGATAAATGACAAGAAAAAAACGTTAAAGTAGCGCTTATCTCATCATCCTTGCGTCCATTTGCTAGCTGATTGCGGTCATGCATCCGCTGTTTGTGTGAGTCGCGGATTTCTTTACACTTGAAGTAAACGCCGCACTTTTTGCACTTGAACGGAGTGGCGCGAGCATGGGATCGCTCGTGCGACGACGAGGTTTGTCGCACGGGAATCAGGAGATGGCAGTGCTGACACGCGCGCTAAAACGGAGGGGATTAGAAGATTGAAAACCAACGAGCAGCGGTGCCTTCTTGAGCGCTCTGTTGGGCGATTTTTGGCGGGTTCAGCTCGTCCGTCCTCTCCGCCTTTGGTTCGGACAGCTTGCGGTGAGTGCGGAGATGGCGGAAGCGCCATTGGGGCGAGAAGACCCCCTTGCAGTGGGGGCACGTCCACTGCAAACGAGCGGACTGATGAATGACCCACAAGAACCACTCACCATCTTTTTGCGCGGTGCGTTCTTTCATCGCTTGCTAAAAGAAAGCTGGAGCTTGATCAGAAAGGAACTCAAAGACGAACCTTCCGTTGTGCCGATCGAATTTCTCCGGCCGGCGTCCACTCGACGCTTCCGTCCGATTCGGCGCCTCTCTTCGTCCTTCACGTGCTGGTCGGGAGCTGCTTGGCGTTGAACCACTGGAGGGCCGATCGCGTTCTCTTCTTCGTCGTCGCTGAGCACGATTGGGTGCGTTTCGTCGCCCATGAGCGAAAGAAAGCGAGCGAGCGAAGGACGAAACAACGCTCTCCCTGTTTTGCAGCGGTGAGCAGAAATAAACGTCGACCTCTCGTCCGCGCGAGCTCCTTCACCATGCACGCGAGGGGCTGTTGTAATCGTCGGCCGGCTTGCCTCGCGGTAACGGCGACGAGGGGTCCTTTGGGAGTGAACGCAGTCCGCATTTTTCAAGCGACGGCAAACAGGGAAGCTCCCCCGCCTGTACGTTCCTCCACTTGATCGATCGGCAGGGGGCGCGGGCTGTTGAACATGCCCGCCCATGGAAGGAGAGCGCGCGATTTCGATTGCTGACCAAACTGATCGGCCGACCGATCTCCCAAGTGCCAATCGGAATGCGCGCCGCAAGACGACAGCACAGAAATCAAATTTCGGATCCCCAACCGATATTCCAACGCCCGTTGCCCGTCTGGTTTAATCGTGCAAAATGCGGACTTTAATTAGTAAGAAAAAACACACAGATAGAACGAACGAAATGATGAGCGCACGCCCTTCCGCAGAGTAACGAGAGAACCCAAAAATAGTGCGTGTGTCTGACGGCCTCGCCCTGTTCGCTGCCCGTTGCTCGCCTGTTGAACAAAACGGGCGGGGGAATAAAAGCGAGCAAGCGAAGGACAAAGGAAGCCGGACAGGTCCGGAGTGGAGTGGGTTATTTCCGACAAAACCGCCCATTCACAACGACTCGACCGTTCCTTTTGCTCCCGCGAAGACGATGAAGGAGAGACGAAGCGGAGGTCGATCGTTGTTTTGCGATCTCCCATTCCGAGTGTCTTCCCATCAATGGGTGGGGTTGTCTCGCGTTCTTTTCCCCCTCCAAGGCTTGTCCCCGAACTCCACCGATCAGCGGCCGTCGGAATCAAAAATTCAGTTTTGCAACGGGCGACGCCATTCGAATGGGACGCCTGTTTGCGGGATCAAGGCGAAGCGAACGGTGAATCAATGCCGGCAGACAAAGGACGGCCGCTTCTTGTTTGACGAAACTTTCTTTTGATCACGCGTCTTCTTCCAACTAATGCTCGAGGCTCGGCGAGTGGAAATGACGTGAGCAAAACGAGCGGTAAACAGTTCGGTAGGCGGCAAAGACCCGCGCACGTCGCCAAGATACAGGCGGCTGATAACCGCCGCTTTCCGTTGACGTTCCCCACTCTTCACTTGTGCGCCAAAAAAAGTTGGCGCGGGATTCTCAAACAACCGGTAGAGAACGTCCTTGCCACGGTTCTCGATCGTCGCCCACGTCACTTTCTCGCACACTTCCTCTCGTCACTTCAAACTTCCGTGCGAGCGGTAGAGGAAAGCGGGTATAAAATGACGCCACTCGTTCCTGTTGGACAACAGTCGCCGAAATGAATCGAGTGCTCGCGATTCTCGTCTTCTCCCTCCTGCTCGTCGCCCAGCTGCTGGCCGCTCCGACCGCCGAGTGAGTTCGCCCGTTCATTTCCAGCAATCCGCGTGTTTGCAGCAACGCTCGAGCGAAGCGCCAGTGGGGCTGGGGCAGACAGCAGCCGGCCAGGGAGGTCATCGAGGTGAGCGGCAAGCGAGTTCATCAACGACCGCCTGTTTGCAGAAGGAAGTGATTGTGAACCGACCGCAGAACTTCGGCTGGGGACCCCAACCGCCCGCGCGAGAGGTCATCGAGGTAAGTGGAATCGGGCAGGCGGATTGAAGGGAGCTGCGAGCCATTTGACGTGCCACCGAAGGAGTAGTCGTCCCTGCAGAAATCTAAACCCCGTACCAAGCATTCGACGACTCATGCTTGTTTGCAGAAAGAAGTGATCGTCAACCGACCGGGATGGGGCCGCAAGTGAGCTGCCCGACGGGAACGCTGGCCTCCCGGCAACTCCCTTCACTCCTCTTTGCCCACCTTCGATGCCATTTCATGCGTTTGAAGAATAAACAAGACATTCGATTTGATTGCTCCGAGCAATTGCTCACTCGTCAACATCGACAAGAAGCCATCGACCTTCCAGTCGCTTGCACTGCTGAACTTCGCCCTATTGGGCGTGTTTTCTGTTTGAACACAAAGGTCGATAAAAAAAGAAAACAAGCGGAGTCCGCTTTGTCTCATGCAATCGACAACCGGTCGCCGAATGCACGAGAAGGCGGTCGGAAGCCGAGACGTGCCGTTGGGGACGACGTAGCGAGTGGAAACGGGGACCACTGCGGGAGATCGGCCTCATTTCTCTCTACAACAGCCATGCGAAGCCAAAGTTTTGTAACATTCTGTTTACTTTTGTCAAATCGATCACAACATCAAACCAAATTGCTCGACTTCCCATTGTTCTGGCGCTTGGCCTTGCAGTAAAGGAGGCACATGTTCAGGAGGTAGCACAAGAGGCCGAGAACGAAAACGAAGAGAAGCAGCAAGCAAATGAAGGGAAGTAGGGAGCGAGGAGGGTTCGCCATGGCTTCCAGCTCCGACAACTTCATCCCGTCGGGGAGAGGGGACTCGAGGTCGTAAGTGCCTTCGTCGTTCTTCATCGCCGTGAACGTTCCCGATTCGAACACGAGCGTGCCGTCGGGAGCAACGCGGTAGTACACCTGAAAAGAAGGGATCATTGATGGCGGCAAAAAGAGAACAAACCTCCGCCCTCGGCGTCTTGACCAGAATCGTTTCAGCGTGCACGGGCGTCGTCACTGTCCAGACCGTCACGAACACAACCGCGAAGACGACGGGCAGGCACTTCATTTCCAGCGGAGAGGACGGATAAAGACGTAAGGGCGGATGACGACTGGGGGAGTGGGAGTGATCGCTGGAATTACTGCGTGACGGTAGGTGGAAGCGACCGGGCGGCAGCTGAGTTCGGCGGCTTGCTGCTCCGCTAGGTGATGAGGGGAATTGGGGCGAGTCCAGAGTCTAAAACCTCCCGGAACCTCAGCAACCACACAAAAGAGGAAGAAGAGGAGAAGTCTGTCTGGTCGTCGACCGTCGCGGTGCACGAACACGAACCTCCGGAGGGAGGACGAAAAAGCGTTTGTCCCGTCGAACGACGAGCACGCGAAGCGCCCCAAATGCCCCAGCAAGTCCCGCGAAAATGATCGAGGAAAAGAGGGGATTATTCGCGAGAAGAACGGGGTGACACGAACGAGAAAGAAGAACACAGGCGAAAAGAATGCGGCCGAGTGGTCGGGCGACGACTTCGGCTCGATGGGAAATCGGACCGCCGGATGGCGGCGGCCGGGCTGCTTTTCTTCGATGGATAGCTCGGGCAACCGGCAGGCGGAGCGCGTCGTCGCGGGGCAATGCGGCCGGAGAGCGTGATCGCGGGATGTCGGACGAAAAGGCCGACGAACGGCGGGCGTTCGGGCGTGTTCGGCTAATGGATCTTGTGGAAGTGAACAGCGGACGTGACGATCGGGTGACGTACCCCTGGGGACGCCGCTCTGGTCGGCCGTCCGGATTCCATTAACATTCCGATGGTCTGATTTTTGCAACCTGCCGGTCGTACTCTCTTCTCTTGTTTGCCACGCAAGTGCGCGACTTCTAATTGCGCGGCGACCTCCGAGTTCCAAGTGCGGTCGGGAGGCGGAAGTGTGTTTCCTTTTGAAGACAACACTTGCCCTCTTGTCCGGCTTGCAAACCGGCGGGTCGAAGCCGCGTGTAGTTTCTTCGATTGCTGGACGGCCGCCCGCCGTGCAGACGTTACACCCTTACTTGAGGTCTGTTTTTGTGCAACAAGCGGTAGACATGCCTTCCGCAGTCGAGCTTTCTTGCTGACCGTCGGCAACTGTTCATAGTCGACCGTTTCACGGATGTTGTGGCGGATGATCGCACACAAACAGCTGACAGAAGAAGGAAGACCCGCAATCAACGTGTTTGACGCAGGTGAGAAACCGCTCCAGAACGTCATTTCAGAATCGACACAATCCGCACGCTTGCTCGTAAATAATCGCAGAAACGCTAACAAAAAAAATAAACTCGGCGACAACGTGCGCACAAACGATGCGCGTTGATTCCGAACGAACGTTTGGAAGAAAGCGGTTATCAGTTCGAGGTGCTCGTTTCCCGCTCTAATCCGCTCGGCGCGCGCTTTTTCGGACAAGTTCGCTGTCGAGTTGTTCGTTTTATTTGATTTTGAAGAATGCACTGGCTTCCTTTTGAGTATCTTTTGTTTTTTTGCATGGCTCCAGCTTCTTTCTGCAAAAGCGCAAGTCTTCAACCTGACGACTTTCCTGAACAGTAGGGAGGGCCTTCTCCTCATTTGATTTTTCGTTGGATTGCAGCTGTCCGCCTGCACGTCGGGGAAGCCCGTCCAACCGCTGACCGCCGCCCTCTCCACGCAGTTCTCGGCGGTGGTGCTCGCCGATTCGAACTGCGGACAGCCGCCGTTCGGATGTCCGCCGTTGTGCGAAGCGGAGGCGTTCGGTTCCGCTTTCTGCCCGTTCGACTGCCAGTTCACGTCCGGCCGCCTACTCGTGGCAGCAGTGGTGTCTGCAGTTCGAGGCCCACGACAAGCAGTTCGCAAAAGAACCCTTCTATTCGCCTGCCAACTCGTCCACTGCGGTGGAGAGCCGGCGGGAGTGGAACGGCCAGCTTGCGGGCTCCGCTCCGATGGGCGGTCAGTGGATCGCCGACCGCTTTCGTGCTCCAGCGAGCACGCTTCTCGGACGAAGAGGTCGGCGGACTGCCGATCGAAGCAGCGGACCTCGTGCTCGGCTGGCAGTTGGACGAGCGGTGGGTTCAATGCTGCAAATTGCGCTCCTATTCCGCTTGCAGCCTGATCATCAGCAACGACGCGGTCGTCGGATTGGCGCCCGGCCGGGGGAATTTCGTCGTGCAGGCCTTCGCTGTTTGGGTTGATCCCCGCTCCGATCGTCACGCTCGTCCAGCTGGACGCCGTCACCACGGGCTCGTTGCTCGTGGGAGAGCGGTCGAAAAAAGATTGCGGCCGGTGGATCGAACGGCCGGCCGAATGGAACTCGTGGACGTTGCGGGTGGACGCGATCGAGATCGCCGCTTGGGATTCGAGCGGAGAACCGACGGCCTTCCGTTTCGAGCGTCCGCTGGTCCAAATCCTCACCGATCACTCGCCTTTCTTCTACGTGCCCGACCGCGTCTTGGATCGTTGGACGGCGGCGGGGATGGTCGCGTACGACCGGCAAGCCAACGAGTTCCACATGCCCTGTTCGGCCCGAGTGAACATGACTTTTCGGATCGGGCTACACAAACACCAATTCGACAGCCTTTTGCTCACGCCCTTTCGAGGAGACGAGTGCCGGCTGTGGTTGGCTCCGATCAGTCACTACGCGCCCACGAGGTACACCGACGGGCCGCTCTTCATTTGGGGCTTCGCGTTCCTGACGACCCACTGCGTCTCGTTCGACTACGCGATCAACACGATTGGCCTGGCTGAACGCGTGTAGCGAATAGAAATTTCCTTGTTGCGGGCAAATAAACGACGCGTTCAACATTTCAAACAAGTCAGAAGCAAAACCGCAAACACGTGCTGATTGCTCGTCTCGTCCAATTTTGCCAAGAAACACCGGCCGTCTTTGTTCGAGTAGTACAGGCAATAAAGTATTCGCTCCGTTCATGCCGTTCAGGCGGCCTGCCCTGGTGTTGAAACGGGCAAAGCGTAAGGATCAAACGCGCCGGCACTCAACACGGCCCGCTTGATGTTCACGTCTTTTCCGAGGATCTCCGTAAAGAAAGATCGTTTCTACATTGAGTCGCTTCTAATAAGATGCTAGTGAGCCCTTGACCGGCAAAAATCCAAAGGGAACAACCACAACGCTTCGATTCTGAGCACAAAGACCTTCTTCGGGCTTAGAAACACAAAATTACAGTACTTCGTCAATTGGACTTGAATTCAGGCAACGGACTGACAATGAGTGAGGAGTTGCATTCGAGTTTCCGTAGGTGCGTTTGCCATCGACGCCGTCCCCACTTCATTTGAGAGGTTCACTTCTTTTCTGAAAGCACTTCTTGCACAAACGGACACGCTGTGAGCTCAATGTCGCAGCCCGGTGACTAAATGACGCAAGTGAATCATCGTTAATTGTCAGCACTTTGTCTTCGAAACGTGACGTGTAAATCTTTCGGCTTTGTTTCAACTGAAAGAACGCGGAAACACGGCCGAAGAGTTGTACGTTGTCCGTTTTAAAGCCGCTTTCTGTTCTCGGAGTCGCCTACGAAACGAAAAATTCGGGCCTTCAAAAAGGGGCCGTTGTAACCGTCTTCAACTGCTCGCCATTGCCCTCGAGGCGGATTAATTGGCAGAGTTCCGCGATAAGCGAACGAGAAAGACGCTTACGAATAGTGGACACGCGCCGCTCGGTTTCGTTCGTCGAATTCTTTCGCTCGCTGACTGAACGCGTTGCGCAAAAACTTTGTGTTATAAAGGAGGAGACTTGCAATTAAGAATCACTTGTACCGAATGAGTTGGCGCCGAAACCTTGCGAAACCCATCGACACATTGAAATCATCACTAGTGTTTTAAGCAAACAAATCTGGCCTGGTTGTTTCTATCTTGAATAAAAATCGGGGCGCTTATCAAAACAGGCACGCGCCACAAAACTTTTACGCCTGCTTTCTGCGAGACCAACACTCACTTCGGACTCACAAAAAAGCAAAAAGGAAGGAATAGGCGTGGGTTGATGCAATGCTGTACGCATTTTTCTGGTTTTTTATTGCTTGGTTGAACGCTTCGAGTGATCAAGCGGAAATACAAACGGCGGTTCACAATTTCTTCGTAAGTGGTCTACAATAAAGCTTTAGACCTCTTTCGTTGCAGCGCGGCTTCTTGGCCGATGTTGGGACTCCGCCACAGTTCGTGTGGCTCCAGCCGTCGACCGTCCTCTCCGGACTGGTGTTGTGGGAAGACATGTGCGCCACACCGTTGCCGCATTGTCCCCGCATGTGTGCCGATGGTGAGGGTTTGCACGCTTGTTACAACGAAACAATTCTTGCAGATGCTTTCGGCCCGCTGGTTTGTCGTCCGGAATGCTTGCCGGAGAAACAACGACGGTGGTTGAGGGATTGCGCGACGAGAGACGAATCGGACTCCGCCCCCACTTATTTCAATCAGACTACGTCCAACACTCACACAACGACGAACGACAAGTGGGCGGCCCAGCTGCTTCCGTACTGGGAGCTCGAGGGCGAGATCCTGCTCGATCGCATCGCCTTCCACAACAACGAGACCGACAGCGATGGGGAGGATCTGCCGAACGTCTTTGCGTTCGAACAGGCGCAGCTGAAGTACGGCCGAATCCTGAACTATTAGTGAGTGGCCGTAAAGCATTGATTCGTGCACGACTGAGCGGCTTGCAGCAAATTCCGCGACACGGAATCCGGCGGCTACTTCGGTTTGGCCCCGGGCGAGTTCAATCCCGTCGTTCAGGCCTTCAACCAGGGCCTCATTCCCGCTCCGATCGTCTCCTCTGCTGCCAACTACTTGATGCTCTTCGGCGGACTTCCGAGCGACGATTCCTGTTTCAAGTGGATCCACCTGCCGACCTTCGAGGACAAGTGGGCCGTCCTAATGGAACGAATGGAACTCCTCAACGTCACCTTTCCGCGGCCAATCGTAGGCATTGTTCGTACAATCGAGAGCGTATTTCTTCCCTCTTCAGGTCCACTTTTCGTTTGACGTGAAGAATCCGAGCATGGTTTACTTGTCGGACGGGATCATCGCGCGGGCCGTGATGGCGGGCGTGTTCCTGGCCGATCCGCGGGCCGTGAACCACTACTTGGTCAAATGCCCTAAACGCGACATCCCCGTCCGCCTTGTGCTCGGCGATCAAGCGTTGGTGCTCCCCCTGGCGATCGTCCATCAAACAGGCGGTGCACTCTGTCCACTGTTGGTCAGCTCTGTCCGCTTCTTCGAGACGCGCAACAACGGCGTCGTGTACACGAATACGCCGACGGTCGTCTTCGGACGACGGACTTTCAACGAGCATTGTTTCGCTTACGACTACTCGAAGCAAACCATAAGCTTCGGGACTCTGCGTAGATCGTAGAATTCCTTCTTTCCTCTGGATAGCAAGACTGTGCGCTTTGCTCTGGTTCTTTTTTATCTGTATTGCACGATACCCGTAGTTTCGAGAAATAAACCGAGTTCATCAATGTGGACTCCGCCTCTCTAATCGAAAGACAACCCCCCGAGCCCCGCCCATTCGCTTGCGGTTCGCCTAAAAGAGTCATTCTGTTCGCAAGCCGCAGGGACTGGCAGACGACGAGTGCATGGGGCCCGGGATCCACCAATTGCAGTCGGTCTTCGTCTGCTTTGCACTGTTGTGTTCGGCAGCGAGTGGAGATGTTAGGCTGTACAACGTCGTGCAACTGACGGATGGTGGCGATCACTCCAGCCCAAAGTTCAGGTTCTGTATCCTCTTCTCTCCTTCACTCTTTGCTTTTAGCGCGGACGGACAAGCGATCACGTTCACGGCCACGGGCGGTCCGTACGAATCGAAGTGCCACCACGTGTACTCGATCGACCTTTCGGCCCCCGATCGCCCCGTTTCACTGCTTTCGAGTGGACTCGGAGAGGAGAAGGGGACAGTGGTGGAAGTTCAGGACAGACAATTGAAGACCGGTAATTCTTGTGCACTCGTTAGCTCTAACTAGGAAGTGAGTTTCAGTGGAGCTGGTTGCCTCGAGCACTGTCTTTCCGGTGGGTCGTCTTACCGCTCTCCGTCCATTTCATTCAGTTCGTAGACCCTACGCATGTCCAACATGTCTGACGATCTCACCGAAAGTGCTCTCTGCCCGCCTTCGTTGTGCAATCGAGCGGATTTGGACGACGAGACGAAAGCCGCGTGTAAACGTCGTCGATCCTTGCTTGTTCCTCACGTGCCATCCAACTTCAGGCCGACTGCGGCACGAAGAGCGGGCGAATTCCGAAGTGCCCTTCAGTTTCTTTTCGAACTACAAGATGTTCGGCACCCGCGAACTGCCCGTCGACTACCGCACGTGGGGCAGGTGGCTTTTTCAGAAGAACCACGTGCGAGTGGGCACTTTTGCGGGACAAGACGGCGTCCAGCTCTACCTTCGGAATTACAGCCGAACGGTGAGCAATTGAGGGCATGTCTTTATCGATTCTCGTAGACGCACTTCACGGTTCCTGGCTGGGTGGGCGACTTCGATGCCGTGGACACGAATGTGGACAGCCCGCTCCTCTTCCACGGCGTCCGCTTGCCCGAAGACCAGCGAAAAGTCACTCGGTAAGCATGAATAAGTCTTTTCTCTTTCCATCTTCGTTTTGTTCAGTTTGGGGATACTCTCGCTGGAAGGAGCGGCCATCTTCCGCACGACCTTTGGGGACCTCAAGAACAGCGGTTCTCGATGGACGCGCCGTTGCTCGCCGATCCCGACTTCTCGCTTCTCGACCCGAAGTTCCTGCGAGACGGCAGTGGGCGCTTCTTCTTCACTCGACTGGACACGCGGACGGGCGAGAGTTCCGTTTGGCTGCGGGATGGCGACCAGGAGGCAGGAGAGCAAGCAGACGATGAGGTGTACAGTCTGTCCGTTCGGGTTCTTGTGCGGAACGGTGCGAAGCAAGTAGACACACTCCGACTCAAAGGAGTGGATAGCGTGGCTTTCGTTGCTCCCGACGAAGAAAGCGGCGAATTCCAGCTGTTCTTCGCGACTTTCGGCACGAACAAAACGTGTCCATTTCGTCGTCGAGGTGCGTGTACTTGTCTTATCTTCCACCAATAATCAAAGGCCCCAGTTAAAAGTCACAAACTGGACCGCGTGGCCATGTACGTGAAGAACGCCACCGGACTTGTTCTTCCGACGGACTGGGGCGGGATTATGGACATGGCTATGAGGTGATTTAAGAAAAGGGCTTCAATCTACTCACTAAAAGCAATTTAGCCAAAAGAATCAACAAATCCTGATTTCAGGAAGCGACGGAAGGGTATAAATTAAGGACTTTCTCACAAAACTACTAGACCTGTGTATTTCAGCTCTATCACTTTAACCACAGTGAGCAGTCGCAGCTTTCTGTTCGTTTCTTGGGGCCCGGCTTCTCGTTCATCTACCAGGCGAGCTTCCTGAGTGAGAGCGGGGACGACGACCTGCTGATCGTGTCGCCGATCGCCAATTACGCCGCAAGTTCACCTTTTTGTTCATTTCGCTAAATGGCTGTCGAGCTGCAGCAATGTCTTGGAAAAGAAGAGGACCCGGCTTCAACGGAATGCCTGCTCGTTGCCGACTGGCCGTGCGAGTTTGAGAGTGAGGGTTGGTGCGAGTATGCGCCCAATTATCCACGTCTGCTTCCCCGCGCGAACGAGATCTTTCGAATGAACCGCTTGGGAACGATCAAAAAGCCTCACGAACAACGAGTGGTACGAGGGCGAGTTGGCCGTCTCGCCCGACTTTCGGCAGGTGGTCTTCGCGAGTAATCGGGACGGCGATTACGACCTCTTCCTGGCCAGATCTGGACGACTTCGACCATCGCGAGACGAGGGGAAGAGTGAGCTGTTACTGCATTCCACTCGTCTGTTCAGCTGACGAACACGCTCGGCTACGAGGGCGGCGTCCAGTTCGCGCCAGACGGCCGATCGATCGCCTTCTTGGCGTGGCGGCCGCAATCGCCCGGAAGCGCAAGAGTTCTACCACTGGCTTCTCTCGCTCGACGTAGCGGATTTACGTCGAACGGACGTCTACTTGTTGGACTTGGAGAGCGGGAACGAACGGAAGATCACCGACTTCTCCAGCCTTTCCGGCCTGCCCGAGTTGAACGACACGTGGGCTCAACCCTTATTTGCTTTCGCTTCGAACGGCGACCTCTACATTCGACAACAAAAGCAATTCTTTTTCGTCAATCTTTCCTCGTCACCCACCGAACTGGTCAAGGTATTCGCTGGGCGTTGGGGGGAGAGTCGACTGACGGCTATTCGTTTAGCTGCCGTTGTTCCCCAACGACAAGGAATTAGAGGAATTCCAGCTTCGTCCCAACAACAGAATCGTCACGATTGATTCAAACAACAACATCGTGGTCAGCGGCGAGTACAATTTTTCGGCCACGTACGACATCCGGATTCCCCAAATCCCCTCCGTGGGTTTGCGGCGTTCGCGCTCGGCATTGTCTCTTTTATTGCCGTTTCTTCACATTTTCGCCAACTAGAACAGGAAATGCATTGATTTGGTTCGGTGCTCCGGGAAAGAACCGCCCATGAAATTACAAGAGCAATTATTTTTGTTTCTTTCCGCCTTCGTTCTGCGTTGTTGGTTTCATGCAAGACGGCACGAAAATCAGAACTCCGTGTTGAAGGCCTTTGCAAATCCCATTTGCTGCTGTCTGACGTCGTAGATCGTGAAGAACGTGCGAAGAAAGAGCTCGTCTAACACTCACGAGAAGTAGCCGTCAGTACGAACGGAACGAAGAAACAGAGCGAAACCGGAAGCTCAATTTTGGTCCTCGGCAATCACCGCACGCAGCTGAAAGCAACCGTGAGCGGCCCGTTTGGTTTGTCCATCTGAGCGAGCGGCGGGGACTATTCACGAGAACTCGTTCCGAAGCAAACAGGACAAAATGCTCCCGCTTTTGAGCGACCAGAGTGGTGGACGACTGCTTTTGCGGCCCTCACGCAGTGGGCAGTCCATGTTCGAGTGATGACCGCGAGGGAGTCGAGAGGACGCAATGGTGAGCTTCTTTGTGCTCGGTTGGCGCGATCTTCCCGCTCGGCGCCCTCACCTGCCGACGACGCGTTCACCCTACGCATTTGCGAGCAAACGGGGCCTGCATTTCGCTGAACATGGTGAACGTGTGGACAAAATCCAAGAAATTTGCGGGTCCGTCTCACGAACGGAAGAATAAGGGCGGCGAGAACCCTACGCGAGACTTCAACGAGGCGGCGGAACAGAGAGCACGCGCCCGCCGCTCACTTCCCGGCCGTCCCCATTCTTCACGACTATCGAATTCGAATGTTTGACGACCGCTTCCTCTTTACGTTGAGGTCGAATGAGGAGACAGACCAGTCGCTCTTGGTTTTCGATCTGTTTCGAGCGAGAGCAAATGTGGGTGCCCTGAAGAACTCTAATCAAAAAGCTTTCACTCATCCTTCTTCAGCGACTTCAAGCCGCATCGATTGCGAAGTGTTCCCGGACGTCGTGTGTGCGCTCGAAGTGCTGGATCGAGAGACTGTGGTCCTGTTCAACGGCCCTCTCGAGACGACAACCGTTGGAATGTCTTCCGCCTGGATTGGTCTACGCACACGTACTTTCCGCTCTATCCACAGACATTCGGCTTGGAGGGCATCCGCGTGTTGGAAGTCCGACTGTTGAGCGACTCGCTCCTGTTGGTCCACACGGGATTCCGCCGGGCGTCCGTCTACGAGCTGGTGCGAACGGAGACGACCGCCCAACTGCTCCTCGTCCACTCGATCACCCCAGAAACGGTTGGGGGATGGGCGAAATGCCGCATTCATTTCTTCAACGAGAGATTCTGGTTCTTCGGGCAGAATCCCCTCACTCCCGTCTTCTGCTTCGACTCCGTCGGCGCGCGCGGGGCCCCTCGGCCCGCGACGAACGACACGAAGATTTTTTGAAACTTGCCCGGCGGGAACGGGAACGAATGGGGGGGGGAAGGGGGGGGGGGGAAAAGGGGGGGGGGGGGGGGGGGAAAAAAGGGGGGGGGGGGGGGCTCCCCCCCCCCCCATTCGACAGAGCAACAGAAAGATGATCTCTCTTTGTTGCCCCTCCCACCCGCGATGGTAAACCGAGGATGGCTGGGTGGGCGCCACCGCTCTTTTCACGAGCAATCGGTCTTCGTTCCAGGAACCGACGAACATGAGTGGCGGATCGGAGGGCAAACTCCACGTCACGTTCGTCCGCCAACTTCCGCCAGGCGGCGACCTTGCGTTCATGACCGCCGTCCTGGACCTCCGCCGTCTCCTGTGGAATGTCGTGATGCGCTCCACCTGCCGCTCCAGCTTTTCGGTGTGGGCGTACGGAAATCTGCGGCACGGAACACCAGGTCGTCCTTCTTCTCAACACGGGGCAGGAAGACGAGTTGGTTGCTCGCCGGATTCCGTTGTGAGGTTCGAATCTTCTCTCCGCGATTCCTCTCGCTCATTCTCGCTCGTTTCAGACGACCGGACAGCTTGCAGCACCTCTCGCTGATCTCCAGTCGCTCACTTCTGCCGCCTCAAGTCTTTGATCGATTCGCTCGTTGGATTTGGGGACTGAACGAAGCGCTAGCCACTTCAATTGTAACCATTTGTCATGGAATGACCTTTTGCATTTGATCAAAAGAAATCGTGTTTATTCGCGAACAATGATTACGAGTGAGTTCAATCTTCTACGCTAACAACGGACGACAGGAAACAAAAAGACGGGCTTTCCGATCGAGCTCCTAGACGATCTCGTGGTTCTCGCAGGCGAAATCGGGCGTGAAGCCGGGCAGCCGGAGGATCTCCTCGACGTGGTCCCGCGCGAACTCCAGCACGCCCGCCTTGAGGCCGCCGAGGTGGTCGAGGGCGGCGGCCAGCCGAAGGTCGCCGAGCGCCGTCTCCAGCGACATGCTCGCGACGATCGACGAGACGCATAGCCGCTGAACCGAGGGGAGTGAGGGGGAGGATGGTGGAGGAGAACTCACCTGCAGCAGTGGGAGGCCGAAGAAATCGGCGGCGGGCAGGAGATCGCGCGCCCACGCGTCCAAACCCTTCACGCGGCCCGTGTACGCGAACTCCAGCACGCGTTCGACGACCGCCGGCCCGCAGTTCTTCACGTGGACCACGCCCGTCCGTTTCGCCTCCGCGTCGTGGGTGAACAGCGAGCGGAAGTACGGGGATTGGGCGACCAGCACGAGCTTGTGGGCCTGCAAGCGGGGAGCAGGAAGTTGAACGTGCTGTCTTCATCGAGAGAACTCACCGAAAAGATCCGCCCGTCCACGTGCAACCGGACGTCGGCGAACTGCTCGTCGCCGAGGAGCGCCGCTACGCCCGCGAACATCGCGGGGATCACGGCGGTCGGGTTCGGCGGGGCGGCCGCGTTCTCCGTCGCCTCCAGCAGCTCCAGTTCGGCGTTCAGGACGAGCGGACCGTCGCGCGCCCACTTCCGCAGTCCCTCCAGCCGCGTCCAGAAGTCCCAGCCGTGCTCGCGGCCCCACGAAAAGTCCCACGTTTTTTTTGCAACCTCCAATCGATTAGAAGGGGGAAAGGAAGGAAGGGAACCTACCGGCTTCTTTCTCGCTGAAGTCCGTCGGGTTTTCGACCCACGCGCGGAAACGAAGTCGGACGGCCGAGTGGTGAGCGAGGCGGCGACACGCGACGTACACGCCGCAGAAGTACTGGCAGCCCGCACTTTTCGGCACGAACACGAGCTGAAAGTGGGCACTCGGAAGGCCGTCCAGCGCGAAGCAGTCGCTCGTCCATTCCTCGCCGATGGCGGCGTCCAGCGAGCGGCGGCCGAAGTCCGCGAGTTCCCAATGGTGGAAGGTGGTCGAGCACATGGCCGTCAGATAGCGGTCGTTGGGCAGAGAAGGCGCATGTACGAGCGGCGAGGCGAGCGGGCGAGAAAGCGATGACGCGGCGGGCGGACGGCGAGCCGTGAGTGAGCGGAGTGTCGACCGATTGAACGGAACGGCGGTAAGCGAAGTTGATAAAAAGGAAGGCGGAGAGCGGAGGCGACAAAATGAGGGTTAGGATCGTCGACTGAGCGCGTGAGCCAATTTTCTTCTCCAACTGATCGCGGCGAAGGTAGTGGTAGTGCACCCCTTTCTCACCGCATTGCTTTGCGCAATTCGCCATGAGAAAGCGGGGGTCAAATGCGCACGCAGGAGGAGAAGCCGACTCATCGCCCCGCTTTCTCAAACTTTGGACTCGGCGCCCGTCCCCTTCGCTGTTGCGCATGTTAGTGGCGCATGGTGTGAACTATTTTTAATCAGGAAGAATATCGAGCAAACTACACGGCTGGTCGAAACAGACGGCAACGACCATAAAAGAATTGAGATCGTCTAGTCGTCCCGCTTCTCGTTGTCCAGCACCGCCATGCACCTCGCGAAGACCCAGTTGGTGGACAGGCGGAAGAGGCAGCTGGAGAGCGGCCACACGACGCACCACAGGACGTCCCGCCGCTTCGCCCACTCGTCCGCAGCGAAACCGGTCGGGCGCCCACCACACGTGAGCGAGGCGGAGGGCGAGCGGCACGAGCAGGAGGAGCGGAAGCAGCACCAAGTAGCCGACTGAGCGGGAGGGAATGAGAGGATCGAAAAGGGGGACGAACCGACGATGCTGCTCGCCGCGATCCGCAGCGGCGGCCGACGGCACACGCGCGACGCGGCGCTCCAGAGGAGGGCGACCGGGAGGACGAAGAAGACGGCGCCCCGATCCCAACGCGCGTCGTCCTCGCCCTTCAGCACGTACGAGACCGGCGGGAACATCTTCGCCTGCAGAGAAGCGGGGGAATGGAGAGAAACTACTAGAAGGTGTCTACCTTCTGCAGGAATCCAGTTGACCCTCGATCCTCCGCCTCATCCTCCATCGGCGCTCGATCCCCCGCGTTCCACGTGATCCAAAAGAAGTGGAGAACAATCGCTTCAACGATGATCGTCTGCAAGTCCGAATGAGTAGAACAACAGAAGAAGCGATAAAAAGAACTTACGTTGAAGACTCCCTTGGCGCACTTCCGGCCAAGGGCGCCGATCAGCCGCGCCGATCCCTCTTTCAGTTTCGTCCGTTTGGTCGGTGGGAGGAAGCCCGTCCGTGGCGGTCATACCGAGCTCCGATCGCCCGGAACAGAGGAAAAACCGCAGTGTTTCCTTTCCGCTCCGTTCGTTTGTTGCGGTTAAAAGCAGTGAATAAACGGTGCATCGAGCGATTAATTTGGAGCTTCATTCCGTGGAAGACCAGCATTTGCAATTCTTTTGAGTCGTCTGCAGAAGAAGGACTCATGCAACTAGTCTGCAATGGAGTAGTTGACCGTAGAATCGGGTGTCAGAGAAAAGTGAAAGAAAGATGGAAAGTGATCAAGATTTGCGGTTGGACAGCGGATGTTGGGAGAAGTGAGCGCGTGGCATGTCCTCTTCTGTTCGATCAATCCTACCTTTATTCGTTCTTTAAACGTGACCTCCTACCCTTCTCTTGGCACACTTGCGACCAAAAGGCGGCCACCACTGCGAACTGGCAGTCGAAGGGGTGGTAGGCGGCATCGAACGCCTCACCTTTCGGGCAGAAGCGGGGGCAGTCGGCGGCCGGTCCCCAGTTGGTCGTTTGGATGAACTATTTGGTTTGTGTGGCTCTACGCCGCGTGTTGTTTTTTGCTAAAATTGGTGCCCGTTAGCGGAAAGAAAAGACGCCAACATTTCTCTTTACAGCCGTTTACCGACAATTGAGATTCCTCGCCCGGTTTGAAATGCGGAGCATATAATTCACTCTTCTTTAACGAGTCATGAGGCGCCATCAAAAAGCGATAAAAATGAGAAATTTGCTTTAATGCTTCTGTTTTGATTGCAGTAAAAGATTTAAAGCCATCAGATTATAGGGTTTCTTTCCATTTTGTGCAGCCATGCGTTTGCTCTTCTTTTTTGGTTTTATTTTTGTGCCTTTCTGTACGGGCCCGGAGGTATTTTTTTCTGATCCCAACCCAAACGTGGCTTCGGCCGAGTTGTTTGCGAACGGGCAGCTGCCGGACGATGTGGGCCACTGGATCCCGATTTTCGAGTACTACGACCCCAAACTCCAGTACCATTATTATCGGAACACGTTCCTGCGCGAGAAGGCCTCCGAGTTTGTCAGTGAGTGGCTGTCTGTGGACAGAAGAAACCTTAATGATTGCTTAAAGAAATAATCGGTTCCGTCATTAAACCAGTTCAAGCGTTGCCGGACGGCAAGTCGCAGCGGTGTCTGTCCCATCAGTACGGCCATTGGGAGCTTTTCTACTTATTCCCTGCGAGGTCGCCTTTTGGAGGTAGACGGTAGAAGACAACAATTGTTGGGGAATTTGGTTGTAGGCCCCGAAGCCCTTGTACTGATCAACGGGGTGAACATCTAATGATTTCATTAGTACCAAATTTTTCTTTGCAGGAATTTCCCGATCTGGGTTTAATCGCCATTTCGGGAGCGCTCGGTTATGGCGTTGGCCCGAACGCGTGTGAAGTGTATCAGCGACCGGTCACCCAATACAACGTGACCTTGACAGAGGGGCCGAATCAAGGAAAAATGGGCAAGTGACCGGTAGTTGAGGTAGATAACGATGAGCCAGTGTTCAGATTTCTTCTTCCGCAACCAAGGCGAAGAACTCCCGGCCGGGGCAGGAACGCACAAAGCCCTGGGATTTCCAACGCCAAACGAGTTTGAGTGGAAGATTTTATGCCCTAGAGCCGTTGGAGTCCTGTACCAAGATTAAACCTGTCGGGTAAATAACCGCAAAAAAGGATTAGCGTAGAGGGCTATAAAAGAAGTTAATTCCATGTGACGGAGCAAAAGAAGTGTTTGAAGAGAGTGGGATTAGAACCCACGCCTCCGAAGAGACTGGTGCCTTAAACCAGCGCCTTAGACCACTCGGCCATCTCTCCGTGGTATCAAGCGCTAACAGGGCAGTGATAACCAGGGCGAGGTCATTGAGGATGCAAAGCCGCCGCTGTCACTCGCTTCCCTTTCGTTCGTACGATAAAAAGTCTGCCCAACGTTCCTTACGGCAATATAGCCAACTCTCGCGTCTCTTCGACAGAACAAAACATCTGGTCGAGGGCAAAAATCTGCTCTCTGTCAGAATCGAACTGACGACCTCATCGGTGTGAACGATGCGTGATAACCACTACACTAAGAGAGCACACATGGGTCCCACCCGCAAACGCGACGAGCAGGGAGCGGGCGCGATTGGGAGCTCTCTTGTTCATTAGAGGACAAGCAATACGAACGGCTTCATCGGTCGTGTTTATTATTTCGTTAGGTTACAAACAAACATGTGAACAAAATTCACGACGTAACAAAATCACTCGGCGCTCGCGGGAAGACGCTTGAAGAAGCGTTTGCACTCGTTCGTTCCGTCGGTGATCGACTGCAACGGACGAACATTGCGAGCAATCCAGAGTCCACTCACCATGACCTGATAGTCGCCCTCGATCGTGTAGCTGAAGGTCTCGGTCGGGCCGGTCGAGTCGACGCGCACGTGCCGCTCGGTGAGGGTGTCCGCGTCGGCCAGTTGGTAGGTGATCTGCAGCGAACGGAAAGGATCGGATGGATTCCAATGGGTCAAAAGAACCTTGTGCTGCTTGCCGTCGAAGCCCTGGTTCTGGAACTCCTCGCCCAGCTTCCAGTCCTCGTAGTGGAGGCTCATGAAGGTGGAGAGAACGTAGGAGGAGTAGCGACCGGCCGTCGTCCCCCGCTCGATCACGTTCGTCGCGGGTTGCATTTCGATCCACACCCGCACCAACCAGGGCACTCTGCAGGGATTGAGCCAAGAGAAGAGCAAGACACTCACCCTTGCTTGGCCAAGTAGTCGTCGAAGCCCTCGTCCCGCTCGTGCTTGAAGCTGCCGAAGAACTTTGCGGGAATCTCCTCGCCGCCGTCGAGCGTTTCGGGCTGCAAGCGCTGGGGGTTATGTGGAAGTTGTGGAATGGAATGAGAAGCACAGGACTCGCTCCACAAACTCACGCCGCTCGCCTTTGGTTTTCCAAATGCAACGCCCAGTAGAACGAGGAGAATGGCAGTCTTCAGGAGGAAACGCATCATGGAATGTTCACTGCAAACAATGCGATCAGGGCCGTTGCCAGGAGAACGCGGGGGAGCGAACGGAAACGAGCGAAAGAACCGTGTGCGGAAAGTCGCCACCTTCCCCGCTTTTATTCCGCCGGCCGGGTGTCAGAAGCCCGCGAGCATTCGGACTCGTGGACTTTCGATCCGTGCGGCAGAACGGGAAGCGAACGAGACGGGAATAAACAAAGTGGCCGCTCCCTCTTATCTCTGCCCGAAGTGCAGGCAGGTGATTCAAGCCGGAACAAACAGACTTGTTTATCAGGCGGAAGGACGTCAGAAACGAGCATTCGGCGGTCTTTCTGCCCGAAAACACCAACGATCACGTTCGCTTTATTGCGGTAGGTGATGAAAGGTTGATTGCTACGCATAAGAACGTAAACCCAAGCGAATAATTGAGTGTGTAGCCAAACGTTAAAGAGCAATGTAATGAGCAGTTAAACTCACTTTAATTATGTGCGTTTGCTTATTTTGTGAGTCACTTTCAGCACACGAAAAACAAAAAGTTGTGCGTTCTTCCAACTGTGTGTGAGAAGTTGACCGCAGCATGCCGAAAGTCCAGCAAAGCGGGCAACTTGCCTCCCGCGCGGATGTCCGCGTGGCGTTTTGCAACACGCGGTCGGGCGGGTAGGGACGCGCAGACGCGCTAAACATTTGCTGCTAATGAATTCAGGGAATTTCCGGCACGTCGACTCAATCTTAATTTCTTTTGCCTGCTGTTTTTCGTCATTCGAGTGGCTGAACTCCCGTGAATGTTTTAAAATTTTGTTCGTTGTGTCGCGTATTCGGCGCTGTTACCGCTGGATTGCCCACTCGGTTTACCTTGATTTATGTTTCGTTTCAGTCTCGTGAGAATCATGGCCTCTCTGAGCCGCAAGCGAGCGGTCGTTTCGGCGGAAGAATCGACCGACGAACCGCTGATTTAACAAGTGTTCTCCGCACGCTTGGACGGCTGTGCGAAATGCTTGACGCCGGCTCTTCGGTCCGCTCGTTTGGCCGAGAAGCCAAATGCAAAGACCGTGAAGCGACCATCTGACGACCAGGTGGGCGTCGAGAGCAACGAATCCGTCTACCAAATCTGCGGGGTTTGTTCCTCTTTCCTTTAATTACTCGTCTTATTCTGCTTGCAGCTACGGTCGCGGCCAGATGTTTGCTGTTCGCCGGACGGGCGGTACATGTACGCGTTCACAAAAGGAAACAGCCTGCTCGTTGTCGATCTCTTCAAAGGCATGCAGAAGTGAGTTCTGTTGTCTTTGATTCTGTTGATTTGATTGCTGCTTCCAGATTGTTCAGAGGGCAGGGAAGGTGGAAGAAACGGTACATCGGCTACGTTGTGCCGCTCAACGCGTACACGATTCTTCTCCTGTCGAAGGTGTGGGACGGTTGGCATAACTTCGAAGTGGAGCTGGAGTTGCTTCGGCTCGGCAAGGACAGCGACGTGTTCGAGCCGGTTCTGCTCGAACGCACGAGAAATGCGCCCTTGCGCACGTTCGTCTTCACAGAGATCAGCGGCCAGACGGACGTAAAGCGCGCGATTCTCGGACGCTACGGCACGATCCACTTCTGTCGCCTGAACGTGGACGAGGGCCGAAGGGAGACCTTCCACTCGGCAGATACCAGCCACTTTCCTCGCTTCAGCGCCTTCACCGAGCCGGACTTTTCGGTTCACTTGAGCGAGAACGCAGAGGAACTGTACACAATGCAATACAAGGATCCGAAGGCTCTGCACGTGTACTCGCTGAAGGAGGAGCTGTGGGCAAAAGATAAGATCGAAGGGGGAGATTTGCAGTCAGAAGTGGGATCTCTTTGTTGTTCTTTGGTGCTACTGTATGTTTGCAGGATTATCTCATCGAGTGCTTCTGGTCGGGAGGAGTCGTCTACGCAAAAGGCAGCACTGATGAATTGGTTCGCTGCACTCTGGACGAGAGGAAGTGGCAAAAGATGCCGATCGATGCAAAATGGATTCAGTACGTCTTGCCTCTTGTGAACCCAGTAAACGAAGCGGACGAAGCGCTCGTGATCGTCCGGGAGAGGTGGCTGCCGAGTAACGAACGCCATCGAGAACGTCGACGCTACCGAATCCAGCGCCGCACGCTGCGGTTAGTTCCACTTCTGTTACTTTCCTCCAACAACCCCCTCTTTTTTAGGAACGTGGAATCGCTCAAACTTCTCGCCCTCGCCGCCACTCGAAAGGGCCGCGAGGGAGTGGACGGCGAGGAGGCCTTCCACCAGAAGATGGCCGTTCGCCCGTACAAGAGCGTCCTGCCCAGCCTGTTCGACGGCATGCAGCCGATCCCAATTCGCTGTCGTCGATGCTGCAATCCGTTCACATCGTCCCGCGTCAGAAGAATTGGCTGTCCGCGGCGGCCGGACTTCTGAGAAGTTCGATCGTCTGTCGAATTGCGAAATGACGTCAGGGCCTTCGTTTTGTGTATTGCTCGCGTTCTGTGTTGCATTGAGGGCGTTCGTTGTTCTCCGTCCGTCCATAAACCTCAATGAGTTGATGCTGTCAATGTTCAGTGTCTTGCGAGTTCGTGGGTGGTTTACAGAGGGACGTTGCTGATGCACGTGGTTCAGCCAAGGTTTCGTTCCGCTAGACGCAATTCGAGCGGAAGAGACGAATCAGTCCCAGAAAAATTTCTGTTGCGTCCACCGTCCTCCATCCCACTCGCAGACCCACATTTTAAACTTGAGTATACTGAAATTCGTGAATTAAGCGTGCTTCTTGCTTCATTTCTCCAAGGCGGGACGAGTGCGACGGGCGAACAGGTGCAAAACTCGAAGAAGCAGACAGAAGCTGGGAGAAAGAACTCGCTTGCAGCTGCCGACACGCGCCGGCCAGAAACAATCCGCCGGTTTTCATTCCGTTGGATGGCCGACGAGGAGTTCGACCGCGCGGTGGCCGAGGGCGTCCCCTCGGAAGGGCAGATCGCCGCTTATTTCGTTGCACAAGACGTGTTGCTTGCTTCGAACGTTCTCACTGCCGCCCTCTGCACCTTCGTCATCCTAAAGGCCTCGCCGCCGACGATGGCCACGTACAAGTGGTTGCTGTTGACCCAAGTCGGTTGGAATCTGGCCTTCGATCTGCTGCAGTGTTCGGCACACACGGTGGCCGTGTTGCCCGCCTTCTGCGGCTTCTCTGCCTCATCATTCCTTCGGCATCTGTCGCACACATGGGCCCGATGGTGGCTGACGCTGACGATCAGCTGCGAAGTCGCAAAGACGGGTGCCGTCATCGTCACGCTCTGGTATCGGATGGCGGCGGCATTAGGCGAAACGTCGCCCGTCGCTCGCTTCCATCGCCGCACGACTCCCTACTTTCAACTGTTCCTCGTGCTCGTACTGGAAGTGGGATGTGTGGTAAGCAGCGAGTCTTTACCTTCCGCACACATTCCTTTGATTTCAGCTGCTCGTGCATCGCACGCAATCAAACTACGAAGAGGACCGGCGAGTGCTCGAAGCGCGCAGTCCGGCCCTGCGATCGCTGTTTCAAACCGAAAGCACCTTCATCTGTGTGACGAGCAACGAGCGAGGGCAGACGATTCAAGTGGTCGGAGCGTTCTTTATGCTGTTGTTCGCCATCCTCTGCATGGTCTTTGCTATCGTCTACACCGGGCTCACTTTGCAACAACGGAAGGACAGTCTGCATGTGAACACGTACCGCCTACAAGTGATGCTGCTGCAGTCTTTCGCCGCCCAGATCCTCGGTACTACTCTCACGCTGCTCGTTCCTTTGATGCTCATAATGGCAATCGCCTTCTTCCGCATTCCCCGCGCCAACCACTGGATTTTAATTGCCTTGCTTTTTTCTTCTCTTCACGCAACGATCGATGCCGTCGTGATGCTCGTTACCATCCGTCCATACCGACAGTTTCTTCTCGCATTCATTAGCACTAAAACCCGCGTCCAAAACATTCGCTCCCTCCCGTCGATCTCAGCCGTGGGTACTCTTCCGGTGGCCACCGCCCCGCGCGCAACGAACAGGCAGCTCTAAGGCAACCAAAACACCTGTTAAGAGCACACGTCTGAATAAACCATTTCGGTAGTTGGAGGGTTTGATATTCGGGCTCATAACAGAAAGCAAGCCTCAACACGAACAACCATCGGCTGTGAACAAGCGTGCAAACATCAAAACTTTCGGAAAGAAGTCGAGACGAAAGCAGGCAGACATTGCGCTATAAGGTCGTTTGACAGCCGCTTCTCCCGATACCTCAAACAATCACCAACTTTCTTGTTCGAAGAGTGACGACATTGTGCCAAAAGATCGTAAGTATCGCTCTTATTCAAAGCAAATACACCTTCTCTGGCATTTTTCCGGGATAACAACGCAACGCTTCGTTTCCTTGCAGATACGTGGTACGCATGATGAGACCGTGGACTAACGCAGCCGGCGTATTCGTTCCGAAAATGGCGACAACAGAGACGATGGCCAGGAGAACTGGGTCGATTTCGTTCGAAAGGAGCGGAAACAAGACGGCAAGCGCGGCAACTTCCAGGACTAGCTTAACGACGAGGTAGCAAATCTAAACCAGAAGACCTCAGAAACACAAAGAACTGGGGCGAAAGACTTACCCCCCAGTTTAACTTTTCGCATGATCCACTCCTTCCATTTCTGCTGGTCGCCTCGGAAATGGCAGTAAAAACAGCATTCTTCCTGAACAGAAGAACTGAACAACAACAAAAGAACAGTGATGACTTGCTTGTGTGCGGCCGTAGCGACGATCAGGATCAGCTTCACACATGCACTCGTCAAGACGATAACTTCTAGGAAAGCCAAACCAGGATCGCGAGGACATGTCGGGAATCCACGCAGCACGTTTCGAATGGTGGGTGTTCTTAAAGAAAGCGACGGCCGTTAGTGATTGCAAGCAAGGAACACCGTTAATATCAGCAGTGGCGGAAACGTCGTCATTGAGCGGAGTTTGTTTCGAAAGAAACATCAGCACACTCATCGATGGACGCTAGTCGTCACTTCTGCCCGCCGGTCCTGCTCTTTCCGTTCAGCGCTGATAAGAAGCCAAATTCACTGTCCTGCGTACCCTTCAAGTCCAACTGTACGTGATCGGGAGGCCAATATTCATGCTGTCATTGTCTAAAAAGCTCCCAAAATTCGCTTTATGCACGCATTTTTGTGGGCGTTGGCGGAACGAACGGATGGAAGCCTGTAGACGATGGTCAAAAAGAAACGCACGGATTGCCTTCGGTCGAAAAACAGAAAGGGTTGCTCAGAACCCCCACTGGGCAATCCAAAAAGAATTCGTAATTCAGTTCAACGACGATTATCGAACCCATTCGCTGCTCATCGTCTGTGAAACAAAGCACAAACTGGATGACGCAATCGATCTTTTTTGCTCCCGCTCGCCCACTTCCGACCGCGTGTTCTCACTCTCTTTCCGTCTTATCACTTTCTCCCCCTTGCTTCGTCTCAAGGTTCATCTGCTTACGAGCATTCAAAGGCGTTTCGGCCAAAGACGCCGCTAACTAGGCCGGCTAATTACTGGCGGGATGAGTCCGGGGTTCTGTTCGGGCATCTCATGGAATTATTGCTACGATGAATGCATGTGCAGCAGGTATCCATGTGTTCGTTGGTGCTGCAAGCAGGTAGTTCGATGTATTGCAGTCAGTTAAGCAACCTCCTGCGTTTAGACCGAGTTCTGTTTCTACTGCCACTTCAAAGGCGACAAAGAGAAGTGGGCGGATTACGTGATGCAGAAAGCGGCATTCCGCGTACGTCTCTTCCTTTATAGACCTTCAAATGATTGGAGTGTTTCGTTCAGCTGCTTATCCTCGCCATCAACACGATCGTTGCCTTTGCCGTGGCCACGTGGCTCATGTCCAGGGCGCCGAGCAGTCTGACCGCGGGCGCCAAAGCGGCCCTCTACGGGGCAGGCGTCTTCTTTGTCTTCTTGTCCGCCCTGATCATCGTCTTGGTCAACCGTTGCCGCTACCGTCGGCGTCTGAAGGCGTTGCAAAGCTACCCGCACAAGATACCCGGAGTTTGCGCGTACTTGCCGAAATAAACCGGTTGACGTCAATTCTTTGGCTTCTTGCCGGCACACGCACACGCTCTATTGCCGCCCCTAACACTCAACACTGTTCAGAAGCGTTTATTCGTCAGCGGTCAGGCGGTCTTGCGAGTGGCAAATCCAACGGCCTGCTTGGCGTAATCGAGAGCAACGCAGTGCTTGTTGAGGACGGAAGTGTTCAGTTGGAGGTCGTTGCCAAAGTAGCCCAGGAAGTAACAGAAGCTCCGCGTCTTCTCCTCGCTTCGATCCACGTAGTCGTCGGGGCCGAGGCGGATCCCCTTCCCCCTAATCGTGTACACGAACTCGTGGGTCTGCTCGCAGGGGATCGCCTTTCTGTCTTCCATGCGGTAAATTCGAGTGATGGCCGCCTCCATCGCGTACGGGAAGACGAGCTGGCTGAGCGACAGATCGACGAGCATCCGCTGATTGGAACTCAAAGTGCGGTTACTGAACGTCAACCTTAAGGATTTGATGAACAAGGTGGGCAAAGACACTCACAAATTCAACGGGATGCTCCAGGCGTTGTTGTGTTTCGAGATCCCGACCGAATGCCAATCGTTCGCGCATCGGACGGGCGCCCGCCCGCCGAACGCGATGATGCCGCTCGTTCGCCCGTGGCCTTCCGTTTGGTGGGCCTTCAATCCGTCCACTAGTTAACAGATGAGTGGCTGGACTCACGTGTGGCCCGAAAAGACGACAACTCGTTCGCCCAGCTGTTTCAAGATGCTCCCCACGACAGTCGACGTGCGTTGAGGCCTACAAGGAGAACAAGAAGAATCGATTGAAAGTGGAGGGATTCCCGCTGGAAAACTAAGTGGCCGTCCGTCTTGTACCGCCTCATTTCGGTTTTTGGAGTCAACCGAATGTTCTCGAAGGTCGTGTTTCCGAGCTGAACCGAACGAGTGGAAAGAAGATGGGATTCTGCCCACATGAACGCGTTCGAGCACTCGCTTCCCGTCGTCGGCCGGGCCCTTGACGACGTGAAAGGAGGACGAGGTTCTGAAGTGCGACGAGTAAGAAGATATCTCTCCACTGTTCCTCACTTTGAGTTCAGCTTCGAGTCAAAGATGGTGAGCCCGCTCTCGCCGTGCCGGAAGCCGAGCATCACGCTGTAGTTGCGGGCTGAAAGTCGATCACTAGCCGCTTCATTTGTTCTTCCCACTTATGCGGCGTCCCAACCTTCACTTGAATCTCGCAGGGCGTCCACTTGTCAACACACCGAAAGGGCACGTCCACAGATTTCGAAGGTCGCGCATTTCCGAAGACGACGGTTGGCAGAAATACAGGGTGGGCAAAAATGAACTCCCTAGTTGCTTTCGCGAATATCTCCTTTCTTTTTTGTTTCCGCTTGGACAAACTATACATTTTCTGACTCCTCACATTTCCCAAACTCTGTTGAGCACAAAATCAGACAAATTCAGTTTTTTGAAAAATGCACTGAAAATCACTGAGGTCCCCCCTTGGGTCAATATTCGACTTAGTTAAATAATCAAGTAGACGAACTTTT
Source organism: Aphelenchoides fujianensis (assembly GCA_024699865.1). NCBI lineage: Eukaryota > Metazoa > Nematoda > Chromadorea > Rhabditida > Aphelenchoididae > Aphelenchoides > Aphelenchoides fujianensis. The sequence goes on from JAMPIO010000114.1 coordinate 82,244, forward strand.
TGCTGTCTACTAAAATTTACATGTTGCGACAACAATGTTAAGATGCATTTACAACCTTTTCAACAAACTTAAAATTTTTCGGTTTTTGGCCATCACGGGGTACCAAGGTAACATCACGTGGAAATTTCAAAATCATAAAGTTTGAGATTTTGTGCTCAACAGCATTTGGAGGGTGTGAAGAGACAGAAAATGTATGGTTTGTGCAGGCAAAAACAAAAAACGACGGACTTATTCGCGAAGGCAACTAGGGAGTTCATTTTTGCCCACCCTGTAGGTGAGATAACGTCTTTTGAGATGCATAAAAGCGGCACCACTCGTTCCATTTTGTTTCATTACGAACAAGCATGACAACTAGTGGTCACAGCGTGTTTCTCTTGGTTCTCCTTTCTGCCTTTTCCGGTAGAATCGAAGGGACCATCGACTGGAGATTCTCGGCCTACATCGACGACGCCTTCTTCACGCTGGACAACCTGCAAGTGGGAACGCCCCGTAGGTCGAATGACTGGGAGCACTTGAGTGGTCGATCTCTTTGCAGCGGTCAGCACGCAAGTGTACGGGATGGTGGATTGGTATCCCGAGAACTACGACGGCCTCTTGCTGGCGGACGTGGCGGTGGGCGGCGTTTATGCCCGCTGGTGAGTTCGACGGCTAACGCTTTCGTTGATCCTCAAAGATTCAAGCGAGTCCTCGACGTTCGTCCGAACGGGAGTGCACACCGACTGGCAAGGCAATCCGGACGGGCTGATGGCAGGGAAACCTTCATCGTAGGCAGAAGGTGAGCACAAATCAGAGCTCGTTTCGTTCAGATCAACAGGCAAACGAAGACCGCGCTGCCGTTCTCCGTCCAAAACGGTTCGGAGGCCGCCGAGAAGCCGCAGTGGGCGTTCCTTTCGTTCGGCCACACGAAACTCTAGACCCCCTCGTTCGTCGAGGCGTTGCTGACCGACGAGACGGACAAAGTGGTTTCTTTCACGTACTACAGGCGAGTCCGATGGAGATTCCCGTCGCCTATCCTCGCCCCTTGCAGCATGCCTCCTCCCTTCTACAGAAAGGCCCACTTGATGAACGGGAGCGTGCAGATCGGCGGGCGGCAGCCCTCGCAGTGTTCCCCCGATTGGTTCGAAGTGGACGAGCGCCCCGGTGCCGACCAGGATTGGGAGGTGCACTTGGACGAGTGAGTAGCCAACAAGAAGGAGAAGCTTTAGAGGATTACAGGTTCTCCGTCGGGCAATACACGTTCGGGTTGGGCGGCGCTCTCGTCTTCCAATCGACCGACCGCTTTTTGATCCTGCCGCCGGACGTCTTCGCGGCGGTCGTCCAGCTGATGGGCGGGCAGACGACCGAAGAGGGAGCGGAAGTTCCGTGCGACTTCGCGGACGACTTCGTCTTCACGATCAGCGGCCTCGACATCCGCCTGCCGATGAGCGACGTGATCGACCAATCGAACGTTCTGCCCAACGGCCAGTGCACCTTCCTCGTCCAGCCGAGTGGTGCGTGCGGGGAGGGGATCGGCGCCTGTTACTACCTGCCGGTGACAGCCCTCCGCAATCACTGCCTTCTCTACCGCTACGATCCGCCCGGGGTGGGCATCTCGACCGCCATCCAGCAATGATCACAAGCGAGCATTGAGTTCTTTTCAAAGAAATAAACGCGTTAATTGAACTGTTTATTGGCTGCATAAAACTTCCGCTCGTTCATTGGCCTTGGCCGACGGCCAGGTTGATCAAGACGTTCCGGGCGTCCAAGTCGAATGTCGTGCAGTACTTGCGGTGGAAAGGAGTGCCTGAAACGACAATGAACGTCTCAATCAATTCAAATCTCCCACCCAGAATCCACTGATCGTTGTAGTCGCTCTTGCCGACCGCAAGAGCGCACCGATCGTCTCCCAATCCCACCTGCAATTAATAAAAGAAAGCGGTTAGAACGGAAGCGGCCACTTGCATCGACCACAAAGTATTTCGCCTCCACGCTAAAGGTCGTTGTGTTCAACCCGAACTGCATCGAAGGGATTGTGGCCACTTGAGAGCAGGAGACTGTCAGGAGCAGCCGATGCCAGTCGATGTCCGGTTGGACCTTCAATCGTGGGAAGTTCATTCGTCTAATTGAACGACTCACAATGCGAAAGATGGCCGCGTACGTGGATTGCGGGAAAGAACATCTGCGAGCTCGCGGTCTCGAGCGCCCCAAAGAACTCGCCGGTCGCGTGGTGGTCGGCGAACGTGAAGCTGATTGCGTGCATTTAGATGGGCGATTGGCGGAACGGCACTCACTTCAGAAGGATCACAGACAATTTCAGGTAGCCGTTGAGAGCGAGTGGGACGTAGCGCTCGTCGACGATCAACTCCACTCGGCAGTGTTCGGGATCGTTGCCGCCGAGTGTGAGTTTGCCTTCGGTGGGTCCTTCCTCTGGCTTTGACAGTCTGGAAGCCACAAAACTATCATTACGCGTGTTCTCTTCGCCTACGTGGAGTTGAGCCAAATGGTGTACTGCCGCTTTTCTTGTCCATGCAACACGTTCACGATCGGCGGGTCGTCGCCCGGAAACCACGAGAGGCCCAGGGCGCCGTCCACAGGTAGCGGGAGGACATCGCCCGTGTACGCACTCCCTTCTTCGGTCATCGACGCGAATTCTTGCTCGTAAGAAGCTTGGCCGAAGAGCTAAACGAGCGATCAACGAGCACTCGATCCCTTCTCTCACCGTCGTCCGGTCGGTGTACCATTGGCCTTTGACCACGAGCTCCGGTCCGTCCGGAAAGACGACCGGGCGGCCTTCGGTTGACGAGGTCGAAGAAGCACTGGAATGGAATGACCCATGAGCTGCAGCCGGTAAAACGGAAAGAACTTCGCGTTGTAAGTGTGTTGCCCGACTTGACGGTCCGCATAGCTTTGATCAAAGACCCACAGGCAGTCGCTTCCGGTCTCTACAGCCACCGTGAAGGTTTGAGCTGAAAGAGGGGTGAGCAAGATAACAATCAATGCGCTTACGCGGAGTGCCGATTTGGATCGTGGTCGTCAGATAGTCGGCTGCAAGAAGAAGAGTGAATAGCAAGAGGAATGATTGCCGACTCACTCGGAAAGTTGTTCTCGTAGAAACGGTGACGGAATCGACGACCATTGGGGGCAGCGGCCGCTCTGACCGACGCTCGTCGTGTTGGGCTCCCGGCCGAAGCGATCAGCAGGAGGCAGAAAGCAATGATTAGAAGTTTCATTGTTGCTTTTCCACTGCTCCTAGTTCTGGGATTTACATCGGTTTTAATAGACTCCACATGTATTCTTTCTGCTCAACTTTCCTTGGGTTTTGGCCGGCGGGCGCTCGAGAACACACGCGCTTCCATTGCAGAAACGGTGCGCAAAATTGATAAGAGCGCAGACTCTTGTCGATAACGATGGAAAGAAGTTGAGATGGTGGCGAAAGAACGTTGTAGTTAGAGGCGAACATACGTTACGGCTCCTTAATTTTGTAGGAAGGCGATCGGAGGAACTGGAAAAGAAAAGCGACCCTTCGTTTCTATCTTATGCTTTTGTATTCACCCCCTCATGTTTGCTCACTACAATGCTCAGCTCGGAACGAAGACAAATCGGCTACCCCATAGCTTAATCGTTCAAAAGTTCCCGCAGAATCGGTCGCGCCCACTCTTTCGTTCTTTCACATCAGTGGCGACTTGTTTATGAGGTTTCTCGCTTATTCTGTTCGTTCTGTTCGACGTCTACTATGTTGAAGAAGTGTTGCCGGGGATTGGACCTTCTTCCAACAGGCTAGTCGTCTTGTCATTAGTTAGTACGTCAGTTCTACCGATGGACATCGCGAGGCGAGTGTTTATTGAGAGGAGAACCACAGCCGGCGAGCCGCCGTCTCAGAGCTTCGCTCCGGACGGGACTGCCGCTTCGGTTGCCGGCGGCGCGTTCAGGCGAGAGGGCGGTCCTTCCTCTCTGTCCCGTCCGCGGTCTCCGTCGCCATCCGAACACAAACTACCGAGTAGACTGGAAACGAAGAACGAAGGGGAGGGTTGGCCGGAAGGTCGCACATCGGCCGCAACAACTCGTCTGTGGCCTGCCGCCTGATCGCCGCCCTGCTCTCGTTCTTCGTCCTTTCGGAGGCGGGCGGCCTCTCGGTCTTTGTGTTCCTCGTGCGGCGGCTGCAGACGACGGCGGCCGGCCGCTCGAAATCCAGTTCTTAACGCTCATCGCCTTTCAAGTGCGTCCTCTCCTCTCCTTCCAATCATCGCGGAATGTTCGGCTGGTCGTTCCGATCGCCTTCATAACCGTGGGCACTTTCCCGCCCGCACCCCACTGAAAGGAGGGATATTTGGTGGCAGAAGGGAATGTTCAGGACGAAAATGGGTTCGGCTTGTGCACCTTCGTCGGGTCGATCGATTTCTTCCTCGTCTTCATGTTGGCGCCCTACCGCAAGCACGTGTACGCGCTTCCTCCGCCCACTCCTCGTCGCGTGCGGTCGCTCATCGGCGGCGATTTCCAGCGAGCGGAAGCCGTGGACGACGACCGGCGCCAGCTCGTCCAACCCGTCGCCCGCTGCCGTCGTTTCGCCGTTGAACGGGAGGAGCAGCAGCCTACCGTTGTGAATGTCGGGCTGACCGATCGCCCGAACAATCGGACGCGATGACTCGATCTTTCCGCCGGTCGCTCGCTGAATCACTCGCCGTTTTTTTGGAGCTTGCAAACGGGGCGTCACGCCCGATCACCGCCCACCACGGCGGTTCCCTTTTCCCCCGCTCGTGGCAGAGTTAACCCGCGTTCTTTCTGCCTTTGAAAAGAACCCGTTGAACGACTGAAGAGATCGCAATGCAGATACTTCTTGGCATGAAAGAGTGCACATTCCAATTGTTCGTGACCGATACAATATTCCCCTGGAGTCAGAGCGGTAACGTGGCGGAAACCCACCGGTTGGAGCGGAAGAGGCCGCAGCCACTCGCTCGCTCCCGTTCATTCGCAAGCTTTCCTTCGTGCGGGTCGCTCTCAACTCTTTTTTCGGGCTGCGAAATGCCCGTTGTTTACCCGCAATGGACGGTTCCTGCCTTCTTTTGACGTCTTCTTCCGTTCCTCGTCTACGCGCTCTTGGTTTGCGGCTGCGGGTTCACGATCATCCGTCTGCTGGATTGGGCGGCCGCAAAGACGGACGTTGGGCGCGTGTTCCTCCCGCAGCGGTCGGATTCGATCGACGAGCAAGAGCGGAGCAATCAGCAGCGGCTCGCCGTCGCGCGGGCATTTCTGGCGGCCGCTGATTTGCGGAGATTCGCCGTGAGTTCTTCTTCGTTTCTTCTCGTTCATCCTCGCTTCTTCAGTCGACAGCGAACAAGAAGGGCGGCGCGAAAGTGGCGGTCGTGATCGTCGCTTCGTACCGCAACCGGCAGGCGTACGCGACCCAAACGCTCGGCTTCTTGGTCCACAAACTGGCCGACGCTCCGCTGGCCGTTCTCGTGTGTTTCGTGGAGCCGACGGCCGACGAGGAGGTCGACTTCTTGCGGCCGCTCTTCGAGTTCACGTTTCTCTACGCGAACCGCTCCTTCCGCCGAGTGCCGGCCGGCCGCAACGACGAGGCGCTCCGCAAAGAAGCCGCCGACTATTGGGAGTGTCTGGAGCGGACGGCCGCCCGCGTGTCGACCGCCGACTTCGTCCTGCTGCTCGAAGACGACGCCCTGCCCGCCGCCCACTTGCGCGTCCAACTGGAGTCCGCTATCCGGCAACTCGGGCAGGCGCGCAGGAGGCGCGTGGACTACGTGAAGCTCTTCCACCCCGCCCACTTGCGGAAGATCCACGCCTTCATTCAAGTGAGTGAGTGGGAAGAGTCGTCAAGCTTTCTATTGGTTGCAGATTCCCGCGTTCTGCTCTTCGCTCGCCTTCACGCCCGTCTTCTTCGACGGGCGCCTCCGCTCGATCGGCTTTCTGCTGGCCGGCCTGCTCGGCGCTCTCGTCCTCACCGCCCACGTTCTCGTTCACCACCCGCAGGTTCGTTCGATCCTCCCTCCATCCGGGCTTCTCACCTGTTCTTCCTTTCAGCTGCCCGCCGACCTCCGCTTCGCGCTGACCGGCGGCGTCTACTTGAGCGGCGGCGAGTCGTGCTGCACGCGGGCCGTCTTGTTTCGCTCGGCTTCCATCCCCGCGATCGTCCGCGAACTGCGTCCAGCAGAAACTCGGCGGGGATTCGCGAAGGACCACGTGCTGGACGGCTCCCGCTTCGTGGGGCGGCAGACCGACCGGAACCTCTTCGTTCACATCGGCTTCTACTCGTCTTTGACCCAGAACTATTGGGTTGCTGCAAAAGTTTTCGGACACTCGACCGCCGCTGGCGCGAAAGTGCTCGGCTGAATGAACGAAATTTCCCGACTGGGTTTTTTTGCGGCAACCCGTGGATATTGCTGTGGTTTTACCGTTGTCTCATCTTTTTCGGTATAAATTGCTACCATAGCAAAGCCGACACATAGGCAGATGTTCCACGCAAGAAAAGCCGCGAATTAAAGCCGAAAACTTGCTGCAATTTGCGACAAAGGAAGACGTCCGGGAAACTCAGCCGAGAAACTCTGTCCACTCGGCTGAGCACTTTCGCGCCAGCGGCGGCCGGGTGTCCGAAAACTTTTGCAGCAACCCAATACGTTAAGCAGCCGCCTTCGTGATTCCATGGCATTATTATAAACGGTTCTTTTTTTGTTCTTCCATAAAATGCGAGAACGATGTTTATTAAAAGAAGAGAGCAACAACAGTGACCGGCTGGACGATCGCCTCCTCTGCGCCCGCTCACTGCTTTTTTTGAGCTTCCGCGACCCCCTTTGCATCGACGGAGTTGGCGGCCGTCAAGCCGTTCCCGGAGTGCGTGTCCACGTTCAAAATCGTGCTGCAAATCATTTCGCCGAGGCCGTACTGCTTGACGGTCGCCGAACGGAAGTTTCCGAACGGGAAGAAATCCGAGAAGTCGGCGTCGCTCGCACTTCGCGCCGTACCCGTTGGCGTTCCTAAAGTTTGATGGTTGAAACGAAGAGATCCCTCCGAATCGAATAGAAAGAAGGAACACGTACCAGTACCTGAAAGAAGAAGCAATCAGTCAAGCGTGGATCAAAAAAAAACGAACCACAGCGGAGTGCTGGCCGGAAGCGACGTCGAGCTGCCCGTGATTTGGTCCCAATCGTACCAGTTCGTGTAGATCCCGATCTCGACACCCGCATTCTGCAACGAACAACGAGCAATCAGCCAGACAGTCGCCGAAAGAACTCGCGTTGGCGGCCGAGATGACCGACTGGATGAAGTTCACGTTGGAATACGAGGACGAGCCCCAGTCGGCCGGCCAGCTGAAAGAACGGGCAGGAGTGAGTGAGTGGAGTGAAAAAAGAACGCACTGAACGGCGAGCCACACGCGCTCGAGCCGGAGGCCTTGGCTCGTGGCGTAGTCGAGGGCCTCGTTGAACTGCTGGCCGCCGCTCTTCGAGCTGCTCGGCGCCGGTTCGATGAAAACTTCGATGGCCAGGCCGTCTACAAGAAGAGTGGATGAAATCCCTCGATCCCTCTGCTCACTGTTGTAAGCCGTGATAGCGTTTTGAACGCCCGCCGCGTCCGTCTGGCCGCCGCCGTTGAAGGGGCCGTAGATGCGCGTGAAGACGACGGCCACTCCATAGGACTTCAGGCACGAGAACGTGCTGCTCGAAACCGAGCCCACCAGATCCACGGCCAAGTACCCGTCGTTGGATGCCTTGGACAACTTCCCATCGTCTTTCGTCGGCTTTTCTTCGACGACCATCTGGTTTGGCAGAAGGCCCGCTTCTTTTGGCTGCCGGTCGTCTTTCACGTCGATTGCGGCAAAGGCCGACTCGGCGTGCAGCAAGAGAAGAACGACAGTGACCAGCGACCGCATCTCTGCAACCGAATGAGCACAGAAGACTGAAGAACGGAGGGAACGAAAGCTTTTATTCCAAAGGAAAGCGGGAATCAGCAATCCATTAACGCAAGTTGATGCCTTTTTCCGCTTATCAGGCGCATGTGCGCTCGTTGAGTGAATCTGTTCCGTTGCAATGGGGACGATGAGGAGTGATTGGTTCAATTTGATGCAGAAGAACCGGTCGGAAACTTGAAGCACCACGTCGTACAGATGGACCCAGCTGTTGGTTTTTGCTCGTCGGACGATTGAAAAGATGCCGCATGCAGGAGTCTTCTGCACTGCGGATTTTTTCTTCGACCCAATTCAAGAACTAAATACTGCAACAGAACGTTGATATGTTCAGAGCAGAAGTGGCCGACAAAAAGGAGCACCTTTGCCGCTAGTCATCCGTGCAACACTTGGTGTACTTGTTGTGGTGATTGGTGCGTTTGAATACACACCTGCTGTCTGTGGAATAACGGAAAAAGAACTGAATTTCCTGCTCACCTGTTCCGTTCTTCCCAATTGCCCGCTGTTCGAGCAAGAGAAACGACGGCAGCTTTGCATCGCAAGTGGGCGGACAAACAGGGAGCGTGGCATCTTGCACACTCACTCCTTTCCGACCTTCCAAACGGAACGAACGGTGTGCTCACTCCATACATTCGAAACACTTCATGTCGAGTGGGATGGAGAAGAAGTCACCGTGGCGGTCGATCTACATTGCGTGCGGCCTTGCGTACTGCACGGACATCCAGTTCAGCCTCTACTTCTCGTCGCTGTGGCCCTACTTGCAGACGGTCGGTCCTCTCTCCTTCACCTTTCATTTGTCTTTGCGCAGCTGGAACCGACGGCCACGGAGACCTTCTTCGGCTACATCGTGGCCACCTACTCGTTGGGTGGGAGCAGACAAGTCGAACGATTGAAGCGACTGTTCGATTGCAGGACAGATCGTGGGCCCGCCGCTGTTCGGCTTGTGGTCCAATCGGATCAAGAACATTCGGATTCCGTTGATCGCGTGCGTGTTCCTCTCGCTGGTCGGCAACCTCGTGTACCTCGCGGCCCCGTCGTTCGCGGAGACCCACCGGAAGTACGCGATCCTCGGCGCTCGCTTTACGCTGGGCTGCGGGGCGAGTGCGATCGGCCTCCTTCGTTCGTACGTGGCGACGGCGAGCACGCGGGAGGACCGGACGAGAGCGATCGCCTTTATCACGGGCGGGAGTGCGCTCGGCATGACCACCGGTCCGGGTGAGCGCTCGCTTCCCTCCTATCACTCCTTCTAGCCCTCCAATTTCTGTTCACTCCGCTCGGGTATCCCGGCTGGCGGGTGGCGGGCGACGTCCGGCTGAACGTGTACACGGGCCCCGCCTTCGCCGGCGTCCTCATGAACCTCGTGAACATCGCGGCCACGGCGCTCTTCTTCGTCGAGATCTACGCGGGACTCGTGGACGTGGAGGAGCGGCGGGTGGGCAGTCGGCCGTCCACTCCTTCAATCGGTCGATTGATTGCAGGAAGACGGGGAGTTTCGGAAGCTTCGCGTGCCCCCGTACGACCGGACGGCGGCGGGCGTGTGCTACGCGACTCGCTTCACCCAAATGTTCACGTTCACCAATCTGGAGACACTCGGCGCTCCGTTGGTCCGTCCACTCGCCCTCCTTCCATCCTGCAGCTGATTGCAGGCAATGACGATGTTCTCGCTGGGCAAAGAGCAGGTCGTCCGCTACCTGGCGGTCACCCACTCGGCGTTGAGCGGCCTCTCTTTGTGCGTGTACGTGTGCTTTATCCTCTTCCGCTTGGATCGATTGTGAGTCCACTTCTCCGCTTCCTGATCGATTGTTCAGCATCAACGTCCGTCGGCATTGCATCGTGGCAATCGGTGGGTTGATCCTCTTCCATTTGGTCACCTTCCCGTGGCCCTTCCTGCCCGACCGGCTGCTCACGTACGGCGAGGCAGAACTCGTGAACCGGACGGCGCGCGGCGAGGAGGTCGTCGGCTGCAATCGGGACCGCTTCTCGTGGTGCGAAGACGTGCGGCAGGTAAACGTGTGGGTGTACTTCGTCTCGTTCGCCCTCTTCCTCGGCCTCTGCTTTCCGAACATCAACATCACGAACAGCACGCTCTTCTCGCACGTCCTCGGGCCCCGCCGGCAGGCCACCCAGCAGGGCGTCATGCAGATGAGCGGGAGCGTCGCCCGCCTCATCGGGCCAGTGGTCATCAGGCAAGATTGTTGTCCTCCCTTTTATGCTTCTTTGTAGTGCGCTGTATTCGAGCTACGGCCCCCGTTGGGCGTGGATCCTGGAGATCGTCATCCTCGCCGCCGCCATCGGCCTGTGGCTTCTCTTCTACGGCCGAATGGTCCCGCTCGAAGTGAAGGAGGAGAAGAAGGCAGCCGTCTACCACTTGGGCGTCGACGCGAACGGAAAGCGAGCGGAGAACGGGACCAAGAAGGCGAACTGACGACAACCTTTTGGTAGCGATCTCTACGCGTCTAGGATACGAACCTTGTGCAAACTAGAATGAATCGACTCTTGCGATCGCCAGCCAAGTAGTGCGCCGAGCTTGGGTCCATCTTGCGTTTGCGCAAGAGGTCAACGCGCAATCTAGTCAACGATTTTCTGCTGTGTGGAGTAAAAGATCGCAGTTTGGGTTGCTCTCATTCGAAAGAAGTTCTGCAAATGGGCAGACGACAATTTTTCGTTTTCCTCGTTCTTGTTAGTAGTCGGCCTCTCAAATGGGTGCAAGGGGAAGTTCTCGTGGCCCGAACTCCCGTACCGCACGCGGGAGTACGCGAAGGACGAGCTGGGGATTCCGTTGACCCGCTGGACGCGCAAAGTGCGCCACGCGATTCATGACGGCGGTTCGTCCTCCACCCGTCTGTTCATTCACACCTCCGGTTTGTTTCCAGAAGCCTGCTCGTGAATCCCCGAGCTCTTCCCCGTCCAGGTGCCGACCACCGCGGGCACACTCCTTGTCCACTGCGGGCACACTCCTTGTCCACTGCCGACACGCCACTCTGGACGGCATTTGGGCGAAGCTGGAAGAAGTGCTCGGCCCCCATTTGGAGGCTGTTTGTCGGCATCGTAGGCCGTTCATTCATTGTGTTCTTCCATCAATCGATGCTTGCAGCCATGTGGAAGTGCGTGGGATACAAGATCGAACGGAAGCGGGAGCTCTTCACTCCGATGGTCCTGATCGACGCGTTGGAGGAGAATAAACGACCGTTTCCGTTCTTCCGCTGCTGAAGCGGTGGAGAATGGTCGATACTTGTGCTTTATGTTTAGACAAACCATAGATGGGATCACTCTAGTGCACGGAGTTCGGAATAAACACGTGCTGTTTGCTTTTGGGTTCTTACTGCCGACCAGGGACACGACCCATAACTTTAATGAGCGAGACGGCGCTTATCTTATCATTTTTCTTTTTGGGCCGAGCGGGTCGTTCAACGCGAGTGGCGAGAGGCCCGGAACACGCATTTAATACGCGGTAAAAAGGGTCTGCAGTTCAAGTGCGTGCGAACCAAAGGGATCGATTGCGATACGTCGAGTCGACCAAGATGCAGCTCTCGAGGGGCAGTTCTCTGTTTTTGTTCATCTCCGTCGTTCTGTTCGAGTCAGCGAGCTCCAGCTTCGTTCCTGGGCCCTTTTTTATCGAATGGTTTCTGAGCCCTCAATTGGGACTCCAAAGCAATTCCGGAACGTCCCGCGTGGTCGCTTCGATGCGAAAAGAACGTTAGTTTCTTCTTCCACTGCCTACACGTACATTCTCTTGTCCAGAGGTGTGCGTCGACTACCTCCACTTGTTTCCACTCATTCTTCGCTGCCCGTCTGCCTCGGTGATCGTCCATTGCAAAGACGCGACGTTCGACGGCGTCTGGCGGAAGCTGGAAGAAGCTTTCGGTCCCGATCTAAAACAAGTCTGTCTTGAAGGTGAGCCGGCCTCCATTTGTTCTTCTAAACGATGTGCTTTCAGCCAACAATGACGGGTACGTGCATCGGATCGAACGGACAGAAGAGGACATCGCGGCCATTTCTGTGTTGGGATCGACGTACGCGAACAGAAATTACCTGTTCTACCGTTGTCCTCAATAACAAGTTCTTGATCTGATTATAAAACTGTTGATCTTCTCCAGGCGCGTTCTTTTCGAGGTCACGCCAAACTGTCGTCTACTTTTTTTTCTTTAAACTCAAAAGTCCAGTAAACTTACATCTACCCTCCGCACAGTGCCCGAACGACTAAGCAGTCAAACATTTGCATTGTTTTTTGTCCGATTGGCATTACAAGAAGGGCGGACGGTTCACTCAAGTGTTGGTGGCTCATTCGCTGAAGCAGCTAACAAGGGCGCACACGCGCAGAAATCAAGGAAGGGTATGCACGCACCGCCTGGGAGAAAACGTTTAACACACCATCCGAAGCAGATGAAAGGGTCGCAAGCGTCAGAGCTCCCGAGCACAACGACCAAACAAAGCAGCAGGAGTCGGTAGAACATTTCGGCAGACTGAAGACGGTCGAGAATGGCTTTTTGGCCGTCTTCTTGTGCTTTTATTCACGGTCAAAAGAGATGCAGATGAACGAGCAGAAATCAACCCATCGTTCCTGTTCGCAGTTCAATCGTTCACGGAATGCAAATGAACGAGAATCCGTAATGGTTGACTGTTCGAACGACTGCCATTCATCGCCGATTCCGCTCATCGTCCAAAGGACTGTTGGCAGCCAACGACCCTACGAGCAAGACCCCGATGAAGATGGCTGCTCTGTTTATTCACACTCCTCTCTCGTGCTCAATCCAACTGCCCGACCGCCCAGTTGATGAGCACGTTCTGGGCGTCGAGGTCAAACGTCGTGCAATACTTTCGGTGGAAGGGAGTGCCTGGAAGCACGCATAACAGTTCTTTCTTGTTCAAAAGGGCTCACCCAGTCGCCACGGGCTGTGCTCCAGGTTGCCGTTGCTCAAGCCGACGGCCAACGCGCACTGGCCGCCGTCTAATCCAACCTGCAAGCGAAGAGGGCGGTCGGGAAGAGGAGAAGCGTCCAATCACGTCAACGACAAAATAGCGAGCTTCCAATTCGTAAGAGACCTCGTCGAACATGAACCACAGCGAGGGGATCGTGGCCGTTTGAGAGCAGGGAACAGTGAGCAGTTCTCGATCCCAATCGAAATCCGGTTGAACCTTGCGGAAGACGACGTCGCACGCGTGCGGGGGCACGAGCATCAGCGAGCTGTCCGTTTCGAGCGACGCCAAGGCCGCCGGGTGTTCGTAGTGGTCGCCGAAGAAGAAGCTGCAACTACGAGGTTGAAAAGGAGATGAGGATAGTGATCACCCTTGGAGGATGAGCGAAAGCTGACTGCCGCTCTCGCCGTAGAGGAGGAGCGGGTGGTAGAGTCCGGCGGTGATCTCATCGACGAGGCAGTGCTCGGGGTCGTTCCCACCGATCGTCAGCTTGCCGCCGGTCGGTCCCTCTTCCGGTCTGGACAGTCTGCAAACACATCTGGCCAGTTACCACACTCGTTTGTTGTCTTTGAGTACGTGGCGTTGAACCAAATGGTGAATTGGCGGCTCTTCAGCCCTTGGAGCGCGTTCACGATCGGCGAGGCGGCCGCTCCGGTCGGTTCCTCGTCGAGGCGCCACAAGAGGCCAAGGATCCCGTCAATGGGCGCTCGAATGACTTCGTCGTCCAAGCTGAGGGGATTCGAGACCTCGGTGATCGACCCGAAAGCCTGCAGTTGGGCGGGCCGACCGAACAGCTGCAAAAAGCAGATGGTCGGATAGGAGAGGATCCTGCTCACGATCGTTTGGTCGGACCACGCCTGCCCGCTCACTTCCGTCGCCGGCCCTTCGTCCGCGCCCCACCACTCCTCGTCCGTTTGGGCGGTGGAGGAGGCACTCCCATCGTACGTGTGCTGCCCGGCTTGGAGGCTCGGGTAGTTCTTGTCGAAAACCCAGAGGGCGTTGCTTCCCGTCTCGACAGCGACCGTGAATGTTTGAGCTACAAAAAGTGTAGTGAGCTGAAAGGTAGATGATTGGAAGACGTACGCGGAGTCCCCATTTGAATGGTCGTCGTCAGGAAGTCGGCTGAAAAGAGAGGTCTGAAACTAGAGCAACGCCCGCCAACTTACTCGGGAAGTTGTTCTCGTAGAAGCGGTGGCGAAAACGGGAGCCGTTGGATGGAACGGCCGTTTTGATCGCCGATTGTCGCGGTGGACGGGCCGCTGCAACGACCAGCAGGAGGCAGAAAAAGACGACCAGGAGCTTCATTTTGAGAATGAACTGGCTGAATGTGTTTGTTTGCTTCTTCCATATTCCTTTCAAGAGCCTTTGCGTTCAACAAACGTCACCTTATTTCCACTTTCGTCTCGCTCCCGCCGGTCCCGCAATTAAGAGTCGAAAACGAGTGGCTAACTGAACGCAATCATGTTTCGAGTGGGTGGACGGGCGAGGAGAATTTCGTTGACAGACGACTTCTTTGTGGAGGCGGCCGTCTGGACTGATAATGCGAACAAAGGAAAGCAAAAATCATCGTAGGGAGCGGAGTGACGACGAGAGGTCAACGTCGACGGGTGACGTTTGGCGATATGAGACCAATTTTTGTGCAGCGAGTGGTCTCTCTTCGTAGTCAAGAGATAGAAATTCAATCTTGCTTTAACTCGAATCTCAAGGCACTTTGCTGCACAAGGCGAGCGTGTGAAACTTTTTGCTACCATGAAGTTATTGCGTTCTTTGCCGCCCATCCCGCTCCTCACTTGGAACTCGGGCTGGACGAGCCAGCGGCCTGGCCGTTTGTCGACTGCCTGCTCGTATCGCGGGCCTTGCACGAGTTTCTTTCGGTCGTCTTCATCGTGTTCACCTTCTGCTCGCTGACCGCCCACCAGTACGCGATCTCCGCCTCGAGCCTCCGTCTTCAGCGGCAACTCATCCGATTGCACACGTGTCATGTGGGTGGGCGGAGATCGATGCTCAAATGATCGCTTTCTGTTCAGTTTTTGTCGCCCTTCGTGTTCCTCGTCCTGCTTCTTGATTTCCTTCTTTGGGGCCGCCAACACCTGCCTGACGATTGTGTTCGTAGGCGCCTACCGCTCGTTCAACTGCGAGCTGCTCGTCCGGCCGTGGGCACGCTTTTTGTTCGGTCGGTGGGGAAGGAGCCCCGTGGTTTCCCAATTCGAGTCGCAAACGGAAACAGGACCAAGGGCGTTCGTTTCGGTTGTGCGACCGGGCGGGACGAGGCAGAAGGAAGCTTGTGAACGAACGGAATCCTGTGTGCGTTGGAACACCAAACAAACGGAAATCTCTTTGACGTCAAGGACTCGACCGTGTTTGACTGCAGCCGACTTCTGATGTTTCGTCTCGAATGTGAAGCACGACGAGGATCAAGCAAGAAAATTTCATTCTTGTGAATGATTAATCGCTTTGGCGCGTTCGGACGACCGGTACCGCGTTAAAGTTCGTTTGTTTTGACCTTCCGTCCGTCCATAAACTATTTGTAGTTTGGAACGACGGATGTTACGGAACAGCAACAATTAGATAGCTGCGTTGGGAACCATCAAGGCCATTAGCAACTTCACTCTTCAAGCGATGATTCGTTTGAACTCCAGGAAGTGAAGGTCGGCGGAGTTTCCCGGAGCGACGGTGGTCGGGCCCGGACGAAGGCGGTGGTAGAGGCAGAGACTGGAGAACTGGAGGAACATGGCCGTCGTTCTGACCTGAACACAAGCGATAAAGAAAAGCCGCTTTCTGCCCACCAAGTTGCTGCATTCCTTGAAGAGGGCTTCTTCGTGCAAGGGCAACCCGCCAGCCGTGAAGATGTAGCAGAAGTTGAAGGCTGTCTGCAGGGCGTAGAAGAACGAGTGGGCGACGGAGAGGGGCAGGATGAGGCCGATCGAAATCTTCGACTCGTGGAGATCGAAAGAACGGTCCAGAGTGTACGAATCGCCCGTCGACCTGAAAAGATAAACACTTTTAACAACTTGTTCGTGCGCTTGCCGGTAGTAGCGGGCGATCCGCCGTCGATTAGCCACCAGGAGCCAGCCGTCGCCCGCACTGATCAGGAGGTCGAGAACGAACGAGACGGAGTTCAGCTGCAACGCGTAGCCCCGCCCGAGCGAGCGGTTGCTCGAAACTCCCGCACAGTAGGCGCTGTCCGGATACTCGGGGATCGAGTTGAAGTGCCAGTAGACGTACGAGTAGGGAATCACCATCTTTTCCGGTTATTCAACAAGAAATCGTTGATTGCTCTCACCAGAACACAACTCGAAACGACGCCCAGCCACAAGCCGGGAGCTCGCCGCCCATTCGTGAGCACGCCGACCGCCCGTTCGAACAGCAGGACCGCGTGCCAAAGCGGAAACACAAGCGCGTTCACGCCCGCCGTCTGGATGAACGCCACAAAGCACTGATGACCGCTCCACACGTACGAGCAGACGGGCAGGTCACGGAAGACTTGAATCTAAACAAGCAAGAGATCTCCTGCATTTCGCTCGCTGCTCACCAGTCGGTAGGCACAGACGAGGAATGGAGTTCCGATGCCCAAGAGGTAGTAGGCGATTCCCATCCAGAGAATCATCTGAACACACTACAGTAACAAACACTCCACTTGTTTGCTTGCCTTTAAATTCAAGCCGACCACTCCAAACACGCGCTGAACGAAGGGCGTCCGCAAGTAGACGAGGAGGGCGACGGCCGTGAGAGCGGCGACCAGCAGGTGGGCGCCGTTCACGAGCAGCAGCGGCGAGGAGCGGTTGATTTCGGCCGCCAATTCGCACAAGTCGAGGGTCGCGTTGGCCATCCGGCGGATGACTCCTGCCAAAAGACTTCCTGAATGAATGTTCGTTTCGGCTTGTAGTCGCGGAAACGTGACGGATGTCGGAAAGAATAACACCAAGTACAATCTTTTGTGTGTGGTCGAGAAGAAACGTCACTTTGACAACAAACAGATAAATCGAAACAAACAAAACAGCGAATGCAAAGCCGAGCAAGGCAGAAGAAAAAACTGCTGAAACGATTCGGGCAGTCGTACGAACGTCCCAGCCCGACTACCAATGAAGGCGTTGTCGTCAGTTCGAATCAGACGTAAACGAATCGAACTGGGCGTTGCCATGAGGAAGCGGAAAGTCAAACGTAGAAGACAAGAAGTCAACCGGTCGGCTGTCAACAAATGCACCTGCTGTTCGTCGTTGCTTCAATGTCGTGCTCGAATCCCATGCGTTCAGCCGCCTTCGAACTCGAAGGATCAGCCAGCTGCTTCGTTTCGCGATCGTTGCTATATCGGTTATTTTGAGTTCCTGATTACTCAATGGTTTGCAGAGATGTGGTGCACTTTAGAGACTTTCGTTTCTAAGGGCTGATCAACATCGCCCGTCTTGCTGGACGTCTAGAGGACCCATTGATGCCTTCTTCTCCTCGTTCTATCCGTGTTTATTGCGCCAGAACTCACAGATTGCTCGCCTGAACGACACTGACCGCGACCGCCGGTCTCTCAAATGGTCTTCGAAAACTCAAAGCCGCGGGTCGAATAGCGGGCGCTTTTGAACGGCAGCGATCGAGTAGACGAAAGGTGCAAAGCAGGCGGAGCAGCTCGTGTGTGTGCTTTCGGAACGGGCCGATCAGACTGCAGCCAACAAAAGATGGTAATCGATCAAAGAGAAGTTGTTGCTCACAGAATGGTGGCCACTCCGTTCAGCGGTCCGTAGCTGCCGAGCAAGAACACCTGCGTGTGGACGATCTGTCCGCTCGCCTGCATGCCCGTCACGACCATCAGAGCGGTGAGGGAGATGGGCGCCACAAGGAGGACGAACGGGAGGGCGAGCTGGACGGAGAGGAGGACCACGAACTGTCGCTGCAGCCGCTTGGTGGCCGGCGAGAAGACGCCCGACGATCGCCGCAGCGTCCGCAAGACGGCGAGCTCTCCAGCGACGGCCGCGACCGAGAGCGCCGAGAAGAGGGCGGCCGTGGAAATGAAGTATGCCCGTTGAAAGGGCGTGTGGAAGTAGACGGCGACCACGGGGTCTCCCGGCCGCATCGTCGAGTCGTCGTGCGCGTAAGTCCGCAAGTAACCGTCCACTTGCTGAAAACGGAAAGAATTGAAGAAGATTTAAGTGTTGCCGACCTCCGACTGCACGATCGTGAAGTAGAAGCCGAAACCGATCAGAAAGCCCACCAACTGGACGAGCAGGAAGACGGCGACCTTCCCCCAGATGGACAGCAACGCGTTCTGCGGTCCTTTGTCGAGCAGGATGGCCGTGAAGCGGTAGACCAGCGAGTGGAGTTCCGCTTCCACCACGTTCGCCCCCGCCCACACCGTCAGGCAGGTCTGAAGAGAAACAATTCGCTCCGATTCGCTCGTTCTCCCCGCTCACCACGATCCTTGCTTGTTCGTGAGTCCGCACCAATCCGCGCATTGTGACCGCTAGAAGCGGGTTGATCCACGCGGGCTGCAGGCACACCGCAAAGAGGAACGTGTCCGAAACGAGCAGCATGTTCATGAAGTAACGATTTTCTCCATGTTCTTCGGTGTCTGCCATTGGATCAAGTGGAAAACGTAGAGATTGACAAGAAGGGAGATGACAACAATTAAGAGATCGTACCATTCGTACGCAGAAGAGAACATCTTGCGGAACGAGAAGTCAGCAAATGCAATCTTCTCCTCGCCTTTCGGTTTCCATAACACCGGGCTCTAATCAAATACTCAAAATAACTTCCTGCCGTTCGCCCAAGAGGCACACGACCAGCTGTACAAGAGTACTCTTTAACGTTGACGAGAAACTACTCCTCTACTAAGAACAAAACCGTTTATGCAAAAGTAGAAAGACCCGTAAACAATAAATAACAACCAGCAATCCTTTTTCTCGGTTTACGTGAACCGGTCGCAGTCGGGGTAGCACTCGCGAACGTCCGGTTCGATCAAGTGCGGGATGTCGCGTCCCTCCTTCGGGTATCCCTTGGCCACGCCCTTTTCGAAGGCGGCCAGTCGCTCTCGGTTCTTCTGGACGGTCGTCTTCTTCTCCTCCAGCCACTTCCAGCCGCTCAACCCGTCGCCGCACTCCGCTGGGTCGGGGATCTCCTGAACGAAAGAAGGAAAGTGAGAAGGAAGCGGGAAGGCGGGGAACCTCGAAGACGTTCGCGTCGAACCACGTGGAGTTCAGTTCGCTCGCCTTCCACGCGTGCATCCTGCAGCGGTTTGAATAACGAGTGTGAGGGTGAGTGGAACGTGCATGAAGTCGGCCGTCGACCAGTGGTTTCCCGTGAGCTGGCCGTCGCGCGCCCACCCGTGCGCCCGCCGGTAGATCCGCACGCTGCCGGGGAACACGCGAGCGGCGCCCAACTGCAGCTTGCAGCACGTCACGTAGTCGTCTATAGCAAGTAAAAGAGTGTGAATAGAAAGAAGAGGGAACTCACAGTACTGCTCGAGGGTCTTCGCCCGGTGGTAGATCGCATCACAGGCTTTGATTTCGGCGACGGCGTTCGGAAGAGCCGCTTTCAGGATTTGGATCTGAACACACGAAATAAAAGATGACGAATAAGCGCCGCGCGTGCCTGCAGAACCCCGTTGTCGTAGCCGGTGAAGCCGTCGAACTGTTGACTCTCCATCTCGGCCCACTCCAGCATGAACTGGCGGGACTGCTCGGTGTTCCTCATCAGGTAGCTGCCGGCCATGATCTCCCAGTTGAAGAAGCGCTCGTAGAAGATCATGTCCACGCGGTCGTCGATCCACTCCTCGATGCAGTGGTCGGGATTCACGACGCCGATGTCCCCGTCCAGAAAGAGCATCCAGTCGACCTCCTTCAGGTAGTACGAGCCCACACAGTGCCGTTTGTAGTAGATCTAAACTCAGAATCAACAGAAAAAGTAGAGCAGGGAGTACGTTCGACTGATTGCAGAGACCGCGAGTCCGCTCGTCCTTGTCGACGTCCACGTAGAAATAGGAGTAGTTCGTGGACTTCAGGTAGCACTTCAGCGATGCCTGCGCAATCTTGTACAGCCTGCAAACAGGTTAAAGGGATAAATCGAGGGATGTACCGCTTGTCGTGATCCGAATTGACGGCCACGAAGACGCCCACGCGGCCGAAGAGCGGCCGGCACTCCTCCATGTTCTTCCGGCGGGGGTACACGTGCTTCACGGGTTGCCGGAAGACCCGCTGCGGGTGGGCGCGTTGGAGTTTGCGGCGGAGGACGTCGACTGAACGAATGGAAAGGATGAAAGCGATGAAAAAGGAGAACTCACATGTTTCGGCGCGGTGCATCTTGATGTTGCTGAGAGCGTGAGTGGGCAGGTAGTGGTCGATTTCGGTCGGCTCGGACACAAACACGAGGACAAAGACGACCAGCAGGACGACCGCGAGCAGGACACACGGCAGCCGCGTGCACATTCGCGGTTTGATCGTCAGCATCACGACGAGCAGAGAGCTGCTGGAAAGTTTTGGGATTGGCGGTAAATGTGGGATAAAACGCTGTTCTACATAATCGAAGAGAAAAGAGCGTTTGTGGCCAAAACCTCCACTCCGTCCGAAGCGGCTGGGGGCCAAGCGAGCGGGTGGGTTTGCTGATCAAACAAGAGGACGGGAGGACGGGCGGCCGGGTTGCACATGCAAAAAGAGACGGAGTCAACAACGAGCAAACAATTGAGTACGGGGACAACAAGGAACGATCAAGCAGCACGAGAGGCGTAAATTGCAGTGAATTCTTTCCCCCAATCAATTCACACTCCCTTCTCGTGCAGGTGGTTTCTTTTTGGGTCATCCGCTCGCCAAACGCTCCACCCGCCGGAAGACGCGAGAACGAGTGCGGCGGATTTCGCTCGCCGTTTGTTCGATTAGCCGCCGATCGGACGGGCGAGCGAGAGCTGTCGACCTGCCGTCGCTTTTCTGATCGGCGAAGAAAGAAAAAAGTTGCTCTCGCACGCTTCTTGCGGGACGAGCGGGGATAAACTTCGTTCAGAAACACGGACATCAACACGAAAACGATGCTTTATTCGTCGTCTGGTAGTTCGAAGTCAACCCGAGACAGAAGCACTTTGCTCCGCTACTCATTTTTCGCTTGGCGTCGTCCATTTCAACTCCCCGCTCTTCACGAGGCCCACCTGCCGGCGGGCGAAATCGAACGCCCAGCAGATCTCGCCGCCCAGCGTGAATCAGCCGAGAGTCCACACAAACGAGTGGGCGGCAAGCATACCAATCTGTTGCAGTTGTACCCGTTAAAGGTGATCGCATTGTGCCGACTAAAAATCTGTCTCGAATACAAGTTATACGTGACTATCTGTCAGTAGAAAAACGAACCCACCTACAAATTCGGTAAATGTAGAAAGCGGTTTGAAGATAGGGGACGGTCGGGCAGCGATTTCCAAACGGCCGCACTACAACGCAGGACTCGGAGCCACTAGACTTTTTTTATTTTCCGCCATTACTCACTCAAGTCTTCTAGCTGACAGACACATGTCGATAGCGGCGGCAATCTCGGCAGCAAATGAAAACACTTCACTGGAGGCTGCCCTGCTCTTCTCGAATTCCTTCGCTTTTGTGTGCGGCCTCGTGGCGACCGTCGTTCTCGTGTTTGTGGTTGTCCAGATCACCTCTTCCGCGATGCTCGGCTACCGCCACATCCTCCTGATTGCGGCTGGTGTTGATTTCTACGTCCTGTTTGTCTATTGGTTCAGCAACGATGTAATCCAGCGACTGTTAGCTGAAAAATACGATCACTTCTTCGTGTTTTTGCAGACGATTCGCCCGAACGACAGCTTCTTCCTGCAAGTGGTTCACGGACCGGCTGGTTGGATGCCGCCCGCGGTGATGCGGACGGCGGTCGCCTATCGCTGGACGGTCTCCAACGTTCAATGCTTCTTCTTGCCGCTAGAAATGTGGATTCGATTCTTCCTCGTCAAAAAGTTGCTTGTTTTGTTCATTTTTCACTCACTCATTCATTGCTCTTGCAGACGAGTGGCTCCTGGCCTCCGGCAGATCTACGGGCGAGTGGGGATTGTCGTTGTGGTCTTGCAGTTCGTCCAACTGTTCCCGCTGTTCTCCGTGTTCACCCGCTCGCGAGTGTCCAACGAGTTCGAAGTTCTCGACAAGCACCAACAGGCGATCACCAACGTGCTGGTCACCGAGAACGATGCGCCACTGCTGCCGTTCATCGATTGGCTCCTGTCCGCTACATCGTTCAGCTCGTATCTCTTTGCTGCCGTTCTTGGCGTTGCTTCGGTGCGTTCCATAAAGCGGGAAGAAACCGCTTTCTCGCCAAAAACCCGCGCACTTCTCACGCAATTTTCATGGACTCTCGCAATGAAGGTAGACGATTCAGCCATCCATTCATTCACTCTTTCACGCCCGACAGATGATCATCCCGGTGATCACGTACCTGCTGCCGTTCTTCTCGATCGTCGCCTACCACGTGAACGGGGCGGTCATCCCCCTTGTGGCGCCCCTCTCCCGCTTCGTTCTTCCCTGGTCGCCGTTCATCAACTCGTGCTCTACTCTCCTCTTTTTCGGTGCGTACCGCCGCGCTCTCGTCCAACTGCTGAAGCGGCCGCTCTCGTTTTGGCAAAAGTCGACGCCCGTCCAGCCGTTTTCGTCCACGCAACGGAGAACTCACGGCAACTCGCTTTGACTTGCGTAAAAAATAACTGATTTGTGGCCACGACATGAACAGGAAAAGGCAAATGAGGAATTAAGAATGACGTTAGTCAACAGTCACAAGTTGACGCCCTACAAATGAGACGAACATTGGCGCGTGTGCTCTTGCACTTTGGCGAGAACGACTACAAACACTTCACGTTAAACGCGTGTGAGAGCCACCACTGCTCACGTGCTCTGCGGGCAACTTTAAGTCGAGCGAATCTCCTGGGAAGTCAACGTCGAAAACTCGAGCACAACTTCTCTTCTTTCGGCCCACTTTCTTCCTTCATGAACTTCCACTCGTTTGTACCCAACAAGTGATCAGAAATGAACCCAACGATGAGAAGTTGTACCCCGCAAGAGGAGGGTGTGGGAAGGTTCGGCGGCCTTCTTGCGTTCGCGCGAATTGGACTCTGAGGTTTCCGTCCGTCGAGGGGAACGGCGAGTGATGACTTCCTAGTCCCCAGTTGTTCGTTCTAAATGACCGCATACACGGTGTCCGCAAACTTCACCTTCGACCACTGCGAACTCTCGGCCGCCATCCACCACGATCCCCGCCTGCTGCCCGCCTTCGTGCTGGAACAAGCGCTCTCCGTTCTCTCGTTGATCTCGCTGGCCTTCTTGTGCAGAGCTTTCGAATTCAAGCGATTGCACTCGCTGGCGAACGAGAGCTTGAAGGCGGTCTTGCGGGCGGGTTTCTCGTTCTACGCGATCACCGCCGTCGGGACACTCTCGCTCTACACGTACCTTTTGGTAAGCAGTTGTGGGATCCTCGTTAGTCATTCGTCTTGTTTAGACGATTGTGCTCATCCCCTTTCCGCCCTGCTTCTACGTGTGGTCCTTCTTTCCGTGCAATCTGCCCCGTTTCCTCAACTACTACCCAACGGTCGGCTACACGGTCTTCCACGTGACCATCCTCGTTGAGCGGGTGCACACCGCCTGGAGTGGAAGGACCGGAGCGAGGACCGGCTGGTTTTTGGCTTTTGTGACGGCAAGTTGCTGATTACTGCGTCTTATGCTCGACCGTGCGTACTTTTTTTAGTGGTTGCTGCCCGCAGTGGTGGTCTATTGGATTTACCACGTGGATTCCACAGACACTTACCGCCTCTACTGCATTCCGGGCACCGTCCAGTCAGGTCTTCGGATTCTCTTCGTCAAGCAAATCTGCGCAGTCCTGGACGTCCTCTCGCTTCTCGGCGACGGCCTGCTCCTTTTCTTCAACAAACGGCAGCTGAAACGGTGAGTGCGCGTAGCCGAGTGGTTAGTAAGCGGGAATTGCAGGAAGATGGCCGACTACAACCTGCAGAAGTCCTATCAAGTGAAGGAGATCTCGTTGAGCATCGACCTCATCTTTCCGCTCACCTTCGTCCACACGCTGCTGCTCGTGCCGAACGCCTTCGTCTCGTGGCTCGCGACCGTCGCCGTGACGCCGGTGGACACGCGCGAGCTGGTCGTCAACCAGGAACTCGCCACCATCTTCAAGGGCGTGTACACGGCCCTCGTCCCGCTCTCCATCTGCCTCCTCTACCGCCACAGGAAGCGGCGCGTGGACGACGAGTGGACGAAGCCGGTCGACCGCCTGACCGACGAGTACTTCCAGCAGTTCAACCGACAACTTCAATAAATAGAGGTTGTAGTGGGGGTGGGATAAACGAGCACAATCTGAGGCTACTCGGAAAAGTGACGGTGAAGGTCAACTGATTGTAGTTTCTGTGCATCCATTCGAATTCTCTGATTTCGCCGGTTTATCGCTCTAACTTCTCGTAACAGTCAACTGTTGCGTCCTGCTGACCGGCGGAACGAGAAGACCGATGTGAGGAAATTCCAAACGGGACGGCGGTAGATCCCGAAGCACAGCAGAGTGGTGATCGAGTTGAAGGCGGGCACGGCGAGGATCAAAGCGGTGCTCACTTTGTTCACGAATGGGAGATTCACGCTCCAGTAGGTGGAGAGGAAAGAAGTGAATGCTTGGAGCACGACAACCGTGAGGGGACACACCAGCTGAACACTCCGCTCATCCCTTCCCTCCGCTCGGCCACTCACCTTTGCGAACAGCGAGCGGCCGAACGCCTGCAGCAGCTGCTTGGAGCTCTCGTTCATGTTGGCCGCATGTTTGCGAAGGAAGCGGAGCGAAAGCAGGGCGATGAGCCCCGCACTCCCAATGGCGGCCAGATTGAAGAAACGGCGGTAGACGAGGCCGGCGGATGCGAACTCGTTTTCCTTCCAGTTGCTGATCAGAACGACCGTCCGGTCCTCCAGCCGCAGCCACGTGATGCCCTCCCCGTCGCCGTTCTCCCCCACCGACTGGAGGAATTCGCCCAGCGGAAAGACGAGGACGACGGCCGCCGCTCCAAACGCCGCGAGCATCACGAGCGACATGCGGCAAGTGGACGGCGGCAGGCGACTGAAACGAGCGATCGATTGGGTTCTTCTGCCCGTTTACTCACTCCTTCAGCAGGCAGAAACGAAAGAAGAACTCGACCACAATGATCGCCATCTCGCTCGACGAGCCGAAGTGGTGGGCGGCCATCAGGAACCATTGGAATGCGGGCGGGAAGCTGCCGGCCACTCCGAGGTAAATGTACATCGCGCGCCCGTTCCAGCCGAAAAAGATCTGCAAAGACCGAAGGAATGAACAAGAACGAAAAGAAACGTACGAGTTCGCAGCAGAGATACAGGCCGAGCATCACTGCATCGAGGAGTGTGCCCACGAGGAGCATTCTGTTAAAAGCCACGTTGATTGGTGGTCTTCCAAGGGCTAACAAACCTTTTGAAGAACCGAAGGGAGGGCGGCGAGTGGCGGAGGATCAGGAACAGAAGAAGGGCGGTCGAAAAGATGCCCACCGAAAAGATCGCCAAGTTCCTCCTGCGGTGGAGCTGCCCGCTGCTCAAATGCGCGCCCGCCGCCCACTCGGCGATCTCGACCGCCAACTGCTCGCTCTCGTTCGACATCTGCGGCCAGCTCGGAAGTGAAAAGGATCCTGTTAAGCACAAGACCTTCGTTGAGCGCAAAGAAGTGCATGTGAAACCGAGCATAATGCTTTCTGCTAGTTCTGTTGCGGGCGGTTCACGCCCCGCAACCGACGACCATTCATCCCCTGTGTTCATCCCCTGTAGTTTGTATTGTGGAGAGTCGGCGGAGTAATGCGGCGATCGGAGGGAAGACCCGCCCCTTCGCTTCGTCGCACCGCCGATCGCTCCGACCGGCAGTCGACCGCATGCGCAGCATGCGGGCCCGACCTCCGGGTTCCCCTCTCCTTGATTACGGTAATAAAGCTCTCACCTATTCATCGTGTGCTCTAACGAACTGACATCTCATCATGGCGACACCCCCGTTGCATCGCCCAAGCTCCCACCTTTTCTTGCAACAGTTCCGTTCACCTGGCAAATGTGTTTTGCCATGAGCAAATGGCGTCAAGTTAAAAGCGCTCGGACTTCACGTGTTGCAAAAGAAGACGGGACATTTCGTTGTTGAAGAGAGTCCGAATGTGCAAGGACGTGGTTCTTCTGTCTTTCGTGAGGCCGGCCGCTCACTTGAGCTACGCGGGCCAGTGCTGGGCGATGGTCGGCCTGAACACGGGCGCGATGATCGGCGTCTTCTTCCCACCCGCCCAGAACTTCTAGCGATTCCGGTGCATCACGCGGCGGGTGCACGGAAAGACGAACGACTGGACGGAAGTTCAGAAACGTGATCCCCACTGATCGCCAAATGTTGATTGTTGGAGTCGAAAAATGAAGTAGCTTGATTCACGGCTAGCGAACGGCCAGAGAAAGAAGGAGAATAAACAACAAGAGATCGTGGTTATTGCGCGGCTATTTGCATAAGCGGTCGAATTAGACGGGAATTTGAACCACATCCCGTCTGAACATCAAATGAAGCGGCTTCTTGAGCATTCGGCCGACTGATCGCATCGACACCCAACTCTTCTGGGCGCTTTCCGGGTTTTCCTCGTCGTGGGACAAAGGGCGATACGTGTAGCCGAAGGCGGGCGATCGTTTCGACTTCTTTGTTTGGCGGATCTCCTCGATCAGGTGGGCGGGCGGTCCGTCCAACACTCTGCCGCAGTTCTGGAACACGAGAAGGTCAGAAGATGAAGGAGCGAAAGCTGGTCACCATTTCTGTGGGCCGCCTTTGCGGATGTTTGGCAAATTCGTGAACGTACAGAGTACCGCGTGTTCCAAAATTTCCCTCCCTCGTTCGAACGCGCGGGCGGTGTCGGGCGCGAGCCGCGCCTGTCTGGCGCAAACGAGCGAGCTGGTTTTGGTCTTTTCTGACCGTTTAGACGCTCGTGAGACGCCCAAATCGCACGAACTTGGTCGAACAACAGCCTGCATTGAATCCGCAATTTTTGATTGACCGACTCGGTAAAATTTCGATCAATTCGAACAGTTTTAACGGCTGCACGTGTGAAATTCCGGGTTTCCGCAAAAAATCGCGCTTTCGGAGCGTTTCTGCACCTACGCGACTGTTCCAGTTGTTGCTGGCTGATGATTGACCCACGGCCGGTGAGAAAGGCGGTGAATCTCTTAAATTCAACGAGTTTTTGACCAAAACCCAGCCGAAAAGCGAGAAAATCCGCTCGCACATTCCGCCAGCTAGGCGCGAGTCGCGCCCGACACCGACCGCGCGTTCGAACGAGGGAGGGAAATTTTGGAACACGCTGTATGTCCGCCATGCCGCAAGAAGAAGAAGTTGGCGGGCATGTCATGCAAAGTGACGGGCCAGAGCTCCACTTTCTGGAAAGGCATCAAGCAGATGGAGAGGAGAGGGCGGTGGGTTGTCGTTGATCGACATCTGTTCATTCTTCTTATACTGGCCGAAGTGCGGCATAAGGGGAACGACGCCCACTTGTTTTCGGAATCAACCGGCAAGTGCACCTCATTCGCCGCCTGCCCGCCCGCTTGATCGCCCTCCAACGATCCGCGGAATTCCGCACGTTTTTGGGATTAAAATCGGAAGGAAAACAAGGAATTAACGGCCGTTTCCGAGTGCGATCGGAGTTTTCCGGTAGGCGGTCGATAGTTCCGACGCGTGCACGTAAACAAACGGTGAGATTCCAGGAATTTTTCACTTCCTGTTCGCCCGCTTGTAGCAATCCGGATTACAGTCCAGCGACAAACACTTTGTGTTTCACGGGTTCTATTCAGTCATCGATTGCCGCTATGATTCTCTCGAAACGGCCGGCCGAACGAGAGGTCGAAAGTGCGTGATGAAATGCGGAACCTGTCTGCGATTAGTGGGGCCAAAAGACGCCAACCGCATACAATCGCCGGCATCACAGACCACCGAAGACAGCCGATGATACAAACTCCCTTCGAAGGAATGTAGCCGAACTTCGTTTCGAAACGAGAAATTAACGGTCGGCAAGGAAGCCAGCCGCCACCGGCAATGGAGACAAAAAGCCCTCGTCTTCTACTTCGACTACCTTCAATCACTCCTTTTTGTGCGGATGTCTTCCAATGAAAGCATTTCGCTGGCCGCTGCGGTCGTTGCAGCAGCCGAGCAGAAGTTATTAGAAAACCCGTTGTACATCTCTACGGTCGTCTCTGTCTTCTTTGGGCTTGTCTTTACTGTTCTGTTAGTGTGTGTGATCGTTCGCAAGACGGACACTTCGCTGCTCGGCTACCGACACATTCTTCTGATCGCCGCAGCAGTCGACTTCTACGTTCTTATTGTGTATGGCTTTTGCGACTACGTAGGCAGTTTAGTTGTGGTGTGATGTGATTGAGCGATCGTTTCCAGGCGCGTCGGAGACACGAGAGCGTCTACATTCATCTGCTCTTTGGTCCGGTTCGATGGACTCCACCGGCTGTGATGCGGATTGGAATGGTCGGCAGGTGGACGATTGCGAACGTTCAATGTCTTTTCCTTCCGTTTGAAGTGTGGTTTCGTTTTGATCTTGCCAAGCAGTGAGTTTAATCTTCTGTTTCGAGAAATCTTCTCGTTTAGTCGAGTAGCGCCGACCGTTGGCCAGATCTACAAACGAGTGGGCATTGTGCTCGTGATCTCGCAGCTGATTCAGATTCGTCCTTACTATGCGGCCTTTGCGAACTCCTTTCTACCCGCAGAACTCAACATCCTCGACGGGGACGGGCAGCCGATCACCAATGTTCTGATTACGAAGACGCGCGATCAGCTGTCCAACTTGAGCATTCTCTTTCAAGCCGCAGTGTCCATCGGAACGTACATCTTTGCTCTGGTCATTGGAGTTGCTTCGATTTGGGCGATGAGGCGCGAAGAAACGGCCATGTCCCACAAAACTCGCTCGTTGCTCCGGCAGTTCACGTTTATTTTAGGAATAAAAGTTAGTCCAAACGATCTCTTCCTTCATCCTTCCTCTTAACAGACGTGCCTTCCATTGTTCACGAACGTCCTCCCGTACAGTTCCACAGTTGCCGGCTACTTCAACGGCGCGAGCATCCCATTCGTGGGCACGATCTCCAGCTTCATTCTTCCGTGGTCGCCGTTCGTCAATTCGTGCTCAACCCTTCTTCTATTCGGAGCCTATCGTCGTACCGTCGCGCGAATGCTGAAGAATGTCCGGTTGTGTTGTCGCAAGACAACGACCGTTCAGCCCTTTCTGAGCTCCGACCGAGGGACTCCGCTCAATTCGCCGTTGGCCTCCTGAAACATGCAGCGAATGTTGCTCCAGTAAATGAACGAGTTGAAATTCGGGCGACATTCTTTACGCTTCCGTGTTAGCAATGGAAAGCTTGTAGTGTGAAGGAAGATGAAACTTCTGTTGACAGAAATGTGTTATGAGCAGTTTATTATGGTCAACATCCAAGAGTACACGCCCACATCATTCATTTCTCTATAAAGACGAGTAGATTGTAGTCGGATAAGACACCACTCTCTAGACAGAAATCACGTGAATACAATAATAGAACGCCGGCTACAAACGGACGCTCTCGAAGTTTCGGCCAGTGTTCGTCTTCTGACCGCCGTCTCTCGTTCATCACATTCTTGCCGATGAACTTCACAACGGAGGGTTTCAACGACCCGCAGTTCTCGTGGGCGAGTGTGCACGTCTGCTTCCTCGTTTCGCTCCTCACCCTGCCGTTCTCCGGTTGGGTCGCCTGGCAGAGCGTCCTCCAGAACCGCTCCTGCCCTTTCGCTCCAAATCCGCCTGCAGATCGTCGCCTGGTTTCTCCTCCTGTTCGAACTGGTCGCTTTGAACGGCTACTTGTTGTTCTGCCGGTACACGAGGACGCCCTTGGATCAGCTGGGAGTGTTCGGGCTGTTCGCCGGCTACACGTGCTGCCTGCAGTTCTGCTCGTGGAGCGTCGCCTTCCTGCTGCTCGACCGCTGCATCGCCCTCATCTTCCCTTCGTTCTACACTCCGCTAAACAACAGCCGACTCTTCGGCGTGTGTTTGGCGTCCATCTCGTTGTGGGAGGCCTTCATGCTCTACGCGATGCTCTCCTTCGACTACCCGAATGCGGGGACCATTGGTTCGTTTGGAGGACGGAAGCCGATCAATGGAGTCCCCTTCAGATTGCCTCTTCTTCCGTTGCATCCTGCCCAGAGCCCAGCCGATCACCATTCGCTTCCGCTCGGTCTTTTCGTTCGTGAACTCCGCGCTTTCGGCCGCCTTCTGCTTCGTGCTCTGGCGATTCCATCGGAAGCCGGCGGCCACTCGGCACTCTTCAAACCACCAGGGACAACGAGTGAGTATCCTCGGTTCTATTCAATTGAGTGTCTCTCTTTGAGGCCAACTTCATCGCCCTCTGGTCAGTGTGCAGCGAGGTGCTCTTCAACTTGCTGCCCGTCTTTACGACTACAGTGGTGGGTTTGCAGTGAGTGGTTGGGGTTCACCGCCCGCCCGTTTAGGCGCGCTCGCTGGGAGTGGAAGGGGCGCCCAACTGGGGCCAATTTCTCTTCGTGGGCGTCGCGCTGGACGGCCTCTGCTCGACGGCCTCCTGTTTGCGAGTGATCGTCCGGCGGCCGCAGAACAAGGTGGTCACTGTCCTTCACTCGCACGCCCGAACGGGCGGGTCGGGCTCGTAAGCTTGATTTCTGGAAACGCACCGATCAAATCAGTCCGCAGTGGACGGTTTGTAGCGGGTCAATAAACGAACCACGAGCACACTAATTAGTTCTGAAAGGGATGCGGCTGGTAGAGGACCCCGACTGCCGCCGACCACTTCGCGTGAGTGAGTAGAAGAAGCGGGCGCGGAAAGACCGGCAGATTTGGAGTCTAAAGGTCCCACTGCCATTTGTTCGTCGTTCGACAAGAATTCCGGTGAACGAGTGGGTGGCGATCGCCGTCATTCCGCTCCAAATTCTCGGTTTCTTTCGTCGAGTGAAAAGGAACCTCAGAATTGGAAGCGAACGAGGGGGACCTCACCATGAGCGAGTAGCAAGAGAGTAGAAGGACAACACTGAAGCCGTTTCCTCCTCTTCGGCCGGCCATTCCCCGCACTGCGTCCCGGTTACTCCTTGAGCGGAGAGCAAACGTGGACGAGTGCGGCGAGCGGCCGACCGGAGGAGCGGCGTGGGCGGTTGGGAGGAAGGTAGGGAAGTGGGGGAGTGGGGACCGACTGATGCCCACTCGGCTGCTCGACCTCCTTTTATGCGCCCAAAAGGACGCGGCGTGGGTGGGGCGGTTGCGCAGTCAGAGGTGGGGAACATGGGAAAGCGACGGCGAGTTCGCAGAGGTCATTGCGTTTGTTGTGAACGCGCACTCGAGTTGTTTTCGTCGTACACGAGAGTCTTCGGGTCTGCACGTCCGCAAATGGAAGAGCCCGCGGAAGCAGCAAAAGAACACGGCAAGATCTAAACAAACTCTTCAATAAACTTCAAGCCAAAAATTGTCAACAGAATGTTTCTCCAGCTTTAGAGCAACGTCGCGCACCGAAAAGCGAGAGGAAATCCTCCCCCAAACGGTCCAGCAATCAATTCATTCTCCCGACAATTCCGGTTCGAACTTCGAGACATATCGCAGACGGGACTTTTGAACAGAAGGCAAGCCGACAACCGTCGGCCTCCTCTTTTTGTGGGGGGGGGAAGAGAATGCGCGCTGAGTGGAGAGCGACAGACGGAGAGGAGCCGCCCGCCCTCGCCGCCTGCCGCCCATCGACCGCCCGCTTCGCTCGAAAAAGGAGTGCGCCCGCCCGCTCGTCTTCTTCGGATTCTTCCCCCTTCAAAGGTGTGTGGACCTTCTGACCACTTTCGAGTGTGTTCGGAAACCCAATTTTTGGACCGACCGTCGGGGCATCCGGCGGTCTCATTGTTGAACCACTGAAAGAAGTGCGCTTCCGTCCATTTTTTTTCGTGCGGTCGCCCGACTGGCCGCGAGCTGCTCAAGTTTCATTCGAGTGGCTGCGGAACCTGAACGACGGCAGGGACGAGCGGAAGTACGGCGAGCATTGGGTGCGACTGAGAGTGACTCCAGTAAACGATGGGTTCTTTCATCCGGGCGCCGATCGGCAGGTGGAGGGAAGAAATTACGCCGTCCGCCCCCTGCTTCTGCTCCTTGCGTGAGTTCCCGTCTTCCTCCACTCGTTTCTTCTTCCCGCAGACGAACTGGCGGCCGTCGAACGCGCGCGGCGCGTGGGCGACGATCTCCGTTGTTTCTGACGGCCAGTGGGCGTTGCGCGGCTTCTTCAAGAACTTCGAAGTGCTGGACTTTGATCCCGAACTCGGCCGCCTGCATTTCCTCTTCTTCGCCGGCAACCGACTGGAAAACGGTCGCTTATCGATTTAGCGCTCTTCTCCTTCGATCCCACCGGCCGGCCCGTTGGCGGGCTGCACGTGTTCTTTGACCCAAAAATAATCCTTCACACAAGCCGCGTGTTCTCTTCGGCGGGCCTGTTTGTCTCAAAATTGCTCGGCGCGCTCGCGGGCGGGAAGTTCCCGCGGGCGCCATTGGAGATCAGAGACCATTGCATCTCGCTTTTTGCGGCTATAAAAAGCGGCGGTCGACGGGGCCTTTTACCCACTACTCCCCACTTGCCTGCCATGAACTCAAAGTTCTTTCTGCTCCTGCTCGTCGCGATCGTCGCCGTCGGCCACGCGGCTTTGGTGAGTCTCGCCCGCCCGTCCGTGTCTTCTGACTGTCCGCCTTTTCAGCTGCGCGACCGACGCCAAGCTCCGAACGGACTCGTCCTGCCAATCGCTGAGAACAACACCACAGAGGCCAGCCACGGAACGACGGCGAGCGAGCAGGAGACGACCGAAATGCCGCGGGAGAAGCGCGAGGAGTTCCGCGAACCGCCCACTTCGAAGGTCGTCCAAGGGGCCACGCACGAGATCCGCACTACGTTCCGCCCGCTCGAGCCCGTTCAGACCAACCCGCCCTCCACTCACATCCCGATCGCCGCCCCTCTCCAGCAAGGCCAGACGTTCGCGCAACCGCTCTCCAAGAAGACTCGCGCCTCTCCGCGCGTGTTCGGCTGGGTGAACTGAGTCCTGCATGTTGTTGTCTGTGGTTGTTGATTGAAAGGAATAAACTCACGCTAAAGTGCAAAGAGAAACGATCACAAGGGTAATTAAAGAACGCAAGTCATGAATCCACAGGTTCGTCCGCTGCTCGCCTCGATTGCTTGTGGCCAATGAAAAAGTGTGCACT
The DNA here is from genome assembly GCA_024699865.1 of Aphelenchoides fujianensis. NCBI lineage: Eukaryota > Metazoa > Nematoda > Chromadorea > Rhabditida > Aphelenchoididae > Aphelenchoides > Aphelenchoides fujianensis. The sequence continues at coordinate 115,276 of JAMPIO010000114.1, forward strand.
TGGCCGCGTTCCACGAAGCACACAAAATGGAGCCCCAAAACTATACAAACAGTTGGGTGACGTCCGCGTTGTTTGAACACTCTTGCAACCGCATGACCACGTGCTCGCTTGCTTCATCGTACTTTTTGACCTCACCCGCAGCGAAGCGAGTGGTCGCGGGATGTTCGTTGGGGCAGCCGGCAACGAAAAACAATCCCCGAGGCCACATTTTACGCCTTGCGGCCTTTCAACTGCAAAGCGAAGCAAACGGAAGCTCGTGACTGCCGGCAGGTGTGGAGTGCAAACAGGGAGCGTGTGGATAAAAAGCGGCAGCTGGAGTGCGTCCAACAAACGAATGGCCGGAATGTGCCCCTCCCTCCTTGACGCCTCGCTACTGCTGTTCGCTCTCCTATTGCACGCCGTCCTCATGCACTTCAACGAAGATCCTTTGCTCCAACACGAACTGGATGACGAGTGGGAAGAGCGGCGAGTGGAATGAAGACGACGGGCGGGATCTCCAATTGCGGATCACTCATTCTCTCAACGGACCTCTTTCTCTTGCTGCAAAAAGCTATGACCTCTCGTTTTCATGAATAAATGACCCACTTCAAAACCCAAATTCGGTACAAAAGAGATGATCGCGGTCAGAATCGAACTGACGGCCTTCTGTGTGTTAGACAGATGTGATAATCCCTACACCACGCGACCCACACCCGTCTGCCGCTCGGGCCCGTTCAACCCGTTTGTTGTCTTCCTCGCCTGCGCGTTGACCTCGAGTGAACGGAGGCAGCGCGCAAAGGGCCACTGGAAGAATGCGACGATCTGCGCGGTGGAGACGCGCCTCTTCCAGCAGATGACGTTCATTCGGTTCACGAACTCGTGACCGCTTACACGCCCATGCAGAAGACGGTCGTGGCTTGCCGGCAGGACGGGGCTCTCCACTACGACCATTCCGACTGAGTGGTGAAGAAGACGACAGGCAAGCACGCGTTCACCACACAGCCGAAGATGAACATCGCGCGGAAGCTGCGCATCAAGGACTGCAGTCTGAGCAAAAACAGTCAGATTCATGACCGTTGCCGTTTGAAATCTTTGGCCTGTCGAGTAATCTTTTCTTTTGCGTGCGTGACCGCTGCTACGTGTTGCGATTAGTGTCTGTTTAGTTGGTTGACGCCGGTTTTTGTGCTGGCCGGCGGAATGGGTTGAAAAAGCGAGGGAAAAAAGTAGGCAATGGTCACTTTCATGTTGCGAACGACAATTGGACACGCCACAGGTTAGACAACACCATCAACGGCAATGGTAGGAAGTTCCAGCCACCGCTTGTTTCTTCTCAATTTGATTCTGCTAATCGAATTGCCCCGCTATTGCGGCTTTATAAACGAGACATACAAGCGATTATTCTTGTTGTCCGGCGTTCATGTGGTTGATTGCAATCCACTCCTGCATTCACGATGCCTGCGTCTGCACTGCACTTGTCGCCAACTCGATCGTCTTCTTTTTCGTCTACCGCGAGAAGGACGCTCATTTGGCCGCCTACCGAAATTTGTTGCTCGTGAACTCGATCGTCGACTTCTGCTCCGTGATCGCCCAAGCGGTGAACAAACCGGTGAGCCCGAAAGAACTCCTACCCCTTTAAGTAAGCTGCAGCGGGGTGAGGTCGTGGACGGAATGCTCGTGTATTTCGTCAACGATTTCCTCTTCGATCTGCCCCACTTCGTCCGCTGTGTGTCCGTCGGATTGTACGCGGCGTCGTTGAATTTTGGCCTCACCGCTCTCCTCATTCAAATCTACGGACGGTACGCGATCGTCGTCCGGTAACCACACTTAAAGCCTGCTTCCAACTCCTCTCGTTGCAGTGAGCATCGCTTGAGCAGGCGCGAGATCCTGCGACTAGTGGCGGCGGCCGCTCTGCTGGCCTTCTTCTTCTGCTGCGCTGTAGTTGCGATTTTCTCTGAACAGAAGGCGGTTAATCTTACCGTTCTTGCCACTCATCCCTACGTGGACGTCCGCTCGAGATTCATGGTGGCCCCAATTGTGAGTTCCTTCCAATTATTCGATTGTTCCCGTGTGCAGGACTCCCTTCCAATGCGCCTCCTGGCCGGCAGCTCGGTTGTGGCCGAAATCGCGGAGTGTTCGCTGATCGGTGCGTTCACCGCGCGGACCTTCCGGCAGCTGAACGCAACCAAGAGGATCACGCGTTCGACAGGCCGGCTGCAGCGGCAAATGAACGTCTTGATGCTCACCCAAGTCCGTCCATTGCTCTTCTTCCATCCACCCACTTTCTCCTTGCTTGTAGGTCTCGTTGATGTTCGCCTACCAGCTGCTCCCGTGGGCGGCCTTCGCGGTGGTCGTCCTCGCGAACGTCGAGGTGGACGGCTTGGGAACGGGCGTGTGCGTTCTCTACTCGTTCGCCAATTGCATCAATCCGATCTGCGTCTTGTGTTGTGTGGGGCGTTTTAGGCGGAAGTGTGCGGCGTTCCTGCGCGGCCGAAGAACGTCGCGGGTGTCACGCATAGCTGACCACAAACAATAAACGAAGGAACATTTTGGTGTGCCAAGCGTTCGTTTTCGAGAGTTTTTTTTCGAACACGTAGAATCACGTGCAAGTATCGCTCGTCCTCACCAATTCACGCGGGCGACACAAAGCAGAGTTTCCGGCCGTTACCAGCAAACAAGACAGAGGAACGGAAGTGTTGACGGCAGCCGCCAAGATAAGAACAGTGCCCAACGGCTGAGTGTGCTGATGTTTCATTCAAAGCAACTCCATTCATCTCTGGCGATCTTCTCACTTGCAACCAAACAGCAGACGGGTGAAACACGTCACAAGAACAACAACCAAGCGTGTCGGTTAAATGAACGCCGCTTTCTGACTGAAGGAAATGAGTCATTTCTTTCTGATGGCTCGTGCGTCCAAACACAAAGCCCAGTGACGTCGTTGATCTTTGTTTTTCGGTGGCCGCCGCTCTTCGCACTTCTGACGTCTTTTCCGTGCTTCGCCGGAAGGATCATTTTTTTTAAGAGTGCTTGCTTCCTTCAGAACAAGCCGTAATCAAAAGATCCACACAGAATGGATTCCTATACCGTTGGTGGTGTGCAAATGGCCTACTACTTCGATCGATGCATGTGCGATGCGGCTCCACAAGTTCGCTGGAACATGAAACCGGTAGACTGCTTGTTCTCGTTATTTCTTCCTCATATTGTTGTGTTTAGGTCGCTTCTTGTTTTTATTGTACCATTAAGGGCGATCTGCAGAAGTGGAAGCGGTGGTCACTCCGAAGATTCGCTTTCTTCTTCGTGAGCGCCTTTCCCTCGTTTCTCACTTCCCGCTTTCATGTAGGTGCCCTTCCTTGTCATTCAACTCTTTGCTCCTGCGCCTCTCGTCTGGGTCTTCGTGAAATTCCCCCACTGGATCAACATTTACCTTCAACTGCTCATTTGCTTCGTAATCGTTTTCGCCGTTCTGCTCTCCTCCTCGTTCATTTGCTACGTCAGACGTCGCCAGTACCTCTGGGGCAAGGAAGCCTTAAAGTACTATCCGAACAAGATACCCAGAATGAATGCATAGTGCCGCTGAATAAAATATTAAATAATTCGTTCGGATATCCCTCCGGACGTTTGGGCTCTCTCCCGAATGTGCAGAAGCAAAGGTGAAATGAAAGAAGTCGGCATGGTAACGGTTGGAAGAAATTACGGGGGTGTCTTTCAGCTCGCCTTATTCTTTTCTCGGTGTTGCTTGAATTCGGCCCGCCTACAGGCCCGCCTACCATCGCTGTGCTTTAAATTGAACATCAGACATCTTCTCCGTTTATTTCCGTCTTTGCTGCTGACGTTCGACCTCCTAGCTTCAGCGCTTCTTATCAGTCCGTTGCGCTTCATGCGTCAAGGTGCATCGCTCTCAGTCATTTCTTCATTGCTCTAGCTATGAATAGCCAGTTACCTTTCGGTTTTTTCAGAGATGTGCTTGAAAAACGCTTTTGGCCGCATGTTCGACTACCGTTTTGATGAGTGCGTATGTAAGAGCGGACCGCGTCGTCGGTGGAGCAGGGAGATGGTGATTCGATCACAGTTCTTTCATTCAGTGGTTGCATTCAGGACGGGCACTGTTTCTACTGCCATTTCCACGGGGATCAACGGAAGTGGAAGGCGTGGACGAAACGAAAACTCGCCTTGATCGTACGCCCTTTTCCAACTGCCAATTGATCTGAGGTGTTCCTGGTTTAGATGGGCTTCTATTTATTCCAACTGGTCGTCATTCTCGCGTCGTGGCCTTTAATTTCGAAAGACATCGAACGATCGACCGCGGTGGGCATTTCCGCGTTACTCGTCTTCGTCCTCGTCATTCTGCCTGCTGGACTTATCGCTTTCATTATGCGTCGGCAGTATCTGCAAGGCAAAGAGGCGCTGCTGTACTATCCGTTTAAAATGCCCGAAGTGTGAGCGGCATGATCGATTGGTTGCATGCAGGACTTTGTTTCAATTCGCGGTAAACATTTGAACGTTGTGTTTGAACGGTGATTACACGCGTTTATTCATTCACGTATTTATTCTGCGGTCAAGCGGTGCGACCATCTGCGCGATGCCCGTTTAGTGCAGGTGGAGAGCGAAGAAGACGAGTCCCGCGATCGCCGAGAGCGCCTGACGACCCGCAGAGTTGCAGTAATCTAAAACGGAGACGAGTAGACAAACGAAGGGGAAGTGGTCGCGTACCCGTGTCGCACACGCAGAAGCGAGCGCCCGGGTTGTTCTCGTCGAGGAAGCAGCGATTGGCGTCTGATTGCTCGGGCAACCCGCAACTCTAAAAATCGTCGTGGACTCCTCTGCATTACTTTTCTTCGCTTACTCGTACGATGTCGCCGTTCTTGAAGACTTCCTTGTAGCACTTGTCCGGGCAGGTCCCATTGACGAGCTCTTGCAGCGGGTGTTGGCAGGAGGGCATCGTGAAGATGCCCGGGTCTCCGTGCACCAGCTTGCCGGCGTCCCTGTCCGAGCAGTAGTAGCAGTTGAGACTGGCGACGGGCAGAACGAATGCGGAGAGCAGAAGAGCGAAGAGGAGAAGGAGTGATTTCATTCTTGAATGCAAGTCAGAAAGTGAGTGCTTAAGCACAAAACCGACGTGCTTATATCGTCGACGAAGACGAGTTTCTTTGCGGGCTTATTTCCGAACGAAAAATTCAAACCCCAATGACTCACTCAATCTGACGTCGTTTCAAGGAGTGCCCGCTCGAATTTGAACCGCGGTCGGGGATTATGCACTCAAACCGTGCAGTTTGAGGAGTGGTGCATGAATCGCTGGAGGGAGTTCATTCGCCCAATCTGTCTGCTTCGAAATGATTTCATCCAGGAGAACAAGCCGTACAAAATGTAAAGCCGTTCCATTGTCTTCTGTCTTTATTGTCCCGTTTTATTCCGTGAATCGGCGCTGAATTGCTTCAAAGCAAGAACCAATTCCGAGTCAGGAGGGCAGTCCACTGCTTCTGGTGATCGGTCCCGCACTCGTCGCCGGCTGGACGGGAGTGGACGACGAGCAGAAGAGCCGCTGGAACAGTTGGATGGAAGCTCGGCGGTAGGAAGTGAAAAGGAGGATTGTGCACAACGACGAGATGGCCGACGGCCACGCCTGCAGCAGCAAACCCAACGGGCCGACCACCGGGATTTCCGTCCCGTTCACGAACGAGAGGGCGTCCGAAAAGAGCGGAAAGATGACCGTGAAGAGCGGCAACGCGAACTGCAAGCAGAAGGGGGAGTGAGTGCATCGCTGCATTGTTTTTGCTACCTTTACGCTTAAAGTCCACGCGAATTGCCGCAGAAGGGCGCGCGTTCGCTGCGAAATGCCGGCCCTTTCCTGCCGCATCCGCCGAACGGACGCGCAGCCGACGAGCAGGGCGGCCGCGTAACCGCCGACCGTCGCCACGAACTGAACGACCACACACGCGGAGTTCAGCGGGCCGGCCGAGTCGAGGATCACGACGTTCGAACGGCCGCCTTCCTTCGGCTGCACGCTCGAAACGAAGAGGTTGGCTGCGGAGAGGGCGGCGAGGAGCAACCAGACGACCGCGAGCAGCAAGAGACGGACGAAAAGCTGCCGGTTCTTCGGCGGCACTCGGCTGAAAAAAAGGGGATTCGAGGGAGGTGATCCCGGCCGTCTGCTCACTCCTCGATGCACCGCAGCCGGAACCACGACTCCAGCCACAGCACGGCGCACGGCACAAAGTTCACCGTCCATTGGAGGCCCATCGAGATCTTGAGGACGGCGGGCGGGAAGAAGCGGGCGGGCGCGTGGAACACCAGCACGTAGACGTCGTCTTGGAAGCGGATCACCTGCAGAACTCCTTCAACCCATTCCATTCGCCTCCTCGCTGCTCACCGTGTTCGGCCACGCAAAGACGAGCAGAATCCACGTGTCCGCGAACACGCCGATCAGCAGGACGGGCCGCAGCGAGAGCATGGCCGTCGGGGATCTTCGCAAGATGAGGAACACGAGGAAGCAGCAGGAGAGCATGCCGACGGTAAAAGAGAGGTGATTCGATAGAAGGAGCAGCCGTTCAAAGGCCGTCAGCGTATTCACTTCCAGAATCGAAGTCGAGAACGAGTCGTTAGCGGGCATCTTCCCGGGAGAAACGAGGGCGAAGTGATGATTCCCTGCGAACTTGTGGGCGGTCGAGGACTTTTCCGGTTGTAGTCGTCAACTGTCTGCTTTTCGCTCGCTAATTGGTGGCAAGAAGCAAAGATCGCGCTAGACGATTGTTGTACTTCCTTGATGAAGAACAAAAAAGAGCGAGAGGTCTGGCTTCGAATACTCGGGCCAAGTAGAACACCAAAGGTTATGAAGACCCAACGCCTTCTAATCGGGGGCTTCGTTGGCGGCGCTGTTTGCGGGAGTGCGGAATGATCGGGAGATGGCGCCCGGGGTCCCGCGCCGATCGCTTGTGCGTCCGACATTTGGCGTCGCTCCCGCTCGCTTCTTTCGCTGCAGAGAACGCAAATTCGGGCAATTTCTTTTGCCTTTTGCCTCATTTCAATCGTTGGCGGCGTCGCGTTTGCGGTCGGGATCGCAGACGAGATCGCCGGTTCGTCGACGGCCGACTTTCGCGCTCTCTTCGTCCGTTCGCCCGCTGCGATGTCGCTCCAGAACGGATCTTCCGGCCGGAATTCTTCGTTCGCGGACGATGACGGCGGCAACAATTCGGCCCCAAATGAGGTGGGCGCTTCGTTATTTTCCTCCAATTTTCTTCTGTTTTCAGCAACCGACGGCGAGCAATGGAGCGGCTTCGCAGAACAAACAGGTTGGTCCTTTTTGTTCGATGTCTCGCCGGCAATCCGCGTCGATTTCAGTGGACGTGCCCGCACTGCCAAAAGAAGTTCCCGCTGGAGCAGGTCGAAATCCATCTGCAGACTCACGGCAAGGAGCGTGTCGGGCGCAAGCCAAAGGTCGCGAAAGGCGTCGTGTTTTACGCGAACGGGCAGCTTCGGAATGTCGACGCGTCCAATCGTCCAACCACCCGGCGGCCCCGCAAACCGAAGCGCGGTGCCCCAAAGGCGAGTCTCTCCCTTCATTTTTCTCATCTTCGTCTTTTTGCAGGCTCCTTGCTGTCACTGCGGCCTCCTCTTCGCCACCTCTGTGCTCGCTTCGCACGAACGAAATCATTTGAAAACGTCCGGCTACAAGTGCGCCAAATGCGGCACGTTCTTGTCGACGAAAGGCAGTCGCGACGGTCACGAGCGGGCGATGCACGGCTTCGATCGTCGACTGCTGCAACACGAGGAAGAGGAAGAGGACGAGGTGAGCGAGACATCCGGCCACTCCTCCCACCATCTTATTCACGCTCTCCAGCAGCCGGTGGAGTTGCCTGTGGAGGACTCGAGCGACCAGGCCACGAGCTCCAGCACTCCGTCGGCCGTCCAAACTGTTGCGGAAATGCCGCAAACGTTGCGCTTGCCCGCCCAGCCGCCGCCGCCGCTCGCTCCGGCCGCCAGCAAGCAGACGACCCTCGCGGAGGAATTGCGGGAGAAGGCGATCGGTCTCTACGTCGATCTCAACCACGTGAGTTCGTTTCCCGACTTCTCCTCACTTTTCTTCGTTCAGTTCTCGCCGAATTTCGGGAAGGCGCTCATCGGCTTCTGGATCCGCGAGCCGTCGGCCGAACTCCTCGTCCTCCGCTGCGACTCGCCGCTCGTCCGCCTGCCGCCCTTCGGAGCGCCCGCCTGCTCGTTCCGAATGGACCGCTCGCCCCAACAGAGTTCTTTCGCCCACGTGTTCGTGAAGACGCTCGGGATCGCCGAACGGGTGCGCGAGGAAGCCGGCTCGCAGGTGGAGTTCGCCGCCTTCGCCTCTCAACTGCTGCCGGCCCTCCGCCTGCCGTCCGTCCTGCTCGTCGCCTCACCGGCTGATCGTGAGTTCAAAGGAGGGAATGCTCGTCTTCATTTTTCTGCTTGCAGGGACCTCCGTCGACGTCCAAGCTCTCGCCGCCCACCGGATCTTCGTTTTCCCGCAAGCCTGATGCGTGGATCGGTTTTCTGTTGTCTACTCGTTGATTTCTCCGTTAAATGGTCATCTGTCGTTTTGTAATCAAGTTGTTGTGGTTGGTGCTAATGAATAAAATTGACTGAAATTGGCCAATATTGAGATCATATTTAAACGATGTTCGTCCAATCAGTGCTCGCAACCCTCAGTCCGCAATGTTTCGCGTTCTTCCGTTCCCACCTGTCGTCGGGCATATGGTTGAGTTCCAGTGGACCCTCTGATCCATCTCGAACGCCTCATACAGCCGCTCCGTCCTGAAGTGAGCGCTGTCTTCCACTTTCGCCTTCATTTCCTGCCAACCGACGCGAATGAAACGATAAAGACGGAAGAAAGAAGTTTCCAGCGAGAGATCGTTCGCCGAAGCATTTGTAGCCGCCGCGTCGGAACGACGGGATCAAAAGACGAGTCCCTTTTTCAATTACTCAGAAGCACTTGCGGATTCCGTGCATTTGTAGTCGGACGGAAGTAATTGACGAGAAGACTAGCGAAAGAGCGCATTGGGGCCAACCGTCCCGTTCTTCTTTTCCCGTGAATGATGAGCAATGCGATGGCCGCTTCTTCGTTCGATCTGGACGCCTGGAGCGCGACGAACAGCTCGGCTGCTCAAGCGCACCGCTTGAAAAACGTCTTTGCGTTTGCTCTTGGCCTTCCGTCCACCCTCACGCTCCTCCTGATGATCCTCTTCTGCCCACTGCCGCCGTTCTGCCCCTTCAAACGCGTGATGCTCGTTTCAACCGTCGTTGATGCAATGATGCTTGCGTCTCATTTCATCACGCAAGCCGTAAGTGTTAAACGAATAGAAAGCAATTGAATAAAAGGTTTATTTAGCGAGTGAATACGGCGAACGAAGTGGGCATGTACTTGCAGACGGGTGTCGCTACGAATTTCTCCTCAGAAACCCGCTGGATCATCCAGGGAGCTCATTTACTTCTCATTGAAATCCAAGGAGCGATCATTCCGTGGGAGTTCTGGGCGAGAGACCGGGTCCTGAAACATCGCGTTCTCCCGCCGACCTCTCGGTTGATCGGCGTTCTTGCCTGCGGCATCCTCCTGACGTTGCCGTTGGCCATCCTGCCAATCTCCTGTCTGATTCGTGCCGCCTCATCCGATCAGAAGCCGTGGGCGATAAACAGTGAGGGGGCACTCGTTCTGATCGCCGACTATTCGGTTCGTTCACCGGCCAAATGATTCCATCTTTCCTTTGTGTTAGGAGAACCCTTGGGCCAAGTTTGGGTCAACTTATTTTCGCATTGCAAACGTAGCTTCCGTCCTGCTTGCCGCCACCATCGCCCTCGCCTCCATCCGCTTCGTTCGGCAACACTCGCTCCAAATGAGTCAACGGTCGAAGGTGATGTTTGCTCAGTTCTCTAGGAGTTTGTTTGCAAAGGTGAGCAGAAGAAACAAAAAAGAGTCGGATTCAGAATCTCACAGATCGTCATCCCGCTCATCAGTTTCGTCATTCCATTCTTCACTTTTATTTCGAACGTCTACTTTCACGTGGGCAGCACACTCCTCAGCGAGTTCGGGCTCGCCCTGCTCGTGTTCCTGCCGGCCTTTAATTCGATGTGCACTTTGCTGTGCATCAGGACCTACCGAAAGCGGCTTGTTCGTTTCTTTACCGCCCTCTGTTGTGTCAACCGAATGGCCGGCGGGGGATCGCAGAGCGTGGAGCCGATGAGTGTTGTCACGTAGCCGACGGAATAAACACATGACTCCTCTCCTGCGCACTTGTTCCCTATGCATTGGTCTTTTGGCACGTGCTCACCATTCCGAAGCAACACGAAGATCTCTCGGTACGAGGAGTCTCCGTTTTGTAGGCGGAAGACACGAGATCTCTCGCCAGTTGCCGTCATTCGCGTTGGTGTTTCGGACAAAATGAGCGTCAATCCTTCGACTCCCAAACCGGAAGAGTTGTTCGTGGATCCGCTGCTCGTCTTCCACCGAATCAACAATTGGACCGCCTTCTCTATCGGCTTCTTCTCAAATTCACTTCTCCTGTTCATGATCTTCTACCGATCTCCGCGTTACATACGCCCCTTTCGAACGATTTTGTTCCTCAGCACAACGATTGACCTGCTCGTAACCGTCTTCCACGCAGCCGCCCAGTCGGTAGGCGAGAGGGACATGTGGACGATCGGTCACTCGTTCATTCAGCGACTGTTGATTTGGGAGAACAAGCGAGTGTACGCGTTCGACGGCTTTTGCACCTCTTGCCCGCCCGCCGTCCAGTGGGCGAATGTCGGATTGCAGAAGACGTTCGTTCGACTCGAGGGATCGACGATCGTTTTGGAATTTTGGTGGAGGAACGAACTGCTCATGAATTACGGAAACAGTGCAAAACGATTGATCATAGCATAATTTAGTCGAGTCCCACCACCCAACCGCCGAGTGGCCATCTACTTCGTTCTCTTCCTTCTGCTGATCCTGCCGCAAATTTTCCTGTCAGTTTCTGAGCCTCTCTTCTCTGGTCAAGCCGCTTTCATCACGAACGATGCGGGAGTGATCGTCCTGGTTGGGAACACGAGAGTAAGCTTCCTCATTCAGGCATTCACTGCTTGCGCTTAAGAACAGCACGTACGATTGGCTAACAGTTGTGCACGGCAACTTTGTGAACCTGGTCTTCATGCTCGCGGCTGTTGGGATCGCCGTCCACTCGGTCCGTTTCGTCCGCCACCAGACGGCGACCATGAGCGGCAAGTCCAAGGGCCTTCTTCTCCAGTTCTCCCAACTGCTCGTCGTCAAAGTGGACCGACGGGAGAAAAGCTCCTACCAACTGAATGCTTTTCAGTTGCTCATTCTGCTCACGATCCTCGTGATCCCCTTCGTCTCTCCTCTGCTGAGCGCGTACTTCCAGTCGGACTCGCCGCTCATCACCGAACTCTCGCTTCTGCTCATCATCCACGTGCCCTCCGCGAACGCAGTCGTCACGTGGTTGACCATCCACTGCTATCGGAGGGAAATCGTTGACTGTGCAAAAGAGTGGCTCTGCTGCGGCCACTTCAAGCCCACTCAAGTGCAGAGCATGGTCACCACGGCTGCCACAGAAAGATGAGACGTGTTTCTCTGCGAATAAACGCTTTCTTTGTTCCTTGCAACAGCTTGCTTGACGGCAGGCTTACTGTCGACCATCGCCTTCGTTCTGTCGAATTGAACTGTTGGGCAAACTACATGCGCTTCTTTGTTGTCCCCAAACTAAAGAACGAATCACGCGCCACAACTGATTGCACTTTGACATTTACCAGGCGATGGCTTGCGTTTTGTAGCCCGCCGTTAGAGTAGACGCGAGCGTGTGTCTGTATCTGCTCTCTGCCAGTTCATGAAGGCAAAAGCTTGCCTTCCGACTGTCTACTTCGTGTATTTGCCCTCCATGCGGGTAAAAATGTCTATTATGCACAAAAAAACAATGGACAAGCGAGGATCAACGTCCGATCAACTGGATCTCGTCCGTCTCGCTGTTGAGCGGCTGTTTGGTCCACTTGTTCGGTTTGAAATGCAGGAAGCCGATGAGAAGGAGGAAGATCAGCGAGCAGGCCGCCAATAGGGCGCCCAACCAGGCGATCAGCGGATGAGAGGGCGTCGGGCACTCGGCGAAGGCTTCCGGGCGGCAGTCAAAGAAGTAGGCGGCCGTTTCGAACTGCTGGTACCAACGGCCGATCCACGAGTCGTTGCAGGTGCACGGGAAGTTGTTGCCTGAGCACAAAGAACGAATCAAACAAGTAGCCGAACGAAGAACTCACTTTGGAGGTTCACTTCAAGCACGTTCTTCGTGTTCAGGTCGTCAAAGAGGCCGGCGGGCAGCGAGCGCAGGCGGTTGTTTTGGAGGAAGAGGAGGTCCAGCTCAAGGCCGTCAAGTGCGCCCGCCTCCACGCTCTCGATCTCGTTGTGGTCGAGGAACACCTGCCGGAGCTTCGGGCCCGCGTTCAAGTCTCTTCTTCGAATGGCGGACAGCCGGTTGGAGGCGACAGAAAAGTACTCCAATTCTTTTAGCGGGTAGAGCCACGGGATAGTAGCTAAACAGAGAGATTCACAAGCGGATTTCGTATAAGAACTCACCGTTTCCGTACTGCACACGCCCTCGCAGTGATTCGAGTCGGTTGTGGTCGAGGAAGAGCGATCGAAGGTGTGTGCACGAGCTGAATGCCTCTATTCCAATCTCGCTGATCGTGTTGTTGTTAAGGTAGAGCGACCGAAGCGAAGAATCGAGGCAGATGCGGGAGAGGACTCCGTTCTTGATCGAAGACAGGCGATTGTTGTCCAGCTGGAAGGTGTGGAGGGACGGAAGATCCGAGAGCTCGATCTTTCCCAACTCCGAGAATTGATTTCGGTTGAGCGAAAGCCGCCGCAGATTCGGCAGCTTTAAGAGGGAAATCTAAACATCGGAAACATCAAACAAAATAATCATTCTAAAACGAAAACGAACGTTCTGCAGCGTGTTGTTGTTCAGGTTCAACTCCTCCAGTTTGGGCATCTCCTTGTGCAGCGAGTTCCCGACGCGCTTGATCCGATTGTTCGCCAAATTCAGTGTCTTCAGCGCCGGAAGCCCGTTGCTGCTCAAGCGGCCGATGGTTTCGATCCGATTGTCCGAAAGGTCGAGCAGCTCCACGTGCTTCAGGTGGAAGAAGTCGCCCGGCCGCGGCAGGATGTTCCGAATGCGGTTCTTCTGCAGTCGGATGGTCTTCAGCCAGGACATGCCCACAAACGCAGAGAGATCCAACACTTCCAGCTTGTTGTTCGCCATGGAAAGATGTTGGAGCGACAAGATTTTGAACGCGGATGAATCGACCGATGAGAGGAGGTTCCCATTCAGCGTCAAGTTCACCAGTCGGTGGGCGACCTCATCGAAGGCGTGCGGGCGGATGGTGGCCAGCGACGAGAGCGAGATGCTCAAATCTTGTGGACGCACCTGAACTCAACAAAGAAAATAAAAAAAATAATAAATCCGCCCACTTTCGCAAAGATGCCGGCCGGAAGCGACGTCATCTGCGAGTTCCAAATGGACAGCCGCCGGATTTCGAGCACTTCGGGCGGCGAACGGAGCGCGGCGAAGATCTCCGGCAATGTCGCCCCTCGACACACGATCTCCACATCGCCCACTTCTTCGCTCGCGTTCTGACCGCCGTGGAAGCGCGGAGCACACCCGCACGGCGATTTCCCGTCCGGCGTCCTGCGTTTCAAACTTTTCGAATCAACTTCAATCAAAGCAGCTCACCTCAACTGTGCCTCAATTTCTTGGCATCGTTTGGACGAGTGGAGCGTGGCCAAACCGGCAGCAAGCGCCGAAACGCTCAAGAACAGCAGAAAATGCAGAGAATTCATCTTTTGAGCATTGCCGTGGGCAACACGTAGGAATTAATCGGTTATTCTTGACAACCAATCGTAGTTATTGTTTCTTCCAGCGATCGACTCAAAGAACTCTTCATTCACTCGTGTTTCTTGCGAAAGCCAAGGTGAAAGCCCGCGCCAGGCACGCCGCGTGCCACGGAATGCCACACGCGCCAACGCTCAACAATCCAGGCGACACTCACAACCACAAAGTGCAGTGTTGCTTGCAGGACTTTATTCTTGAGAAACAAGTTTTCGTTGGTTCGGTTACACGCTCTGATCGTCCTCAAAGCCGATCTGACCGTTGACGTCGAATTTGATGCAGCGGTGAACGGCGAACGGATTGCCCAGCACCTGCAAGGTAAAAGAATAAACAGAAGAGAGAGGAATCGAGGACCCAGTTGGTCTCGTAGTCCACATCCGTCGATTGGGCTGCAATGATGCACTGACCGTCCGACAGTCCGATGTCCAGGAGATAATTCTGAGCGGGGATCGAGAAGTTCTTCTCGCCGAGTGTGAACGTTTGCAAACAGAAGAGTAATTGAGTGAAAGGGTTAATCAAGAAACCCAATCGTCGAAACTGTCGATCAGGGAGCAATCAACAGTGAAGACGGCGTACTCCCACTCGTAGTTCCAAGGGAAAGCAGACATGAGGTTTCGGAACAAGTTGAAGGGCATCTAGAATCTTGTCACTCGAATCACATTCATTCTAATCTTGAATCAACGGCAATAACGGCCATTCCAGTGTCTACTCGAACGGACTGGCCGCTCAGATCGTAGCGGATGGCCTCGCCGAACACAAAAGAATCCAGCGAAAAGGCCGCCTGGCTCGTGTTCGCGTCCACATACAGCGGAAGCATGACGAAGTTGTCCTAAAGCAAGCACAAACAAGTGATAAGCAATTGTTAAGGGCTCGCTTTGCAATGATCATTCAAGTAACCAAAGGAGATCTGCCAATCGTAACAGTACTCCGTATCGTCTACGTTGCTTCCACTGCAACAAGAACTTAGAAGAAGGCACTGTAAAAACACTCTCACTCGCCGAGCCAGAGGACGTAGTAACGCGTGTCGTGGGTAATCCCGGGAAGAGTGGCCAAAAGGTTGTGAATGAGCTCCGAGTCCGCAGTAGGCGTCTCGGGAACTAAATGGAACACTTATTTTTTGTGCCGCTTGTGATCGGGCCCACCTCTCATGAGATCCCAACCGAGGCCGACGACGCCGTCCATTGGAAAGAGAGGATTGCTCCACGGATACTCCTCGCTGTCCGTCGATTCCACTTGCCCGAAGGTTTGGTTGAACACGACGTAGTTAACGGCGATCATATCCGAGTACAAATCCCCAGTCAACCCGAAATCTCCACTCAGTCCGTAGAACGCTCCCTCGCCCCTCGCAACAGCGGTTTCCGATAGCGTTGGGTCGTAGGTCTGTTGGTCCTCATAGAGGGCGTCGTAGTCGGGCGAGAAGACCCACAGCTGATTCTCGCCAGTTTCTATCGCCAACGAGAAGACAGGCGGTTGATCTAAGCAAACTCATTGCCTGTTGAAATGACTCAAATAACTCACGGGGAGCAATGCGCGTGCCGATTGCAAAATCGATCGTGAGCGGCTCTTCGGGGAACGAGCGCATGTAATTCCGATGGATCTTTGCGCTCTGCTCCTTCAGCCGGTCGACGGTCAAGCGTTGGCGACGGCCCCGCCACACTCGCTCGTTGAGCAGGGCATTGGCCGTGAGAATAAGGAAAAGAAAGACGGCAAATGAGAAGCACTTCATTTCTGCTTCTGCTCTGTTTGACGGAACGAAAGATTGAGTGGTCTCATTTATAGACCGTTTGCTTGACTTCTGATCACCTTTGTGTCCAGTGAAGCAAGGAGTGCCCCCGTTTTCGCATTGCACGACGCCCACACGCTTCTTATCGCCCCTTGAGTGAGTTGAAAACGGGCCGGACTTCGCCTTTCGTTTTTGGTTTATTCCGGTTTGTGCCAACACAATCAAGCAAACGTGATGGCGGACTTGGTGTTCTCCAGCACGTGGACCTTCTGGACGCTCACGCGCAGACGGGGAAAAATCGGGGCGAGGAGCGAGCGGATCGTTTGGCGGTACTCTTGGCTGAAACCACGTGGCTGATGACTGAAATAGACGACTACGCTCACCTAAAGATGTAGAGCGGGATCACGTTCGTCGCACTCGCGATGTTGGGCAGAAAACCAAAGAAGGTGGTGAAATAGTTGACTTGGCTGATTGGGACCTAAAAAAGCGATCACTTATTTACCTGTCGATCAATTGAACTCACCCCAGCCATCGGCACGATCAACCCCATGACGAGGGCGTTGACCAGCCAGCCAAAAGCAACGGAGCACATGATGGCGAGAAGTGAACGAAAGACCCGCTTCATGCTCTCGTTGTTGCCCGTTCGGTGCTGAATCAGATACCAGCAGGCCGAGTAAACGAAGATGTCCAGCAAATTTAACACGACACAGAGCAGAAACCACTGCTGGGCGAAGGACGGGCTCATCGAGTCTGAATCGACCAAGTAAAAAGGATAAATAGGGTTGTGTACCGATGATTATGCAGCTGACGAGCCTTAAGCCAACCGATTAATCCATCCTCTTTGCTTGATTCACTCACACGTCCTTGCCTGCTCCAAAAGCAAATGAGTAAGAGCCGTAGAGACCATAAGCGGCTATCAGTGCAGTGATCCCGATGCAAACGCCCGCGTAAATCCTTGTGTTCACTTGTCGGTAGCTGCAACAAATGGATCATAAGGGATGTCACTGTTTGACTGCTTACTAGGCCGGCAGCAAGACGGAGAAGAGGCGGTCCAGACCCACGAAGAAAGTCATGCAGATCGTTAGCGTGCAGCTGCAAAAGGAGCATGAATGTAGGAGTTTGACGGGATTACCCACCCGATCTGCGGAATCGTGTCTGCGTAGAGGCAATGGCGATACTGAAGCACGAATGGAATTATTCCAAAGAAACATCACCAACCGGAATGAAGTTGATGCCGCTGACAGTCACGTACGCAAACGCCCTAAATGAAAGTAGAAAAATCAAACGGAAAGAAGTCGAACCAATGTGCGGATTGGTGCATGATGTCGCCCAGACAAGACAACGCCAAGAACAGATTGCACGTGCCGTGGAGTGCTCTAAAAGGAAGCAGAACGGAATGCACGAGAGTAAAGAGAAACGAACCGGTTCTTCCACGTAGCCAGGACGACGAGCCCGTTGCCGAAGTATCCGCACCACATCACGAGAAAAAGAAACAAAGCGGGCAGGTACAGTTCCACTTGAGGTCCTTTCCCGTGATATTTTGCGAACATCTCCAATCGGAACGGATGCTAGGCAGCAGTAAGCGGAAGAACCCACGTATTCAGCAGGAGTGGTCGCTTTGTCCAAGTCTGTGATGTTCTCCATTCTTTCCGGAGTTGAAGGTCGTTAGTGAATGGCACCTTACCGCGTGCCGGTCAAAAAGAAACAACCAAATGGACTTTCGCAACACTCCCCGCGTGCCGTTTGTGGTTTCAAACTCAACCGTTCGGTTCGACGATCTCGGCCGAGAAAGACGGTAGGCGAATTCCCACGGCCGGCGACCGGAACTTGATGACCGCTTTGCTGTTGGTCTTTTGCCCTTTCTCTTGCTCCCGCTCGTGCTCTCGGTTGTTCTCGATTTCCACACCGAACGAACGAAAGACCAAGAACGACGCGTTTGGAGTTCAACGGCTACCGTTTTTGTGTTCTTCGCGTAAGCCTCCAACTCGGCGATCATTCCGCTTGTTGCGAACAGATGAGAAAAAGACGGTGGTTGCAAAAAACACCGTGGTGTTCAACGAGCGAAGTGTACGGAAAGCAAAAACAAATCAAATGCACACTGAACAAGTTGATGCTTCTTTCATGCCTTGAACTCAAAGCAGTCGCTCGTTGAACTTAATCGCCAATTGTTCCTGTTTACCTTCTTTCCTCCGACCAAGTGCTATCCGAAAGCTTCAATTAACTTCTCTTGGCCGGTTGCTCACTCGATCCTTACGGACTTACACTCGCAATCTGTTCACTCCTGTCTCATCGCTCACTTTTCTCTGAAACATGACACCGTAAACACCAGTCGAGCAACACCGTTCATTCGACGTCGACTACTCGAAATCCGGGCACACTTTCGAGACAAAAACCGCGTCGCTCTCGGGCGCAAAAAGCGGAGTGTCGAGGCGGGGGTTGAGGGCGCGGCCGATCGGCGAGTCGCTCTTCGGACAACTGAAAGCAGTTCGATCATCTCGTTTAGTCAATCGAAACGAACAAAGAAGGCTTCCGGGCAGTCGCTTCTGCCTCATAGTGGACAAGAGAGTAGAGAGAGGCAAAGTAGGCGTCCATGAAAGTCGACGGGCCGCACTTCCGGACGGCTTCGCAGTACTCGGCCGGCAGTCGTTTTGTGTACCTGCCCACTTGAAGCAATCGACTGGGTGGATGACCTACTCGCACATCTTCTCCGGAGTGTACGAGAAGCGGTTCAGAAAGACTGCATCCTTTGTGAAACGCGTGATGTCCGCCCACTCGTCCTTCGAGCACCGACGGCCCGCTTCGCCCTTCCGCTCGTTCTCGTGCATCGCCAGCTGCTCGTTCAGCACCGAAATGAACTCCGCATACTTTGAGTAGCGGAGGCATCGAACGATCGACTTGTAGCTGGAATCCCTCGCTTACTTTCTCCCGCTCAACGGCCACTCACACTCTCCACTTGCGGCTGAGCGATTGGAAGTCGTCGGGGGTGAATTCTTTTAGCGTCGTCTTGCAGTTCGCTTCGTTAGTCAATCTGCAAACAAACGGTACGATTAAAGTGGAGAGGTCATTTACGCGTTGAACAGATCCTTCGAAAAGTGACTCCGGTCGACCGCCGCCGTCTTCAGGAGTGTGGTGCTCACAACGCTTTCGTTGATTGGCAGCGTGTAGCCGCTCATTCGGTTGACGCCCAGTTGAGCTCTTTAAGACGAACAGAAGTCAAACGAGAGGCGTTTGTCACTCACTTCTCAACACTTGCCGAATCCACGGACTGCAGAGCGAGAAACGAAAAGAGAACGAACAGAAGGATTTTCGCTTTCATTTCGAGCGAATGAATGCGTGAAATGAACGCCTTCCGTGGCCCAACACCCGGCTTTATTCGCGTTTAGCAAACAATGAACGGGCGGGCGTTCGAATGACTCATACCATCTGCCGCCTGTTTAATTAAAATATCGACGGGCAGATGGCGGCCGCGTGACCGATTCAAGCAGCTGCTTGGTGTTTCTGTCCGTTTCATTATGTGGAAATTGCTTCGCATGTTAATCTAAGCAAGAGGCAGACGATAACAAGTGCTTTTTCATTCCCAACAAGCCGCTATATTTCCAGATACGCTCGCTGTTGGCGGCAATAAGCAGAAGTACCAAGCGACCACGCGGAGTGGACATCGGCATCAAGTGAAAACGGGGGTTTGCCTGCGAAACGCTCTCGAAGTGACCACGCCCTTGCTCGACGAACGCCGAAAGCAGTAAACAACGCGGCGGCGGGCGGGAAAGAGCGGAGTGCTCGTTCTTTTTTGCTCACGTGCAAACACGCGGCTTGCTTGCGGTCCCCTTTCTTTTTGCCCGCTCGCTCGCTCGCCCGCTTGCGAAACTCGGCGGGCAGTGAGCGGACCGGCGAGCAAAAGCGCGGCGTTCGCGAGCGAAAACGACGATTGTGACCGCTTTCCGCGTTGATCGCGTTCCACTTTCCCTTATTTGCTTTTAAATTATTCCTTTTCGTGTTGAAATGTCCGCTTCATCCGTTCTGGACCTCGAAAAAGAAGTCGAGTCAACGGGCTTTTCGGCGGCGCGCATTTTGGAGATGCTCGAGCCGCACTTTTCCGCTCTTTCCGCCGGTCGGAAGGTCGTGAATGTGAGTGAGCAAACGAGAATGCCGAGATTCTCTGCTTTCGTTCAGATCTCGGCTTCGGACGTGAGCGGCGGAAAGGGCGGGTGTTCGCGGGTGCTTCGCGTGGTCGTTCACTTCGAAGACGACCGGCCGACGTTCTCGTGCGTCCTGAAGATCCCGTCGGCCGACACGTGGAAGACGGGCGACAACGACGAGGAGGTTCGTTTGATCCCGGCCGAATGATTGCGAGAAATTGTTCCTTGCAGATTGCGGACAGCCTGCACACTCTCGAGCGGATGCACAACGCCGAGTGCGAAGCGCTGGAGTTGCTCGCCGCCATCCGCCCCGCCGGCTTCCCGACGGCCCGCCTCTTCCACGCGGAGCGGAGGGGCGGCCGGGCGGAGGGCGTGATCGTGATGGAAGATTTGAACGAACGGGGCGAATCCCCCGCCCGCTTCTTCGCCGCTCCTCTCCCGCTTTGCTTCGAAGTGGCCGCACATTTGGCCGAGTTACAAGTGAGACGCCGATGGATGACTGCCGTAATTGTTCCTCTATTTCCAGACGGCCTTCCACTTCTCTCCAGAAGCAAAACAGAAAGCGGAATACTTTTGGGAGAATGGCCAGACGACTAGCTTGATGATGCGGATCCAAACGGCGGCCATCCGCAAGCTTGCGGCAAGCGACGATCGTGGTGAGTGGGAAGGGCAGCCCGTTGATCTCGTCGTTTAGAATTGGCGGAGAAAGCGTCGATCTTCGCCAAACTGGACCTCCGCCGTCTTACTGATTTCGCTTTCGTCGAGTGTTCGCAGCAACTCGGTTTGTTTCTATTTGTTGAAGTTGGGTGAACTTGGGCTCACACCAACTATTCACGAACAATTTTCTGGCTTGCAGGTGCGAATGCATTCTGTCACGGCGATTTGTGGATGGTTCGTTCGAAATGCTGATCATTTTCAACTTGCTTTTTGCAGGGCAATTTGTTCATTACCCCGGAAAAAGCGGGGACAACGGACGATGCCTGTCATGTCGTCGCGTTCATCGATTGGCAAGGGGCATTCATTGGTGAGCCGCTTCACTTCACGTGCCACCTCTTACTGCTCTTTCTGCAGGCAACCCGCTTTCCGACCTCGCCGACTTCCTCGCGTTCTCCACCGAGCCGGCGGTCCGTCGAGCGAACGACCGATCGATCGTCGACTTCTTCTTCGACCTTCTGAGGCGGAAGTTCGAGGAGCGCGGCGGTCGCCTGAACTTCACTCGAGAACAAGTGGGTGCAATGAAGCAGTGACCCTTCTAATCGACTATTCTTTAGGCTCAAGTGTTCTACGAGTTGGATTTCGTGGTGGCCGTGTTCGCGTTGGTTCTCGGCTTCGTCGCGTTCGGCCGCGCGTTCGAAAACTCGGAGCGGCCGGAAGAGCGGCGGGATTTCGAGTTCACTCGCCGGCGCCTCCGCTGCGCCCTCGAAGACGCGCTCCCGTTGATTCAGAAGCACGAATTGATGAAGCGTTTTGCTTTTAGCAGCGAATAAACAAGAGAGTTTATGGCGATCGCCGTCATTCCGCTCCAAATTCTCGGTTTCTTCCTTCGGATGAAAAGGAACCTCAGAATTGGAAGCGAACGAGGGGACGTCACGAGGAGCGAGTAGAAGGGAGAGAATAGCGAGAATTCCGTCCATCCGGACGGCCATTCCCCGCACTGCGTCCCGGTTACTCGTTGAGCGAAAAGCAAACGTGGAGGAGTGCGGTAAGCGGCCGACCGGAGGAGCGGAGTGGGCGAGCGGTTGGGAAGAAAGGGAAGTGGGAGCTGACTGATGCCACTCGGCTGTTCGACCTCTTTTTATGCGCCCAAAAGGACGCGGCGTGGGTGGGTCGGTTGCGCAGTCGGGGGCGGGTTCAAGGCGCGGTTGTGGGAAAGTGGCGGGAGTTGGACGGGTTCCGAGGTTGCGTTTGTTGTGACCGCGCCTTAGACTTTTTTGTCGTTGTACGAGGACTGAATAAACGTTTTTAACGGCGTGGTTGGAAACCGCAGAGTATTTACAACCAACCAAGAAATGCTTCGCTGCTTGCCGTTCGTTCTGTTTATTGTGGTTCGCTTATGGTTAGAAGTCTTTAACAATTACTTCTGTTCCGCTCGATTCGCGTTCTTTTCGTTTGAACCTCGACCGCACACGTCCCCCACGAAGATCTCGTCGTTCCTGGGATCGAAGCGGTCGGTGTAGAGCCAGGGGTTGAGCTGGCGGCCGAGCGGCGACCAATCGAGCGGGCAGCTGAAAGGAGCGAGTGAAGAGAAGATCGCCGACCGCCCACTCACAAATCCGCCTTGCCGGCCGACCGGTTTGCTTCGTAGCGGTTAAGCGCGTAGCGGTAGGCGGCGAACGCCTCGAAGAAGCGAGAAGTACCGCATTCTCGTTGGAGTTGGCAGAAGGGGACGACCAGTTCGACGGCCGCTCTGTACGAAAAGAAATCGGTTGGTTGCTGGAATCGGGGCCGCTTACCCGCACTTCTCGCTCGGTGACAGGTCGGGAGACTTGGCCTTTCGGTCGGGGCCTATCAGTTCGTAGAAGAAGTCGTTGATAGGGCTCTGACCGCAGCTCTCGTGCATGCGGCGGATTTCTTTCATGTTAACGGCTTGCAGGTTCAACACTAAACGAAACTCTTGGTGCTTTTCTTTGTAGAAACACACGATCTGCGCTCGCAAACTGCAGTTTGATCGATTGATTACTCGTGTGTTGGCCGACCACTCACTCTTCTCTCATGTAGAGCACTCGCTCGTCGCGTTTCAACAGCTTGTTCGCCTCTTCTTCGACGGCGATGCACTCGTTCATCTCCCGCTTTCTGCAAACAGGCATCATGTTCAATGATGATCTCCAAGGAAAGAACTGACGCGTCTTCCCAATCCTGGAGAAAGTAGCCTTCAAATGGCGGCGGAGTCGTGCTGGTCGAAGAGCGAAGACCATTGAAACGAGCAAGGAACCTGCTCCTAATTACAAATCGGTTATTGCTCTAACCATTGGAAAATTCAACATACTTTTCGTTGGGTTGGTGTCCGGCGAAGCTCGTTTGGATCAAACACAGCAGCAGGAAAAACAAAAGAAGCCGCATTTCGATCGATCGGAATGGAGATTGAATGAAAGGACGTTCGTTTCGGAGGATGAACCCCGGGGAAGGTCGAATCATTCGCTTTGTCAGGGCGGCCCAATCATCCGCTTTCGCTTCGTTCAAATGGCGATGATTAAGCCGACGCGAAGATTGCCCCCAATCTCAAAACTTCGATCGGTTTACTCGAATGCACAAAAGAGTAGAACGTTCACGTTCACCATACAGCAATCTTCTTCACAATACAGTGGCAGGAGTAACCCTCGTTGCAATCCATTACTCCACCTTTTACACGCTTGCAACAACTCTTACAATCTTGTGTCATGCACAAAAGACCCGGACAGTCGTAGGGTTCACTCGCCTGTCGCTTGACCCTCGGCTTCGGACCACCGCACACGCACGTGTCCCCTTCGCATTTCCCCGAGAGCCCGACCATTCCACACGAGTAGCGGCACGAACTGAGCCAGCAGCCTTCGACGTCAAGCAGAGTTCCGAACAAGAGCAGCAAACAGAGCACTTTGAACGCCATTCAGAAAAGGGGCAGGCTGGACATAAAAAAACAGAGTGTCTCTCTTCGTGTTTGTCGCCAGTGAATACAAATGAATGACGTGCTTCGATTCCAATGAGCAGGCGGATTCGAGCGGTTTATTGCGTTAAACAACAGTCAAAGGAGACAAGAATAAAAAAGCAATCATGACGTTTCTTGGAGCGAAAGACGGAAGCCGGTCGTCTGGATGTCACTGACCGCCGCTTCCCGTTGCTCCGCGCTTTCTTGCCCGCCGACAGGTGCACTTGGACCAACCGAGAACTTCCTGAACAAGCGATCCAACGCGTGAACACGACGAAGCTGTTGGAGAGGTCGAGAGATGAGGAACTGCCGGGCATGCTTTCGGTAAGGTCCGATCAAACTGCAAGCAGAAGAAAACGATCAAAATGACCAGTTGCACACTCACATGATGGTAGACAGGCCGTTCATCGGTCCGTAAAAGCTGAGAAGAGTCAAGCTTGCTTGGGCGATCGGTGCGCTCACGCCCGTGCTTGTCACAAAACAAACGCCCCAAAAGGTGATGGGCGCTAAGATCAGAGCGAACGGAAGCGACAACTGGACGCACAGGAGGGTCACGAATTGAACGTGGAGGCGTTTGGTGGTCGGCGAGAACACTCCAGCTGACCGCTTTAAGATCTTCAGAATGGCGTACACGGCGACAGCGCTCATCACTTGGATGAAGAAGAAAAGAGCGGCCAACGAAGAGAAGTAGACCACTCGGAAAGGATTGTGGGCGAGGACCGAAAGAACGGGGTCGCCCGGCCTCATTGTGGAATTGTCGTAAGTAACGAGCTGGAAGAAGCGTTCCATGTCCTAAGGAACGCAAGGATTATCGATTGTATGTAATAAAACACCTTTGTCTCGATGGTCGTGTAGTAGAAACCGACTCCAATCGGTAGGCAGATCAGGTGGCCCAACAAGAACACGACTATCTTTCCTCGAGTGGACAGCAGCAGATTCTGCAATCGTTTTTCCGTCAAAATGGCCGTAAAGCGGTACATCAGCGAGTAGATTTCAACAGCTACTACATAGGCTCCCGCATAAATCGTCATGCAAGTCTAAAGCCGCCTTCCAGGTCAATCAAACAACTGGACTGCTCACCACAATCCTTGTTTGTTCGATTGTGCGCACCAATCCTCTCATTGTAGCGGCTAATAGTCCACTGATTGCATACGGTTGAAGACAAATTGCAAAAAGGAATGTGAACGTCACGTCCGCAACAATCAGGAGCTTGAGGAAGTAGCGGTATTTGTGCATGTTTTTCGGAGTTTCCCACTGCACCAAGTAGAAAACGTAGCTGTTGACTAGGACGGTAAAGACGAACACCAGAATCTCCGTCCATTCGTACACCGAAGAGAACATTCTTCGTACGGGCAGCAGTAAATGAATGAATAAACGAGGGTTTTCGTCTTTTTTTTGAAGTCAAGAGTAAATGGCTGCTCGTTGGCCGTAGACCACAACTTCCTGCTTCCCTACAGGTTTATTTCACCTGCTGGTAGGGCGAATGTTCAGTACGCACGCGAACTTTTGATCCTTTCGAAAACAAATGCGCAGATGAATCCTTAGGTACAGGTGATAATAAAGCGTTGCAGCAGACGACGTATTCTGTGACGTCGGAGTGTCAAGCGTTTTGTGTGACGTCAACTTCATTCGTGTTTGCGGAGAATGCTGCAGCAGAAAGATGAAATGGCGCACAGGTGTTTTCCGTTGTTTATACGGCTTTACGTCTTCATTTGACGGCCGACACAATAATTGTTTACTCCGCGAAATACAACGCGTGAGTGAAGAGTCCTCCGTTTCGAGTGAATAAGAGCGCTCGGATCATCCAGCTCTTCTGCACGGCGGCTCCTTGCTGCAAGCGAGAGTGAGTGGTGGCTGGAAGTGAAAGGGAACTCACTTCGATGAGCGGAAGAATGGCCAGGATTTGGGTCATCCGTTCAAGTGCCGATCGTCGATCGTATTTTGAGGTCAAATAAGCGATGAGCAAGGACTCGTAGTGGCGGCGGGCATTGTGCACGACCCGCCGTCCTTCTGCACTCAATTTGGGCACTGCAACAAGGAAACACATAAGCAGAATGAAAGTGTGCGCCCACCTCCGCTAAACAAAGCGAGCAGTCGGAGAAAGATGAATTCCTCGTCGCTCAAGCCCCCGACTGCTTTCAGCGGCTCCATCAGGATCTCGTAGACGCGAAGCGTGATGTCCTGGGCGTTGGACAAAAAGCTGAAAGCAAGGACGAGCTTTTCAGTGGGTCGCTTTCGAACTCACGGGTCCTTCTTGTTCCGCTCCATCTCCCACTCTTCCAGCCCGAAGTATTGACCGCAAGGGTTGAGTACGCACTTCTCGTTCGTATTCCTCAACGTTTGCTGCATCATGATCAACTGGCGGATGTCCACGCTTTTGCCCGCGAGGAGCCGCAAAAGGTCGCTCGAATCCAGCAAGCGGAGTTCGGGAATGTGCGAGACGACGTCCACGAAATGCACGATGTTTCGGCAGGCAACCGGCACAAAACTTTCCGGAGAGCAGAGGCGCTCTCGCTTCCACAGCATCTGGAAGGAAAACTGAACGATTGCTCTCAACGTCCACTCACCTTCGTCCGTTGCGAGAGCCGCCCGGGCGTGTGCAGAAAGCCCTCCTCAAGGCTGAGGTCGACGCTCCACTTCGGCATCGCTGCCGTGTTCGGCTCTTCGAATTCGGCCACAAATCGGTCGGCGTTCAGGAAGAAGCGAAGATGAGCGGAGAAATCGGCCGAGTCCAGAGCGGGCGGCGGCGACCGGAAACCCAGCGGTCCGTCGAGTTCTCCGATCTGAAGAAAACGAACGAATAAGCAATGGATGGTGTGCAACCCACCACCCGGCGGATGATCGAAAACGGATCGGCAGGCGGTGGTGTTGGCGGTTTGTTTCGTCTCTTGAACGCATCCCGCACGTCGGTATCGCGAGATCGATCGCTCCGAATGACTGAAAGTAAAATGAATTAGCGATCTCAAACAGTTAAGGCTTACGTTTGGGGTCCATCCCCGCCCGCAAACAAGCCGCCATTCGGCAGGACTTGCAGGACGCGCGCCCGTGGCCGGTGACCACGCACTGGCTTTCCTTCCGGCATTCGAACCGAAGGCCCAACCGGACGCTTCTTCTCATGAACTTGGCGCAACATCTAAACGAACAAAAGAAGCAAAATAAGTCGAAATGACTGGCTTACTGGCAGGAAATGGCGCCGAAGTGGCTTCCCGCTCCGCCGATCCCGCAGACCGCACAAAACATCAAGACGAATCTATTGAAAGCGAATGAATGAATGAAAGACGGGCAGAAATGCTGACAAACGTGTGCGCTTACAAATGCGTGAGCACAGAGTACTCCCGTGCAAGACGAGTCGCCTCGATTTGCGGCGGCGATAAAAAGCGGCCGCCCGCTCGCTTTTGCTCCCGACAAGTC
Organism: Aphelenchoides fujianensis; assembly: GCA_024699865.1. Lineage (NCBI taxonomy): Eukaryota > Metazoa > Nematoda > Chromadorea > Rhabditida > Aphelenchoididae > Aphelenchoides > Aphelenchoides fujianensis. The sequence continues at coordinate 142,033 of JAMPIO010000114.1, forward strand.
GGATGGTCGGGCGATAACGCGAAGGCGAATCGGTTTTGTGTGACGAGCCGACTCCAAAAAAGCTTCCCGGAAAACAAACCCGGCGAGCACACGGGGAATGCAATAATCCGAGCGGAATCTGCTCGGTGAGCTCTTGTGCCCGCAAATTCGATTTCGTACGTCTACTGATCACTGCTGCTTTCAGTAGTCGTTACGTGTTTTATTTCATTTTCTGAAAGCACGGCAAGGCAAAGAGCGTTTGTGGAAAGCCCGCAGTCTTCTCGGACGTCAAGAAACGGACAAAAACAAACAAGAGTCCTGCGTGTATTCCGGCATGGAGCTTTGCGCCGATTGGCGAGAAGTCATTTAACAAGACGCCTACGGGACCATTCGATTACGCGCCTATCGCTCGCATTTAGCTGGCGCGTGGACCGATCACGAATGTCGTCCGATTGTTTTGAAACATTTAGCAAGAAAAAGGGCAAAGAGCGTATTCATTCGTTGTTTTGTTTTTAGACTCAACGAACTTTCAAAACAAATGCCATCTTTGAATTCAAAGGCTTTTGATTCATCGCTTGCCGTTTGCCTGCGGCCCTTTGCCGCCAACATTTGGGGTTCGATTGTTCCACGGCCGAATAAAAAGGACGGGTGCATGGGAACAGTCACACATCGAAGCGGCCGTAATGCAAAGACGTCCCTGTCTTCTCATTCTCCTTCTTGTTTCGGCCGCCGTCTCCGGCTTTCCATCCGCCTGGTTTGACCGAACGGACGACGAGGGCGAGCTTCACGCCCTGATAGTCGCGCCGGCGGCCTGCGATTGGACTTGCGGTGCGAATTTGGCAATGATCCCCTCGTAAAACGGGACCCTGTGTGCGTTTGTCCGACACACTCGCCCGCACAACTTTTAGCGCTTTGCTCCAATCGAGCTGAAATTTTTTCTGGCTAGAGTAAGTCATGGGTGCGCATTCCAAAAATGTGCATTTCGACCGCCGGCGAGCACGTCCAACGTTCCGTGCCGACGTCCCGCGCCGTACCGTTCTGCCCCGCCGTCCGAATTTACCCGCCCTATGGACGAAAAGATGCGCCTTGGAACGAAAAACATTTTATTAGTTGACCGCATCATCAGGAAATGTTGTTGAAGAAAGTTGTGATCGCCCAAAGTTGAAAAGGTCGGGCGGAAAATTGAAGAGGTCCACACTTGAGCGCGCCGTTCTCGGCTCTTCGAATTTTATTCGACAAACCGTGCAAAATAGTCCTAGAAAAAGGTCTTGCGCATCGTTTAAAAGTAAATTTGTGTTGGTTGGTGGCCGATTTCACAACGGTCAATTCGACCGAAAATTTTGTGTCGGTTTGAAAACTTTTGTCAAATTTCAAATCCGTCGTTCTCATTGCACTATTGACCTCATGACATGAGTGTAGGCTCATTCGAAAGCGCAGAATGCGGACTGTTTAACGGTGTGCGGTTTGTGGTTGTTTTTGGCTCACTTGGCCACTGCGACACGCGCGAAAGAGACCCCTAATATCGCGCAAAAAACGGGCGGGTTTGGCGCCGGGCTGACGGAATCTTCTCAAACTCGGCAGAAACATCAACCACGTACTTGCCTTCCTTACCACCGTTTCAAATTTTTGGAACGCTTGCTTAGCGAGGAGTAATGGATCATTCTGTGGTGGGGTTCTGCGCGCCGGCTTTGCGGTCGGTTCCTTCGGTTCCCGCATTCAGCATTCACGTCTTTTTGTTTGCAGTGATTAAAATGATTGTTGGGCGTTGTTTTGGGCAGAAGATAGCACTGTGCGAGCCTTCGTACTCAAAAAATTGCGTTCACAAGCGGCTTTCGCTGTTTGATCGGTTTTCCTTGGGACCGTAAGACCGAAATGAATGGACAGAGCCGTTTCTGCTGAGTAATGGCCCGTTCGACAAGCTTTTATTAAACTCGAACGTCGTGAAGCGCGACTCAGTGTTCTTCCATTGCGACGAGCACATGGTTCGTCAAACCAAGTCGACAAAAGCATTCGATACGCACCAGTCTAACGACTCCCCCAGCTGGGGACGGCGCGAAGCGCCGTCAACCGCTGGTGGTGAGTTAACGGACAAGAATTTCCGCTCATTGTTAGTGCATACAGGCCGAGCAATCCCGTCTCTACCACCAGCTGATCGAGCGCGGAGTGAAGGCGGAGAACATTGTCGTGATCATGAACGAAGAGGTCGTTTTCTCCGAGCCGGCCAACCCGTGGCCGGGCAAGCTCTACGACAGCCCCGACCGAGCGCACGAGTGGTTCGAGGGCGTCAAGGTGGACTACAGCGGGGAGGACATCACCGCGAAGAACTACCTCGCCGGGCTCACCGGCCACAAAGAAGATCTGTCCCTTGTGGAGGGATCCAGTTCCACCGGCCGCGTGTTGCAAACGTAAGTACAAGTGAAACATCGATTGGGTCGTTTTGTTGCAGCGGCCCAAACGACCGTCTGTTCGTTTTCCACTTCAGTCACGGAGAGCCGGGGCGCGTTCTTCTTGCCGACGGCTACCTCTACGCAAAGGACCTCCACGAAGCCTTCGAGCGGATGCAGAGAGAGCAGAAATTCAAGGAACTCTTCTACGTGATCCACGCGTGCTACAGCGGCTCGATGTTCGCGAACGCGTTGTCCATCGAGGGGAGCAGTGAGTTCGATCCAAAGAGTTCTCAATCTTTCGTTCGTTCAGTCTACGCGATCACTTCCGCAAATGCAACAGAAGAGGCCACCTTCAACGATTGCCAGCCGGTGGAAAGCAGGAACCGGACGTTTAGGATGTGTTTTAACGATCCTTTTGGTCAGGTTTTCTTCAACAGCACCCAATCGGTAAGGCTTTGAAGCTCACGGAAGGTCGACTACTCGGATTCTTTAGAAAAATGCGGGAAATCAGACTTTGGAACAGCAGTACGAGTTCATTCGCGATCACATCATCTCCGACTACGCGCCCAGTCAGGGGAGCCACGCCCAGCAGTTTGGCAGTCGGCAGGTGGCCGAAGAGAAGGCGGCCAAATTCGAGGGCGAGCAGCAGCCGGCGGCCAACCGGAAACTCCGCTCCGCAGTCGCCTCACCGGTCGTTGTCGGAAACGGCCGAGTTATGGGAAAGATCGGGGCGTACTTCCACGTGCAGGAGGCCTTGAACAAAGCGCAAGATCTCAAGGAGATTCACGAGCTGCAGCGGGAGTTGGAGCAATTCGAACAAGTGAGCACTTTTTTCACCAAAGACGATTTTCGGGTGTTCAGGAGCGATCGGACGTTCGATCGAAAGCCGCCGCTCTCGTCCGCCTACTAATCGACGACCCAGACGAACGAGCAGGCGGTCGTCTTGAGCGCCCAGCCCGCTACGATCGACGACTTCGGCTGCCATCGGGACGTCCTCAAACAAATGGACGCCAAATGCCCGCAAATCTCGAAGGTGCTCCAACAGCCGACTGTTATTTATCCCCGGATTGATTGCAGGGAACATTTGCGACGGATTTCATCGCCGTCCTCACCAAACTTGTCAATCGGCGCGTGGATTGCGGCCGACTGGTGGCCGCCGTTAGCGAAGTTTGCCGCTGATTCGAATGGCTTCTGACCAGTCGGATGCAAGATAAACACTCTAAGCAAGTAGTTGACTGTGCCCACACCAACAATGAATGCCTGCTTGTTCAATACAACCTTTAAAAGAAGTCAACACAATGACAGGATCCTCTTGATCTTCTGTTCAGTTCGTGGGGGGCTCCAGGGTGGGCAGCGGACGGAGGTTCATGATGCTGATCGCCTGATTGTCGATGTCCATCTTCAGACACCTGCAAACACCGCGTTCTTTCCATTCTTCCACATGAACTCACCACAAGTCGTGGAAGACGTAGCCGAGCACGTAGTCGGTGGACTCCCGGTCGGAGACGAGCGCACTGAACGCACACTTGCCGTCGGGAAGCAGCAAGTCGACCACGTAGGTGGAGGACGGGACGGTGTAGTTGTTCCTACCGATCACGAACGTCCAGTCGGGCAACGAGCCCGCCTTCTTGCAGTCCACCGTGTAGAGGGCGTGATCAAAGTCGTAGTTGGGCTCCACGTCATCGTAGATTGCCAGAAAGCTGTCGTACGGCATCAAAACGAAAGGCACTCCAGTGTCCACTTTTGCGTAGCCACCCGCGTACGCAACGCCTTTGTATCGGAAAGAAGCGAGCTCGAAGGCCAGCGAACGGCTCTCCTGGATCCACACCAACGGATACGTGTTCTGCGGCGTGGCCGGCTCGCACGTCTCTTCCAAACAGCCGCCGAATCTGAAGAAAGCAAATGAAGACACTCGTACTAAAGTTTTTAAAATCTTACTCCGTGCCCGAGTAGTGCACTCGGCCTTCGGGTTTCGTCACGTCGAAGAGGTATTGGCACCAGTAACGCGGCACATCGCCGAGTTCTTGGAAGAAGTTGATGATTGACGACGAGTTTTCGTTCGGATTGGCCGCACCGGCAGGATCCCTGCAGACTCGTCAATCAGATCCTCTCCTCCCTTTCGCTCACCAGCTCAAACCCCAAACGCCGTCGGGCATCACCGGATTGGCCGAGTAGTCATCGTAGGCGGCGTTCACGACTCCTAAACATGCACGCATAAATTCGTGAGGCTTGGTAATCGCAAAAAAGGCAGCTTGTTTTGCTTACCGAAGCGTTGCGTCCCGTTAAAGATATGCGACAGGCCGAGAACCTAGAGAGAAAATGCGATGATCGATGAAATGAACACCATGAACGGAGCCCAACGGCCATCATTCTCACCCAGTCAACCGCAGTACTCGATTGACGGATGCAAACAAAAGATGTCCGTTTGAGCAAACGTTGGACACTCACCCCAACGAGGTCGATGTAGGCCGAACCGTAGACGGTGACATCGCCAGTGAACTCCTCGTACTTGCCGGCGTACTCGGAAGTCGAGGACCGCTCGGGCTCGTAAGCGGGCTGCTCGGTCGCGTTGAGCGAGGGATAGTCGGGTGAGAGGACGAAGATCGCATCCGATCCCGTTTCGAACGAGACCCAGAACATTCGCTGGGCTAAAGAAGCGATTTGAGTTAAAGAGTGAGTAAGTATTGGAACGTACGAGTTCTCAACGAGACCGGCACAAGAATCGGAGTGTCCGGGTAGGAGGGGATGTAGTTCTGAAACGATTGGATGATCGAATGCATCAATTCTTCCTTACCTTGTGCGTTTTGCGCATCTCCTGATGGTACGCCTTCAGGTCGTCGGCCAGCCAGCGGCGTTGCTCGCCCTGCACGATCAGCCGCTCCCCATCCTCTGCGGGAGTGAAGGCGGTGGACACGTGCACATGGACGCTTACGGAAACGAGAAGGAAAGCGAACAGAAGTTTCATTTCGACTTCTTTCCACTCAATAACTGAATGATCATGAGAAGAATTGGTTGGCTTTTGTAGCGAACAAATGATGAGAAATGAAAGCAGTGGGGCGGAGAATCTTCTTCATCTCGGGTTAATTGCCGCCGGAAAGGCGATGGGAAGGACGGTAACACGAGTTAAACGCCTGCTTTTGGAAGGAGTGGCCGCATTTCAACGACATTTGCTTCTGGTATCCGTGGCCGACCGGCCGTTCTTATCGTTCGAAAAAGAAGGTGATCGATCAGAATCTGCGTTGCAAGGCTGATTTGTCAACGAAATACGAGACGACGTTCAGCGATCATCGTAGTGAACGCATTGTTCTTCCTGTTTGCTTGAAATTATTGCCGCTTTCGCTTGCTGGAGTTCACGTGACGAGCTCAAATTTGTAGGCTAACGATCGACGACGAGCGTGGAAAAGCGGCGACTGATAAGCCGGAGGCCGCCAGACTTTTCTGACGTCAAGCGATCGTTTGGACAGCGAGTTGGAGTCTTTCGGCGGACCGTGAGCATCATTTTGGTTTAATCCCGCCGATCCGTCCGCAACTTTGTTGAGTTTGGAACGTGATCTTGATCGCTGCGCGCTGTCTTCAAAGGTAACGGTGCTGTTTTTCATGATCCGCTTGCAAGACAGAAAGAATCCGCATTTGAAGCGCCTCGTTCAAGGCGCCCGCCCGCTTCATAAACAGGTAGCAAAACATATCTCTTTATACTCTCCTTTATCGCAAGCGGGTTTCTGAAGGATTTGACCGACGAGGCGAGTTTGTTACCCCAAATCGGAAACGGACTGCTTTCAAATTCAGTGGTCGTTAAAACTGACTCGAACGATTGAAATGCGAACATAAAGGCGGCTCTTTTAGCTTTATGATCACAAAGCACCATCAAAAAACGATAAAACCAAGAGATCTTGACTTAATTTATTTCCGTCTGTCCTGCAATAAAAGAGTTGCATTTAGACAGTTATCTGCTTATTTCCTTCAGCTCAGCAATGCGTTCCCTGTTCATCCTTCTGCTTTCGTTTGTGTCCGTTGTCGCCGTTGTTTGGGACTTCCCGCCGCCCAAACCGAACGTCGTTTCGGCCGAGTTGTTCGCGAACGGCAAGTTGCCGCCAGACGTAAAAAAGTGGGCGCCGATCTTCGAGTATTACGATCCGCAACTCCAATTCCACTATTACCGGGATATTTTCCTGCAGGAAAAAGCCGCTCACTTCGTTAGTGAGTGCTCTGACTGACTAGAAGGAGTTCTTAAGCGTTGCGTTAAGGGATTATCGGTTCTGCCATAACGACTCATTTCAACACTCCTCCGGGAGCATGGCCGAAATGCCTCTCCGATCAGCACGGCGAGCATCACCCGATGTACTGGTCGAAGAACCCGTCAGCCGGAGGTAAGGGATGAAAAGAGAAACGATGACAAAAGCAATTCTTAGGTCGCGAAGCCATTGTGCTGGCCAACGATGTGAGTACTCGCCTTTTTCATTCAATTTTTGCTCTCGATTTTGCAGGAACTGCCCGGCTATACCGTTTTCGAGTTGGACGGGAGATATACTGATAGAAAGAGCACGTTGATCGGCTTCGGCATCGGCCCAAACGCGTGCGAAGTGTACCAACGACCAGTCATTCAATACAACGTGACCTTGACCGACGGGCCGAACGGAGGAAAAATAGGCAAGCGGCCGATAGTTGGAAAACAGAATGATAAGCGAGTGTTCAGATTTCTTCTTCCGCAACCAAGGTGAAGAACTCCCGGCCGGAGCAGGAACGCACAAAGGCCACGGCCACCTGCCAAGAGAGCACTTGGTCGACTGGAAGTTTTTTATGCCCTAGAACAGGCGGAAGCCGTGAATCAACAAATGAATTCATCGCATAAATGATCGAAGATCGGCGCGAGTGCAGCGATTTACTTGCACGACTGACGGAGCAAAAGGAATGTGAAGAGAGTGGGATTCGAACCCACGCCTCCGTAGAGACTGGTGCCTTCAACCAGCGCCTTAGACCACTTGGCCATCTCTCCCATGGAAAAAACCGGCTGTAGAGCAGTGAACGCGGGCGAGATCATTGAAATGCAAAACCGCCTTGTGTCACTTGCTTTCCATTGGTTAACGTTTGTGCAATAAAAAGTTATTGATTTGTTCCGCGAAAAACTTGCCTGCGTCAATGTTCCGTCGACAAAAACAAACCCATGTGTTGGGGGCAAAAATCTGCTCTCTGTCAGAATCGAACTGACGACCTCATCGGTGTGAACGATGCGTGATAACCACTACACTAAGAGAGCACACATGGGCGCCGGCCGGCAAGGCCGCAAGCAGGCGAGCGAGTGGCACCGCAATCGCGCGTTTTGTCCACCACGATCGAGAGAACTCATCAAATGCGTTTATTTTTTTCCGTTCAATCAAAAGGAAACAGACGATCGACCACAGATTTTCGTTACCGCACGGCGCTCACTCGTCGTTCTCGGGGAGACGCTTGAGAAAGCGCTTGCACTCGTTCGTTCCGTCGCTGATCTTCTACAACGGGCAAAACTTTGCAAGCAATCCGCCATCTACCCACCATGATCATGTACTCGCCTTCGATCGTGTAACTGAAGGTCTCGGGCGGAATGGACGAGTCGAGGCGGACGTGGTGCTCGGCGAGAGTGTCCGGGCCGTCCATTCGGAAGGTGATCTGCAGGAAAAAGAAGTACGAAAGCGTTCTAATGAATAAAAGGGACCTTGTGTTGCTTGCCGTCAAGCCCCTTGTTCTCGAACTCCTCGCCTAGTTTCCAGTCGTTGTAGTGGAGGCTCATGACCGTTGCGAGGGCGTGGGAGGAGTAGCGGCCGGGCGTCGTTCCTTTCTCAATTACGTTCGTCACCGAGTTCATCTCGATGAACTTCCGAATGGGCCACGGGACTCTGCAAAGATTGAGCAAAGAGAAGAACGAGACACTCACCTCTGGCCGGCCAGGTACTCGTCGAACTTCTCGTCCCGATCCAGCTTGAAGCGGCCGAGGAACTTTGCGGGGATCTCTTGGTCGCCGGACATTTTGGACTGCAAGCGTGTGTGTGAATGAGTGGGGGAAGAAGTGGTGCAATGAACCGGACATCACCGACAAGCAAAAAATGAGCAAGTACCCGCCGCTCACCTTCAAAGCAGCAGATGCAAGAGCCGGCAGAACGAGGAAAATCGCAGTCACAACAAGGAAGCGGAACATGAAAAATCGGAGGTGCGGTTGCTGCGGAAACGGAAGGAGTGAGCAAAAAGCGACACGCGTCCTGCCCTTTTATTTCAACGACCGGGTATCAAGAGAACGTGAGCATTCGGACGCGTGGACTTTCGTACCGAGCGGAGTGCACGGAAAGAGAACTAAACGGGGATAAACCAATTGCCACTCGTCCGATCTCTGTTCTCAGAGTGCACAACGATGATTCAAACCGGAACAAACGGGCCTGTTTTGCAAAAGGGCGTTGAAAACGAGCCCTCGGCGGTCTTTCTGACCACAAATACCGAAGATCACGTCGGTAAACCGAGGAAAGGGGGAAACGGGGGCTCTAACAGAACGAATGTGAGGTTGCTCGAGTAACTAAACGCAAAACAAGACATCTTCCGCAGTCCCGCAAAAGAACAGCATCAGCACAAGCGATGTTGCAAGTCGTCCAACTTTCCAGATTCTTTAATTTTCTTTTGCTGACCTTCGGTAGCCGTTTATAATCTTTCGCTTGGTTTGTTCCAAATATAAAAGTTCCTTCTAGCGGCCAATCGCTCTTGTCGTTTGCCTGTTTTGCGCGATCGTACGGGAATAAACAAATCGCTTTCGGACGATCCGCTTTTGATCGTGAGTCAGCGGGTCGGCGATCGACGCTCCGGCTCGGATCGCGGCGACGCGCGACGTAAACAAACGCGCGCTTGGCGTTCCGCAGCACGCGGCCGAGCGGTCGACGCGGAAGAGCGGGAAACCTCCGCGGCTTTCGAAATCGGAGAGCGTTCGTCGCGTCGAGCAGTAATCGTCCGATTTCTTCCGTTAGGGCGTTTGTAATCAGAAGAAGTGGGCTTGTTCGAATTCGACGGAAATTTCTTTCCGTTTTGCCGCGAATCCGCGCGATTCCCTTCCGCATTTTCGTCCCGTTTACTCATTTCTTTTTGTTTTCAGGCCGCCGAAATCATGGCCTCGTCGAGCCGCAAGCGCGCGCTCCTTCTGGAGGAAACGGGCACGGAACCGTTGATCCGGCAGGTGTCTTCCGCTCGGCCGGTCGGCTGCGCGAAGTGCTGGAAGCCGGGCCGCCGTTCCGCTCGCCTCGCCGAGAAGAAGCCGAAAGTGGAGGTCGCGGAGCGATCGGAGGACGACGAGCTGGAGGTCGAGAGCAACGAGTTCGTCTACCAGACGTGCGGGGTTCGTTCCATTCTTCTTCCGGTTATTTCCTTCTTGTTCGCTTGCAGGTCTGGACGGTCCCCCGCTTTTCGCCGGACGGGCGCTACATGTACGCCTTCACGGACCAATCCCGTCTGCTCGTGGTCGACACCTTCCACGGCACGCAGAAGTGAGTCCTCGGCTTCTTTCGTTTATTTCGTCTCTGTTTGCAGGCTGTTCAAAGGCCCGGCCGGGCGAAAGGATCGCTATTTTGGCTACTTCGTGCCCCTCAACCCGACCACAATCCTCGTCCTGTCGAAAGTGTACGGCCAGACTCGTCGGGGCATGGGCGAGATGGAGGTCGAACTGCTGCGCCTTCGCGAGGACAGCGACGTCTTCGAGCCGATTCTGCTCGAGCGCAAGGCGAGCCGGCCCTTCCAACTGTTCGTCTTCGCGGAGATCACGGGAGATGGCGTGGACGTGAAGCGGGCGGTGCTCGGCAAGCACGGGACAATCAACTTCTGTCGCTTGAACGTGGACGAGGGCCGCATGGAGATCTTCCACACGGCCGACACCGGCCACTTCCCGCGCGCCAGTGCCTTTTCCCAGACCGTGTTTTCCGTCCAGTTGAGCGAAGACGGAGAACAACTCTACTCCCTTGATGAGGACGATCTGACCGTTCTGCACGTGTACTCGCTTGCGGAGAAGAAGTGGACGAAGGCGGCGATCGATGTGGGCGAGTGGCTGTCGGAGGTGAGTCGTCTTCCTTGCTCGTTTGTATCGATCTCTCGTTTGCAGGACTTTCCCGGCGAGTACTTCTGGTCGAATGGAGTCGTCTACGCGAAGGATCCCATGGGTCGTCTGTTCCGCTGCACTCTGGCCGAAAGGAAGTGGCAGAAGATGCCGATCAACGCGGCGGGTCTCAAGTTCGTGCTGCCGATCGTGAACTCGGCCGACGAGATGGACGACGCGCTTGTGGTCGTGCGCGAGGAGCGGCTGTCGAGGAACGATCGTCTTCAGAAGCGTCGACGCTACACGATTCAGCGTTGCGCACTGCGGTCCGTCCACCTCCTTCTCCTTTTGGCTTAGTCCCTTCTGCTTTCAGGAACGTGGACTCGCTCAAACCGCTCGCCATGGCGGCCACGCGGAAGAGCCTCGAGGGAGTGGGCGGCAAGGAGGCCTTCCACGAGAAGATGGCCGTCCGCCCGTTCAAGAGCGTCCTGCCCAGCCTGTTCGACGGCATGGACCCGATTCCGATTCGCTGCTCGCACTGTTGCGATCAGTACAAACCGTCGCATATGTGGGGTGTGATTCGATGCAGCAAGCCCACGGTCATCTAATGAGTTTGCCCTGATCAGTTGTTTCCTTTGTTTCGTGTATTCGTCGCTTTCTGTTTGTTGCCTGTGAGTTTGTTGTTCGGTTTTTCTTCACAAACAATCCCCTGAGTTCGTCTACTTGTCGATCTATTGCGTTGTGACCTTTGTGTGTTTCGGTTGTTGCGAGTCTTCTCCGATAAACATGAACGTTTTACGGGCAATCGGCGGCGTATCAGATGTTTTAATTGGATGTCTGGGTCCTTTGCTTGAATGCGGGCGGCGACGGAGGTTGAAATCCAACGAGAACGGTTAGGTCGAAGCTCATCGCTTTATGCCGCTGAAAGACGAGCGGCCACGAACGACCTCCGAAATTTCAAACGGTTGGCAAGCCCATCACGACTTCGACCTGCATTGAACCTTGTTCTCTCAGTCTTACTGATCGGCCTCGACTCGTGTTTGTCTTGCACACGGCTGGGATCATCTCCTTCGTTCGTTGCCTTTCGCCTGCCATTCCCTCGGGGCGGGCGGCTGAACAAACCGAAACTCTCCGGCGACCATCTCGGACCACCCGCGGCGAGAGAAGTGGGCGTTCGTTCGATCAGAAATGGGAGCGAGTTCAACGTTGTCTGAACCCCCGGACCGTCGGACGAGTCGAAAATGGCGGGCAGGTGTGCAACACGCCGCTCAAAGTATTCCCGGGACTACGGAAAAAGAGCATTCTTGATTGAAACGCACCCAATAGACGTCAGTATAAAAAACCATCGGCAAATAATTTCAAGCATTCATTCGTTGAGAGCTCTAACCGAACAAAATGCGCCTGCTGCTCCCGCTTTTCGTTCTCCTTGTCATCCTCTTCGTAACGGCCGAAGCGAATGGCCGGCGACGTCCAGCTGCCGGTCGGTCGAACGGAAGACGGCGATCGCCCGGTCGAGTCGGAGCGGACGGTCGGCGAGCTGATTACAACGACCAGCGCGGACACCGCAACAACGGGGACGAGGTGGAGGACTGCAAGCAACGAGTGAGTTCTCGAGGACCATGGGCATCTCATGCCCGTTGCAGAACGCCCAGAATGTCGGTCGTGAACGCTGCGAGCGGTTCATTCGAGAGTCCTGTGCCGACATGACCATGAATCCGTTCGCCTACCGCCCGGAAATCGCCCGCCGTTGTGTCGCGCAATTCTGCGACTCGAAAGACGCTCGCTGCGAAGTGTTGGCCGGATTGCGTAACGCGTGCCGCGGACGAGCTGAACCGCTCTTCGAGTACAACTGCCAATGAATGGCTGGATCGATCGGGAATAAAGAAGTGTTGCTGTCTTGTTTAATCAGACGTCGAATCCAACCTATCAGTTCACCGTTTATTCGTAGAAGCCCAGCACCTCACCAAAAACAAACAAATAGATTGATTTAAAGAATTCGGACACCGTCGATTGATTATTGAGGCGGCCGGTCGGGGTCCTTGTCCGCCCCGCGGTCCATCGTGAGGGACTTGCCGAAGCGGGAGATCCGACGGGGCAGATTGATCGACCGCATGTTTGAGAGGGAGATCTTCCGGTGAGATGAGCCGGCCGGCGGGTCCCCCGCTTTATAGTTCAGCTGCAAAAAACGAGTGAAAGGATGAAGGAAAATGGAGAGGTACTCGTTCGTATTGCAAGGCGCTCTCCCGTCTTTCCAGCAGGAAGCGGCCGGCGCCCGTCCACCTCGACTGCGTCTTCCAAACGTTCTCGTCCGCGTTCAGCATTCGGTAGAACGGACGGCTCTTCGGGTCGGCCGGCGCGGTCCCGGCGATGTGTTTGCTCGTGGTGGCTGAAAGAACGAAGTGAGCGGAAAGACGGGAACAAAGGACTAACCGGCGGATTTCGAGGTCTCCGAAGGCGCGTTGTCGCGGAGCTCTTCCACGAGAACAAAGTCGTTCTCGTCCGCATCGTACCGTTGGGTTTTGACGAAGATCTGCAGCAAAGAGCAAGCGAATATATCGTTCGTTTGCGTTCCTCCTCTGCTCACCTGCTTGATCACATCCCTCGAAGTGTTGTAGATGCTCGTGCGAAGAATCGCGTACGGGTGATGTTCGCTCACATTGTGCACGCAAACGAGGAACGTGTCACCCATCGATCGGGCGCGCGGGTGCAGGCCTGAAAAAGTTCTGTCGTTGGGAGGGATGCCAGGCGAATTATTGTGAGCGTTTTTATGTTTGAAAATGGATAGCAGGTTTCTCACTTAATGCCTTAAAGGACAATTGCTCAATATTCCGCACCCCCGCAGCGTCGTGTCTCAAGTGAACGAGAGACCGCGTGTGCAGAGTCCGCGAACGCTGCGTGCGGTCTAAAAACTCGCACACATCAATTCGAACGCGATCTTCGCCTTCAACCACGAGAAGGTGATTTAAAATACTGGCTACAAGGAGTACTCCCACAAAGAAATAAGAACGGAGTGGATGCTCAGAGATTTCTTCGGCTAACTCGAAATGCCCGTCCGGGCCACACGCAGCGCCGACCAGACGGGTCCGCTCAACTTTTTCTCTTGAGCGCTGCGTGTGGGCGAAAGAATAGAAAAAGCACGAAATTATACCCCTAGACTTTTAACTCGTCCCAGCATGATCGTGCGCTCAAAACTAGTCGCTTTTCACAATCTTACAGCCAAGCAGCGCTTTCGCTGATTCTCCGCGCTCACCTCTGGGCTCCAAGAAGTCGCAGTTCGGCTGATCGACGTCCAGCGAGCGGCCGTGGATTTGGGACGAGGAGTGGGATTTCATCGACTTCTGCGAGCCCTGGCTGGAGATCCCGCGCGGCGAGACGTTCCCGCTCGAGGGCTCGAGGCCGCCGGCCATCGCCGGAGTCGTCGTCTTTCGGTTCAACCCAAAAGCCGGCGAGGTGGCCGCGGTGCCGAGGATGGAGCCGCCGTTCGGCGAGGAGCTCATCGTGTTCGAGCCGCTGCTTTTAATAATTGACGTGATCCATGCGCGCCCACTCGCGTCCGCCGTTTTCTTCCGCAGGTGGAATCGGCGGGTGCTCCCGTCCCAACAGGCGACCGCGTCTGCAAACAGGATGGAGTAGTCGGTCATTCCACTCTTTCTTCGTTCACCCATGATCGGCTCGTTGTGGGGCAGCATTCGCTGGATGGGCGCCTGATCGGCCAGCGAGGGGAAGCCGGACGTCAGGTTCGTCGAAGTCGAGGGGACGCTCATGTTGAAACTCAAGTCGCCCACCGGCGACGGGGCGGACTGGAGCGGGGCGGCCGACTCTTCGAAGAGGATGTAGTCGTCTGCCGATTCGTTCACTTTTCCGGCATTCGCGAGAGCCTGCAAGCGAGTGGATGAGAAGATTGTGCTGGATTTCTTCAACTCACGGCCAAAATCACGCCCCGGACGGTGGTCCCCGACTCGGCGTGCACGATGGACGGCGTGTCGTCTGCGAACAGCCCAACGATCCGAATGATGAAGATTTGGCGCCGAAGGATCGAGAGCGGCTTGATGTTCGCGTCCTAAACTCACGAGTAATAAGGATCGTTCAGCGGAGCGAAAGAGACTCGCTGACCAATAAATGGATTCACCGACAACATCGATCACAAATACTGAATGTTTATTCGATTCCACGACATTGACACCAATTACAACACGAATAACCGAATGCACGCAAGCTATTTACAACCACCACGAAACTGAAAGAATCACGACTCCGGTCGATCACAAGTGAGAAAGTCGGCAGCCGAAACGGTCGAGTTGCTCCGTGAGCCGGCCGGCGAGGAGTTGGGCGACGAGTCGGCGGAGGATCCCGAGAGGTCCGACGAGTCGGTGGGCGAGGAGAACTCAGACCCGGAGGATTCACTTACGGGATCGACGGAGAGGATCTGGTAGGCGAGTTCGGGCTCGTAGTTCGAGTACGAATTGATGTCGTCGTCGTGCAGGTAGATGTGCTCCTCCTGCTCGAAGCGCGTGCGGAGGAAGAGGGTGGCCGCCTCCAGCGGCTGGTTGGCGGCCGTGCGGAGCGGCAGGTGGCGGTAGCCCGGCCGCAAGCACTTCACGGGCACCACGCGCTGGCTGATGCACCGCCCGTTGGCCGCCCCGTCGCACACGGCGATCCGCAAGAACGCGAGGTCGGCGAACGTGATCCTGCAGTCAGAAAGGAGAGAAATGAACCAGCGGATGGAAGGACCGACCGGAAAGTGCACGAGTGGTTCCAGACGGGATTCACGGCATTCCGCCCAACGATCTTTGACTTCTCCTTGCAGCAGTCGGCCGGCACCCCGAGGATTTCGATCTCCAGGAAGGGCGAAGCGTTGAACTGCGTGGGGCACACGTACTGGCCGGAGATCACCTGCAGACGTCAACATTCACTCGTGTTCTTCCCCTCCTTCTCACCGTCAACTGGAGGATCAAAGCGGAGCAATGCAGGAGGTCCTTGGAGAGCGGATTGAACTTTCCGTAGAGCGGGTGGGCGGGATCCCACATCGCTCGAGGTTTGAGCGTGTAGCCGCAGTTGCCCGACTGCTCAAACATCGCCGCATTGATCGCCATCGGCACGTCCGGCGTCTAAACTCACTGGATGAAAGAAACCAGTAGTGAGCAAATACCTGGTAGTTCAGAGCGACCATCTGCAGTCCGAACTGCCAGAATTGAAGCGGGTTGAAGTTCGAGGAGTCCATTCGGGTGACGCCCGGGTAGCTGCAAACAATCGTTGACTACGCCCCTTGCTTTCATCGATGCTCACCTCCGCATGATGTGATTTCGAGTGTACGCGACGATCTTGAACGGCTGCTTGCGGCACAGCTTGCGGGCGGAGGCTTCGGGCAGCGAGGTCACTTGGTAGCAAGAAGCGGTGGCGTTCGGTCGAGCGGAGGCGGTCGTTGGAGTGGCGACCGTGATCTCGTCGGCTGCCGGCGTCGCTCCGTTCGATTTCCTGCAACACTCAGACGATGACGAGTGTGAATCGAGAAGAGCGAACCCCGACTCCATCGAGATCTGCCCGGACGACTTCTGCCGCCGCGGAGTGCCCAGAAGCGTCGGAATGGCCGCGCGGGCGCCACGCGGCGTTCCCACCGCACTCCCGCCGGCCACACTCGTCGAACCGCCGCCCAACGTTGTCGTGAAGCTGCTCGTGCGTTCGGCGACGGCGGCCGTCAGGAGGTCCTCCCGCATGTCGTCGTAGCCGAAGCCCAGCAGTGGCGACAAGTCCACGTTTGCCACGAATCCCTTGAGATGAGCCTGAAGCGAACAAGCGGTCGTGCATGTAAGCCAAGCAAAGTACCTTGAACTTGACCGCTTGCGTGTAGATGACCAAATCGGACAATTCGGGCGCGATCTGATGGCCGGTGGGCAGCCGACCGACACGCCGCCCGGTCGAGAGGTTGCCGCTCGCAAAGAGCACGTCCTCTTCCGTCTTGCAGTCCGAGAGAGCGGTGTCGTCCTGCAAACACAAAGAAGTCCGTAAAGCGAACCTTCATTCGTTTCTACTCACGCTGACGTGCTTGTGCCGGCGAGCGGTCGCGTTCGTCCGGTCGCTCACGAACGAGTTGGCCGACGAGGAGCGGCGGGGCGTCGAGCGGCGCGATTTGGTGGTGGGCGTCGTCTTCTGCTGGTTGACGGACTCGTCGTCGGAGTCCTGATCGAAGAGCTCGTCGTCCAGCAGGTCGTCCTCGTCCACGTCGTCGATGGTCGACGAATCGTACGAGCAACGACTGGGCTTGTGCCGCGTGATCGCCACTCCGCTCGTCCCGCCGCTGCCGCCGCTCAAGTGGGTGGTGGAGCCGGTGCCCAAATTCGAGGTCCCGCCGTGGATCATGAGGGCGGCCGAGGCGGCGACGGACGTCAAAGCGGTGGGATCGTTGAAGGAGAGGCCGATCGAGGGCTCCATGGTCATCTTCTTGTTCTTGATGAGGATCTTGTGCCGCAGCTGCCACGGCGAGGGCAGACGGGGCGATTCGGAGTAGTCGCAGTCGAAGAGGAAGTTCGTGACCAGTTTGTCCCCAAAGACCGTCTGCAATCCACCGGATTCATTCAACAGATTTTTGCACCAATTGCTCACTCGGAACATCTGAGCCATCTTCGCTTGCTGCTGCAGCGAGCAGTGGTTCTCAATGCTCAGGATGACGGGCAGCGAGGAGGTCTGGAACGCGCTCTTCTTGATGATGTCCACCACCTGGCGGAAGGAGATCTTCTTTGTGAGTGTGTGCCCGTGGTAGATGACCGGCAGGAGGTCCTCGCCGTCCCAGCAGTCCAGCTCCACGCACCGACAGCCCGCAATCAACGCTTGGCGGTACATCTCCACACTCGAGTCGCCTTTGAACTGATGCCCGACTAGGTACGTCTACAGAAAGAAAGAATGAGTGGATCTTCTTTTCGTGCACTCGCGTTGTGCGAAGAACTGATGAAATAAGCGGAGAGCGGGTACTGCAGCTGTTCGGGCGGCACTTCGATCTTTTCGGGCACGAAGGCGAAGTTCGTGGGGTCGGAGAGGAAGCGGACGAATCCCTCGAAGGTCATCAACTGAATACACAACGATTACTTCCGCTTCCTACGGACTGTTCACTTGTTTCGCCCGGTAGAGAGGATCGGGCTCGTGCTCTTGGATCAAACGAAGGACGTAGGCCTCGTCCACGTTCTCCATCTGCTGCGTGCAGATGAACTGCTTGAGGGCGGAGGGCGTCAAGATCGCGTTGCGGGAGGTGTCCATGAGGCCGGCCGAGTTCACACTCGCCAGGGCAAGGGCGTTGTAGATCTTGAACTGCTTTTCGTTCATGTGGAACAGGTTGGGCACCGAGTTGCGGGTCAACACGTCTGCAAACACTCCGGCAATCAACTGCCTTCTTTCTCCTTCGAACCGTCGGGAATGAAGTCAGGCAGCGGATTGTTGCTCATCGTGTCCAGTCGAGACTGCAAGCGAGGGGATTGCTTTTCTTTCTTGGGCACGTGGCTGTTGGCCGTGCCCGAGTGGAGGACACACTCGTTGAAGAGATCCCTAAACGAGGGATGAACGAATGAATGGCGAGGAACTCACTTCAAATCCTTCCGCATTCGGGTACTGAACAGCCGGAAGAGCTCGAGGAACTCGGGGAATTGAACCGGCTTCTCCTGATACTCCCGACCGGACAGCCCGTGGTGGGCGGAGACCTGCCCGCTCGAGGAAATGGAGCCCGAGTTGGGCGTCTCGCCGCCCCGCGAACGCCACGATTTGATCGAGCGGCCGCCCACCGACCGGCCGCCGTACGACGAGGAGGTGGGCGTGCGGGAACGGGGCGTGTACAGCGAGTCCAGATCGCCGGCATCCGACAGGGCGGTCGTGTCCTTCACTTTCAGCAGGTAGCCGGGCGAGTTCGGCGTCGGGCCGGACTGCGACGAGAGCTGCGATTTGATCGACGGCGGCCGAACTAACGGCGATTGCGGCTGCGGCGATTGGGAGCGCGAGCAATCGCGAGAAGCTCCTGAATGAGAAGAGTAGGAGATGAAGTAGAAATCAGCAGAGAACAGAGAACTCCGTGCTCTTTACAAAAAGGTAAGAAGACTTACGAGATGCACCTTTGACTCGGCGCGTGACCGCGATCGTCATCTGCTTCAACCGACTCTTCGCTCCGCTCCCGTCGGTCGACGACGAGGAGTCGGTGGGTCGGGAGCACGTGGTCAGGTTTTGATTCATTCCTTCAACCAAACGAGCACTTTTCTTTTTTTTATTTGGGCGCTCACCCAAATTCCTCCACTTCTCCACACGACCCCCAAAAGCCTGCAGGGCCTCCACCGGCCGAGGTCCGAACCGCTTCACGTCCGAATAGCACTGGGCGTCGCTCTGATTGTACAGCCCCAGGTACATCTTCTTGAGCCACACAACTCGCTGGTCGGGGTTCTGGCTGCCCTCTTGGATGGAGTGCACGACCTGAAGGAAAGGATGCTTAACGAATGCGTGTTTCCTGCTCACTCGCTGCAGCCCGTTCATCCAGTAGTTCGCGATCTGCTGCGGGGCGAGAAAGTAGAGAAACTCGTTGTCGTTCAGGATGCAGCCGAAATTGACCGTCCAGCAGAACACCGGGACGGACATCTCCTCCGCACTGTGACGGCGGTAGATCGACTAAACCACAAAGAATGAGTAAAAGACAGAAGAGCAATCAAATGAATTGAATGCATCCAATCATCCCGGGCGAACCTCAATGTCGATGTCGTAGGAGTCGACGCTCTCGACTGCCTTGATGTACGACGTGCGGATGAATCCCTCGTCCATCGAGATGCTCGCCGAGCCGGCCGGCCGTTGGATCAAGTAGGCGGCCCGCGAGGTCTCCAAATTGGTTTGAGGGGCCGAACGGGCGGAACTCCCGCCCTCCTTCTCGTTTCGATCCCGCCCGCCGCCGTAGTTGATGCGATGCCAGGTGACGGTCGAGCAGGAGGCGTCGAGCATCAGGCGGCAGAGGACCGACCGGTTGGTGTCCGGATCGTAGTGGATGACCGTCGTTCCGTGCTGGATCCGTTGGATGACGTCCAGATCGAAAGTGGCCGAGTTCAGCGGGATCAGCGAGATGCCGTGCGCCGAGCCGGGCACGTGCTGGACGGGCTCGTAGACCTTCGGCTCCGGCCGCTCGCCGTCCGCCTCCTGGCCGGCGGGGTGGGCGGCCGAGCCGCTCGGCGCGGGCTCCGCGTTCGTCGCCCCAACGGCCGCCGCGTTTTGGTTCGGGTCGCCGAAACTCAAGTAGCGCCCCACTTGGCGAGAGTGGCGGTGGAAGACCTTCGAACGAGAAGAATGAACGAAAGGATGTGAAGAGAACTCACTTCCAAGTTCTCCATCACGACCGCGACCAGATTGATTTTGTCCGCGTTCAACAGGCCGCCCACTCCGATGGACGAGGAGAACTGAAGAGAAAACTGCTTGGTCGATTCATTCTTTCGGCGCTCACATGATCGTCGCCGTTGATGTCCGTGAGGAATTTCATCTTCTCGACCTCGTTCTCCTGCCCGACAATCACGAGATTCGGGAGGTCGTTGACGATCGCGTAGAGATCGCGGAGGAACGTGCCGAAGAAGGGGACCACTCGGCACTGGGGCATTCGGAGAGCTCGCTGGATCGCGTCCACCTGCACCAAGAAAGAAGTAAACGATATTCTTTTCGACCACTCACGTAAGCGAGATGCGGGGGCCCGTCGTTGTTCGGCAGCAGGATGTCCACGAATTCCTCGTAGCGCTGCCGCTCTTCGTTCTTCAGCGACAGCCAGAAAGGCCGCAGTTTGCTCGACTTCAGGCCCATCATGATCTCGACGGCGGCGTTGAAGTTGCCGACGTTCCACAGCGTTTCGATCACGCGAATGATGGCCGACAGGCAGTGCTTCCGTTCGTCGTGGGTGGGTTGCGAGATGACCTACGGAGAGTTCAATTGAAAGAAAGAATCCCCTTCGTATTGCGTACCACGTGGGTGATCCACGAAGAGACCTCGCTCAATCGTTTGATCAGATTCTTCACGGGACTCGGATTGTCCACAATTGGGATGGAGGCGAGATCGCAGCCCACGTAGCGAATGTAGTCGATTGGAGCGACGTTGTAGAAAAGCTGGTATTCGGTCGAGGACAACTGGAAGGCCACTTCTTCGGGGAAACGGACCAGAATGTACTGAAAACAAAGTAAGCAGTGAGTTTGATCTCTCTTCGTCAAGCACTCACCTGCAGCCGCTCCAACTCCAGCCGGAAGAGCGTGATCGGCTCCATGATCACCGACGGGCGGAAGGTGGACGAACACGAAGACGAGTAGGAGTTCGTGCGAGAGGATTGACCTGCAAGCGACCAATTAGAGGGTGTACGAGTAGTGATTGGTAGTGACAGAAGTCGCGTTAAGAAGAGTTAACACAAGGATAGAACCCTACGTAATTACCACCCAGCAATTAGTAAATGTAAGGCTTGCTTTCGACTACCAATTACGGGCTCAAAACAAGAGTTTTCGCTCGTTGTGAATCGTCCGAATCTGCCGAAGAACAAGCAAATGCCACCACCACAAAGAAGAAGGAAAAGGAAGAGCGAGGGAGTGACTAACCAGTGCGTGAATCAAAGAGCGTCAGACTGGGCTTGCTCGAACGGTTGAACGAGCGCTGGACGAGGACGGAGGCCCGCGTCTGCATGATTTCCCACAGCGACATCGAGATGCTCTTCAACGTCGTGTAGGAGGGAGCTGAAAGCGGCGGGAAGTGAGAACAATCGAGTTCATTTGGATTCCGGGCGGGACGGCGGGCGGCGGTCACGTTCATTTCTCCGCTTTGCTCGCGGCTTCCGCTCTTCCGGCCGGCCGCCCGCTTCCGCGAATCTTCGCTCCAATTTGCCGCCCGCAAGCGAAACCATTCGACTTCCGGCGGCTTCCGTGGGGTTGCCGGCCGGAAGGCGCGAATCCCAACGGGCGGGCGGTCGCCCCCGACTTCCGTCCGTTCCACCCGCAAATGGGCGGAAATTGGGGCAAATCAACGGACGAACGTCTCCGTTCTTTCGTCTCTCTTCGCTGTCCACTCACCAATCAACTGCCATTTGGTGCCGCGGAACTCCAGCAACAATTGGTGTTTGGAGACGCCTCCTCCAACTCGCCACTGCAAGAATCAACGGTAAGTGCTCAACGAAAAGAAGTGGCTACCTGCTGCAAAGTGCCGGCATGCTGCCGTTTAAGGATGACCTTCGTCCCCCCATCCAGAAGGCACAAGACGGCGCTGCTCAAACACAGCAGTCGGACGGTCTGCAAACGAACGCAAATTGAATTGTGGACGAGAAGCAAAGAGGGCGAAAAGAACGTCATTGGGGATATTTTGAGAAAGACGACTGATTGCTCCGAAAGGGTCGCGTGTTTTTTGCTTTCTGTTCAAATAGTCACTCACTTTGCGCAACGTCCGTCCGTGCAGCAGCTCCTTGACCTGGAAGACCTTGCACCCAAAAGCGGGCAGTTTCTTTGCCGTCTGCAATCAAACCATCGTTCAATCATCCCTTCTCGGCTACTCGCCTGAATGTACAACTTCTTCATCGCGCTCTCGGACTCGTAGATTTGCGAGTGGAAGAGCTTCCGTTTCCGCTCTCGAATCATCTTGATGGTCCGCCGATCGCCCCGCAGGTCCATCGGGAGGCACTGAGCTTGGAGGTCGGAGGAGACGCCCGGGTCGGGGTCGCTCATGCACCCGAAGAGGGTGAGCGAACGGCGGCGCTGGTCGGGCTGCGGGTGGAAGTTGACGGACTGCTTTCGGCCGGCGCTCTCGCTGAACGCCCGCGGCGGAGTGCAGTAGAGGTTCTGGTCGACCTGCAACAAAAATACGTTTGTTGATCAAACGATCAGTCGGCTACCTCCCACGGCGTGACCATGATTTTCTGGGCGAGGTCGCGAATCCTCCCTGAACACGTCAGATGAGTGGACAACTAAACGGTTAAACGGACCGAATTGTCCCTTCAGCAGGTGCCGTCGAATGGTTTGCGTTCTGCGGTTTGCGGGCCCTGAACAAAAGCTTCGGTAATAGAATTCGAGTAAGACGAACAGTTCTCTTCGACGGTCAACTGGATGGCGGCGAAGAAGGCGGCTTCTTCTTTCGGGCACGGCAGACTGCCGGAGATGATTTGGTCTTGCAACTGAAACAATCGGAGTGAAGAGAAGTGGCCGCAAAGGAATCCCCTGCTCCCACCGCCAACTCACATCCAAGTACTCGTCGTTTGTTCGCTCGTCGTTCTCCATCTTGCACTCCTCCTCGGTCTCCAGCTGGCTGTTGACGATCGCGAGGATGTCCGCGCACCAGTTCTTTACGGTCGGGTGTTGCGGCGAGTTCAGCACCTGCCGGAGGACGTCCACACACGAGCGGAGGGTGGCGACGAAACTCGGGGATTTGCGGCCGGTCGGTCCGCAAACCAAGAGGTTGAGGAGGAGTTGGCGGATGCACTGGAAGTCGGGGCTCATTTCGATGCCGCCGATCAGCTGCAGTGGGCTCTGAACGAACAATTGGATGAATGAGCGAGTGATCTGTCAAAAACTTGCCTCCCGGTCGGGTACTCGCAACGAGTCACCGGACGAGCGGGAGATCGCCCGTTTCGGCAAGGGGATTCTTGTGCCGATGGTCGAAGCTCGTTTGCGCAACACAAACGAAAAGAGGAACGGCCCGCTGTTGTCCGAAGCGATCGACGTGCCCGCGGAGAAGGTGGACAGGCGGAGACCTCCCGACGAGGAGCGCTGGCTCATCACACTCGACGCGCGCGAGCTCCAGCCGCCGCAGATCGAGGATTCTGGAAGAGAAGAAGAGGGAATTCGGCGAACAAACAGCAGAAAAGAAGCGAATGGAGGGAGCGAGCAGGAGGATTCTGTTTGCTGCTCATTAATCGAGCGAGCGAGCGGAAAACAATCATCTCTTCGCCGCTCCTCTCCGTTGAATCATCGAAGAAGAATCGTGACAACACGAAGCGGCGGGATGAAAAGCGAGCGGAATTCGAGAACGCCGTTTTTCGTGGAGAATTCGAAGCGAATGACGAATTTCGAAACGAAAAGCAGGTCGCCTGATCGCCAGAACATTCATTTGTTTGCGTTGGGTACACCGAAGAAGGCAGCAAACTCGTCTCTTTTCCCTTGTGCCTGGCATCATCAGTCAATAGCAAACCACTCCGTTCTTTGCAGCCCACTCACCATCAGACGATTTCCGCGAAGAAATCTGCGGTCCACAGCCGCTCATCAGCAGAAGCGGGGCGCAGTCGGAGTCCTGCGCGTTGCCGACAAGTTCGGGCGAGTTTACAAAGTAGCCGAATTCGAACTGGCTCAAAGCCGAGGGACGGCGGATTTCGATGAGCGGCAGGCCGGGGATCGCCTGCGGGCTGGACGGCCGCCGGTTGGCCGTGGCGCCCGGCTGCTGGAGCGACGAGGAGCCGCCGGCCGCCGCCGGGTCGCCGCCGGGCATGGGCGAGCGGGGCGGCGAGGCGCCGTTCACTTCGAGTTCGGGCAAATGGGCGTAAGGGATCGTGCCTGCGACCACCGAAGCGGCGAGCTGCCGGCGGTGCTCCGATCCGCCCGAATCCTGATGCCCCGATTGGCGGTAGGCCTGCCGCATGGTCTCCCGCCGGGAGGGCGGAATGTTCTGGAGTTTCTTCGTGAATTCGAGGACCGCTTCCGATCCGCTGGAGTCGTTGTCCGGCGACGACTCCCGACATTGCCGCTTGCACGGATCGGTGCCCATTCGGTTGCGGAAGAGCGATTGGATGTACTTGGGCAGGTGTTTCTGCAACCACGATTGAGCGAATGCTTTCTCTATTCGCTCACTTGAACGGAAGACGACGAGCTGGTGGTCTTTTTGGAGCGGGAAGAGCCGCTGCTCGTGTCCGTCCCCAACCGCCGGCGGCGTTCCTTTCGGAGTTCTTTGGCGCCCGAACTGAAGCGTTTCGGCCGAGGGATCTCGACGGACGAAGAGCGGCGGATGTGCACTCGCTTGGACAAACGGGAGCCCTGGTCGACGCGAAGGAAGCGTTTGGTTTCCGAACGGCGGGCGGGATCGTCCCGGCGGCTGCAATCAATCGATTAATCGAGCGAGTGGTGGGCCGAACGCACTTGAACGGAGAGCCCAACGAGCAGGAAGAGTGCGCCCGGATGGCGTCCGAATTCGACGAGTGCGGGCCGCCCATCCGGTCGGGGATCATCGCGCTGCTCGCCGCTGCGGCCGCCGTCGCTCGCCGTTTGGCCACGAGCGAGAGATCCCACGAGAGTTTGTGGAGCAGGACGCGGAGGATCAACGTCGAGTCGAAGATCATCGAGAATTTGCACAGGTGCTAAAAGAAAAGGGGATTGATCAAAGAAGAGGGTTGGATGGACGCACTTGTTCCAGATTGTTCAACGAGAGGAGCACTCGAGCGGCCGGACTGTTGCTCAAAGCGGCCATCAAGCCGGAAGCGGAGGAAATCGAGTGAGTGGCCAGCGGATGGGAGTGGACTTGAGCGGACGTAGAGACGACGGCCGCCGTCGACGCACTCGAAGAAGTGGCGTGGACGACCGTGTGTTGTTGCTGTGGGTTGGCGAGCGGGGAGGGCGGCGGTCCGCTTGCCGGCGGGACGGGCGGCGTGCCCACGGAGGAGGGCGAGGGATTCGAGCCGACGCTCTGCGCGCTGTTCGTCGGAGTCGGGGCGGGCATCGGTGAGCCCGAGCAAGACGGCCGGCGGCTCGACGGAGTGATCGTGATCATCGAGAACTCGCCCTCTTCTTCCACCAACGTCGCCTGAACAGAATTCTCGCCGATCACGCTCTTGATGGCCGGCGGCGAAGAGGCGGATGGCGACTCCTCGGTGATCGCCTCCGTCGTGTTCAGGGCAGAGGCGGACAACTGGAAGAGCAATCTTTCATTCATTCATTCACTGCACTCACCTCTTGAAGCATCTTTTCTAGGATGCCCTCCACGCTCATCGACGTTCGGTGGAGGTCGTTGATCGTGTGCGGCGAGCGACAAATGCAATCGATGTACACGTCCTCGTCTTTCGAGTTCAAGTGCGAAGTCGAGTGTTGGCGGCGAGAGTCTTGAGAATGAGGAGTGTCTTCAATCGACTGGTGGTCAAAAGAAGAAGGAGCGGAAAGAATTACCGAACGACTGGAAGATGTTCACCCGGTTGCCCACTCGATCGCCCATCCCCAGATAGATCAAGACGCGAGCCGCGTTGTGTTTCACGTAGTGCCCGAATTTGGTCGAGTGATTCGTGTAGTACCTAGACAGAACTGGTTGACTGATCATCACTTCATCGCTGAACCCACCAGTCGTCTGCCGGCAAGAGCATTTGGATCAGGGCGTCGTCCACTTGCAGCTCGAGCAGAACGGGGTGGGTGGCCGGCTCCAGAGCGATGATCGCCAGCAGTTGGAGCAGGAGGCACAACAGTTGGGGGTCGACCGTCGGCTCCAACATCTGCACGAGGGTTTTCAGCTGGGCCCGTTCGCTCAGCCGTCGTCGGAAGATCTTAGAGGTCGAACACAAGAACAGCAGCAAGCGGGCAATCAGCAAGCTGGAAAAAAGCGATAGATAAAAGGGCTTTTGTGTACACTCACGTTCCGCAGTGATCGGGGCAGTAACGCCAGCGGTGGGCGGGCGAGCAGACGATCGACCGCAAGCCGCCGCCTCCGTCCCGGTTCAACATCGTGATCGCGTTGTCTGAAACGAGCAAGCGACCAATGAATTGACAGATGCACGTCTACTCACGCAAAGCAGCGAGGAGAGTGGGCGGCTCGAGAGAAGAGAAGGCGCCCAGCAGGTCGTACGGCCGGACGATCGGCGGCGGTTTGCTCGCCGCTCCGGCCGCCGCGGCAGTCGGCGGGTTGTTCGAGTGGGCGGCGCCCGCGATGTACCGCCGGTAGAACGATTGCTGGGGTTGGGGCGCGTGCGAGACGCCGATCATCGTGCCCGTTCGAGTGCGGATGCTGATTGTTCCCGAACGGGACTCGTGGGTCACCGTGTTCTCCAGCGTCTGTCGGCGACTGCCGTTTGGATCGTCCATTGACATGCGGAGCGGGACAAAGCTCGGATGGCCGCCCGCCGTCGCCGCCAACGCCTCTTCTTCGTCCAGGTCGCACGATTGGAAGGCGCCGCCCGTCGCGTAGGGCGGCCGGTTCAACAGGCGGGACGAGTGGAAGACGACGTCCGGCGAGGGGAACAGCGAGTAGACCAGCGAGGCGTCGATGATCTGATCAAAATAAGCAATCACTCTTCTCTTTTCTTCCTCCCACTCACTTTGTTCAACGTGCTCAAGGCAGCGAACTGCCGGCAACTCCCGCTTCGTTGCAGACACGAGTAGCAGAAGTTGACCAGCTGGACGAGAACGCCGATCAGCTGCCGCCTGTTCGCCCGTTGGTACGTGGGCGTCGCCAATTGAAACTCTCCGATGGAAGTGAGCAGCAGCTGGTGCAACAGTCCGCCCACGTGCGAGTCCAAAGCGTCTCGCTCGCCGTGGTTCCGATCGTCCATGTTCATGCAGAACTTCCGCAGTCCCGCCTGCAAGAAGGGGGTAAAAGGATGGAAGAACGGAGAGACATACGAGAATCAACTCGACGCACTCCGGATTTGCCGCCATCTTTTGCAGCCTGCAAATTGGAGGGATTGATTGAACGAAAGAAAACTCTGTCGCTCACATTTCCCACGCTTGATCCCAAGTGATGTTCTCAAAGACTAAACGCGAGCCATCAATCTCGTTTTCCTTTTCGAGCACGTACATTCTTTAGGGATTTTGCTCCGCCGATGGAGTTGGAGCGAGACGAACGACTTGCGGCGATTCGATTCTTTCGAGGAGCTCGTCTCCAGCATCGAGGAGGCGCTGATCGACGGCGCAGTGGAGTTGCAAGGCGAAAGCGGCGCCTTGTTCAGACTCATTCGTTCCACGTAGCTGCCTTCAAACAGAACAACGAGTACACGACGAATGCCGGTGGAATGCTCACCGCCGGCGGCCGAATCGACATGCAGCTTGCGGCTGGGCGGCTTCGACGCCAACGAGCCGCCCGGAATGGAGCCGCCGTGCACGACGGACGAGCGGTTCGTGCGGTCGTGGTGGATGGACGGCTGGCTGATCGCGTCCTCCGGCGGCGAGCAGGCGGTCTGAAAGAGGGACTCCACGCACGACTGCTGCAGTTTCGACAGTTCGGGCGCCAAATCGAGCGGACAGATGCCCCGCGTGTTCTTTTGAAGGATCCTGCAAGCAACGAGAACCCTTGATGTTTCCTCCTTGCTTCGAACCTCGCCCCAAAGAAGATCAGCGTGTGGAGGCAGTTCCACGAGAGCGGCGACTCTCGAACGGCCAACAGCAGCGGCGAGTTCCCGTCCTCGTTCACTCCGTTCAAGTCCGCTCCAAAGGCCACCAGCTAAACGAGAGGGATACTCAGGCGTTGTTCGTCCATTCACCATCGCGATCATCTCCGGACTTTGCGCTCGAACGGCCACTCCCAACGGCGTCTGGTCGATGATCGAGACGACGCGCAGTTGAGAGCACGTGGAGCACATTTCGGGAGCCGAGGCGTGCGTCCTGCAAATCAACAGAAGGAATGGAAGGTGTGAATGGAAGGAGGACCTTGGGAGAACGGACGAGAGCGGGATGTTGCCGCTGGCAGTGCAGTTGCCCTTGCAGCAGCAAGCGGCCACTTGGTTCGGGTCGTAGCCGTTCTTCAGCAACAATTCGACGATCTCCCGCTTTTTGTGCACGATCGCGATGTGCAGCGTGTTCAGAGCGGCACAGGTCGAACTGGAAGAAGTACCGGTGAATAGCCGGATGGAAACAAAGGGATGCCCGCTCCTTCCCCTCACTTACCGCCCGCCCGAGTGAGTGGAGACCGTGGAAGAAGCATTCGACCGTCGATGGTTCTGATTTCCATGCCGTCGTTGGGCGAGATCAGTGAACGTGTTCGTGGAGCCGATGGACGGCGAGGTCGAAAGAACCTTCGAGTTGTGGGTCAAAAGCAGCCGGTCGACGAGCGAAACGTCATCCGAATGGATTGCCTGCAAGTCGCAAGCGGGCATCCGGGCGGTAGTCAGTCGAAGAGAGCGCTTTGAGGTGGTTGAATAGCAGGGCCGTGTTCTTCTCAACAAACGAATCCTCCTTACAACCCCCTCACTGCTCGCTTTCAAGATCCCGCGCAAATTGACGTGCAGAGCGAGAAGCGACGGGCGGGTTGACGGACGGGCCGGCGGGTACGTGAACGTCCCCTCGCACTTCCGTCCGCCCGCCGCTTCCGCTCGGCTCGTTTCGGCCGAACGGCGGTGTCCAAATTAAAAATCAACCCGCTCGGGCCACGCTTCTCGCTTCCGCTTTGCAATTTGCGCGCAGCAGCGTCTGCATAGGAGACACGAATAATTGGATGCATGGTTGCAAAAAAGCAAAAGAAATAGAAAGGCAACAAGAGTTTCATTGGTTCACGCCTTCTTACAAAAAGCAGAACGATCCATTTGCCCCGGCCTACTCTTTCGTCAACTTCAAACTCACGTCCAAGAGCATTTCGGAGAGGTTTTGGTTGACGGACGGCTTTCGCTCCTCGTTGCGCAAAATCCGCTGAGCGGCGGTGAACGTGAAGCAGCGGCCCGAGTCGACGGGCGTTCCGACGAGCGACGAACTTTCGGACGACTCGCCCGTGTACCGCCGCCCCGACTGGCCGGATTGCTGCCGTTGGAGGCGCTGCCGAAGGCGTTTGGCCGTGCACAGCGAGGACTCGTGGTTGGAGGAGAGTTCGGTCGTGTAGCCGAACGGGTAGTTCTCGGTCGACGACTCTCGTGTTGCTGACATCCTGCTCGTTTGATTGAAGGCCAACACTAGAAATGGATTTAAGTGGGAGCGGAGTAAGCACGCGCTGCTCGATCGCGAGACTCCCGAACGAAGAATACGAAAAAGCGGTTTGTATCGAGTGATTTCATTTTGCGGATGCAGAAATGTAGTGGCAGTTGTTGACGTCACGACTAAAACAAAAATAAACGGTAGACGTCTTTGAAAGTTGCAAGGGAACGACGAAGAGAAGTGGAATGCCGCGAGAGTCCGCAAGAGACGCGCGAGCGGCGAATTTGGCAGCAGTAAGAGCAAAGAGCGAATTCCACGAGACATTCCCGAGTGCAAGAAGTTAACAGCAACATTTAAAGACAGCCGAATTAGTCTCCGAAACGTCTTCAATACGCAAACCAAACGTAAACAGCAGCAATCAGCATGTATTCACGGGCGTTCTCTGCGCAAACCTCCCGACTCCCGCATTCCCCGACTAAACTCGTTCATTTGCCCGCATTCCCGAAGACAATTGAACGTTCCGCTAGTCGAGAAGAAGATGAGGGGATTGATGGCCGTCGACGGAACAATTGACAGAGGAGGAGGACGGGGGATTGGACCGAAAGGAGTACGTTTCTCATGGCAACCCGCGAATCAACGGCAGAGGAGTCGGTGAGCGGGCGGATTAGCGCGGAAATCGACGCAAACATCCGCCCAAATCCGCCGTCCCATCCGCACGTTCGGACCACGGTCAAATGGGTGGCTTGCATCTCGATCTTCCGTTGAGGTCACACGCAAAACGCGGTCGTGACATCAATCGTGCAAGCGAGAAACCGTGGACAGAAAAGTCGTCGCGATTTGATGGAAAAGAGCGAGTGGCTAAAGCGAAGTCACAAAAGAACATTCTTGACCTGCAGTCGCCATCGTTAATGAATGCACGTTCCAAAATTGCCTCTCTGATGAAACGAGAGAAGTCTCTTCGGCCATCATTTGCATAACGAAATCTTCGCTTCGCTTTTCGACCACCGACGACCCACGGCCGCTGATTAGTCGGTAGACACGAACAAAAGAGACAAATGTGAACCCAATAGGGTCGTTACAAGTATTGACCCTATTCGGTCGTAAAATGGCCGGGAAATGAGACCACTGTTGTCAACAAAAGGACGAAGATTCGAAGTGTAAAGGGATGTCGGCTTCAATGATTCAAAGAACACAAATACCAGTGTTAAGGACACAAGTACACGGATGAAAGAATGAACGACTCATCGAAAAGCACTCAGACGAGCTGTCTTCTTTGAAAGCGGCCATCTTCCTTCTCGTCTTCTTCCTGCTTGGATCTCGTTAGTCGTCGCCCAGCGGTCTCTAATCCCCGGCAATCTTCTGCGATCGTCGCCGTCTTCCGTCCGACCGCTCGGCCGCCCGCTGAAATCCGCCCGTCCTCGACGTTCCGCAGGTGTGCGGACGGGAAGAGCGAAATGATAATCCGGCCGGCGGTTTTCGGAAATCGTCGCCGATTTCTCAACGTAGTGCCCTTCTTTTGTCCCGTCTCCTTATTGGTAGTGAAATCAGTGACAACGACCGGAGTTCACAAATGCGCGTCGTCTTTCAATTTGATCGGTCGATTACCCGTTGCATGAAGGCGATGTCCGGCACAGCACCCGTTCTTGCATCGTAAAGGTAGGCCGCAAATGCGAGACCAATCTTGTTGACTCCACAGCTGTGCCCGAATTAAAAACCGAGCGGACACGAGCGGATTATCGTCGACCGGCCGACGAGAAGCCAATTAGCCGGAAACCCGTGAGCAACCAGCGGCCGAATGAAGAAACAGAGATAAATGCGGCCCGCGAGCAGCGTTACGGACGATTTCTACAAAAAAACACGATGCATGAACGACTTGGATGCTTCCGTTGACGTCCACGACCATTCTCGGCAAAAAGAACGGTCTCCGTAGTTGGTATAGTGACAGCATGAGCTCGTCAGAAGCAGAACTGATTTTCTCATCCTTGACCGTCTTTTCGCCCCGCGCGCCTGCCGCCTCGCTCGCCCGCAAGCATTCGCAAAAGCCACTCGACCACGAGCGTCCAGCTGGAAGCAGGCGAGCGGACCGCCCCAAGAGGGTCGGCTTTTTGCGCCCGCCCGCCTTTCCTTACAGACGCTCTCGGCGATCTGTCCCTCGTTGAATGCGCGGGATCAAACAAGAAGTACCGCATTTGTGATTAAGTGTACTCCGATCGAGCAGATGATTCTGCACACAAAGTTCACTAGGCTCCACAGGCCATCCTTTTTATTCCAACCGCTCATATGCTTTTAGAACACGTTCGTTGACCGCATAACGCGAGTGTTCGGATGGAGTGGGCGCTTCAGACGAATTCGGAATACTCGTCGAAAAAAATACGAGCGGAAAGGGCGAATCGCGAGGATGATCCCCCACGAGTTGACGAGCGGCGGGTAGGCGAGGAGACTCGAAGCGAACGGTCCGTAGCTCCCGCTGTCCTCCTGGCAGACCATCAGCAGGAAGACGAAGAACGTGGGCAGGACG
Source organism: Aphelenchoides fujianensis (assembly GCA_024699865.1). NCBI lineage: Eukaryota > Metazoa > Nematoda > Chromadorea > Rhabditida > Aphelenchoididae > Aphelenchoides > Aphelenchoides fujianensis. The sequence continues at coordinate 173,713 of JAMPIO010000114.1, forward strand.
GTGAACGCAAAGGCCGTGATCACCTGCAGACCAAGAAAACCTCTTCCATCTTCTTCCAAAAGCTCACCTGAACCCAAAGAATGACGGCAAACTGGTTGACCATGTTCTGCACGTTCTTGTTCTTCGGTTGGACGGAGAACACCTGCTTCGTGATCACCAACGTCTTCTGCCCGTAGCGGTAGACGATCAGGTAGCAAACGGAGACGACCACAAAGAAGTAGCCGAAGTGAACACAAGCCGCCCAATCGTCCTCAAATCACAGCGATGAAAGCGGAGGGAAACGTTCGCCTACCGAATCAAACGCATAAACGAAGTAGTTCACATTCTTGTCGTTGTACCAATCGCGTGTCAACTCCGACGTGTAGAAGAAGCGACCGCGGACAGCAGAGGAAGTGGACGACCAAACGGTCGTCACTCCGCCGACCGAACTGAACGCGGTGGCCGCCACTTGGAGGCCGATCATCAGGCAACACGAGGGATCGCGGCTCCTAAGCGAGCAGAAAACGGGAATGGACCAGCTGTTTTTGGGGTTACTTTGAGAAAAGAACGTAGCGGAAGTAGAACTGGGCGGCGAGGAGGGTGCTCGCTTGCAGGACGACGAACCCCTGGGCGCCTTGGAAGACGAGTGGCCACGCGCCCTCCGCCTCGTGCTCCGCGTACCACCCGAAGTTGTAGACGGCGCCGTTGTGCACGTGGTAGACCTCCAATCGACCCATTGAATGCTGGAGAAATCGAAGAAGGGCTCACTCGTTGGCAGGCGAGTGTGATGGCCGCGTAGAGAAGATCGTTCATCGCTCCGACCATGATCATTCGCCCGTACTTCTTGAAGGCGAGACTCGTCCGTCTTCTGGCCACCCAGAAGAGGATGACGTTCCCGGCGATCCCCAGCCACAAAAGCAGACGATCATGCCAGTTGAAGTAGATCGGAGCGACCATCATCGTAGGATGGCTCTGAGCAAACCGTTTGCAAAAGAAGAGATAAGCAGGAACTCACGGTAAGGTTGACCACCCGTTTAATGTGTGTTTGCAGCATGCTTTCAATGCAAACGATAGAAAATTGGTTGGGATGTCTAGAAAACCATCCTTCCACAAACAGAAAAGATGAATCTTGTGAGCGTGCGGCAGGAAGCGAAGTGGACGAGCCCCGGGGTCGCCAATTACCCACTCGTGATTCCCTGCCTACAAGCCGCTTTCTATTGGCCTGAAGATCGTAATTATGGACTAACAAAGGCTACTGCTCGCATGAACAATCATCAGTAGACCAGTGAATCTCCCTGCGAATGGCTGCTCTGCTCGGTAATTGTGGGTTCCTTCGTTTTGTGAAGTTCTAAAGCAAACAAACGATGGAAAGACGACATTGTCACTCGATTGGAACTTTTAGAACAGAATTGACTAACAGCTAACGGCGAATTCTTGTGGCAACTTCCAACGACCGTCTACACGCACTATAACTAATTGATTTATCCCGTTTAACAACAAACGAACAAAAAGAACAATCTCAACTCAAACAATCACGTCTTCTTGTTCACTCCGTCCACTTGCTTCTGCTCCACTTCGGGCTCGTCCTCGCTGCCGTCCCGCTTGAGGTGGCGGAAGTTGAGCGGGTCGTGCGGATCGAAGAACTTCGTGCGGAGGTAGTTCGCCTCGACGCCGAACGTGCGGCGCGCGCGGCGAGCGGCCCACCAGTCGGCGGGGCGGGCGGGACGCCACGAGGGGCGGGCGGCGAAGAGGACGCGCGGGGCGTGACGGCGGCGGAACCAGCGGACCACGTGGACGACGAAGCCGAGCGGGATCAAGCTGAACGAGAGGACGTGCACAAGGAAGAGAGAGCAGAACAAACCCGACGGCCAGCGTCATCGGCGCCCATCCAACGGCCCCGAGCCACTCGGCGGCCACGTACGCGCCGAAGCGAATGGGCGGGCAGAAGGCGGCCGCGAAGAGGATCCCGATGGCCAACGCGAACGGACACACGAACACCAGCCACACCCACGCGCCGCCCGTCGCCCAGTGCGGCAGGCGGCCGACGTGCATCGTCCGAACGTCCCTGCAAACGGAAGGGGTGAGCAGTGAGTGGGGCACCGGACGTACACGATGAATCGGCGGGCGTCGTAAGCGTACGCGAAGATCAGCACTTCGGCGAGGGCCACCGCGAACACAACGTAGTCGAGGGCGTGATCCCAAAGGCGGAGGACGAGCGGCGCCCACGGCTGCACCACGAGCAGCACGAGCGGTCCGGCCGCCCCGCACACCGCGAGGGCGGCGAACGACGAGCGGAGGCGACCGCCGAGCAACCGGCTGCTCTCCGCCGCCTGCGTGATTTTCGCCATTCCGATCACCTCAAAGAACACTCGGGTGGGTAGAAAAAAGCAGACTCACGGCCTGCGGAAGAGCGAGAGACAAGAGCGCGAGGAAGAAGGCGGCGGCGAGGAGCGGCGAGACGCCGGCCGCTCCCACGAGGTCGGGGAAGATGGCGAGCGAGACAAGTCGGCCGTGGCCCACGAACTCCACCATTCGCTCCACGCGATCGTTCATCGAGCGAGGGAAGAGGACGGCCGTGACGGCGGAGAGCGACGCGAAGAACACGACCGTCCCCACGCAACTCAACACGAACGAGGCGATCAGGACGACGAGGAAGGCGGGCGCGAAGGACGAGCGGAAGCGCTGCAGAGCGCCCAGTTTGTGCACCGTCCCGTCCACCAGACTGAAGGGAAGCGAGGGAGTAGGTGGAAGACAGAAGGAACGAACCTCAAGGACGTCAACACGTGCCGCGAGGCGTCCGCCCATGCCGAGCCGTCGTACAGGTGCCGATGGTCGAACGAGAGGAAGAACCAGAAGCCGTCCGTGGAGGAGGCCGGCGAGAAGACTGCAAAAAGAGGCGAGTGAATGGGTACAAGTTGTGAACCAACCGGCGAAAAGGGCACACGCCAACAGGAGCAGAAATCCGACGAGTTTCACGGCGATCATCCCGCCGGTCGCCCGTCGCATGCCGATCGCCGCCAAGCAGCCAATGGCCGCCCAACAGACGGCCGCCGTCGTCCACACGCCCCACGGAGCGGCTTGCAGTTGGTCCACGCGGAAGGCGGACGGGAAGATCTGCAAGCAAAGGAGAAGTGGCCGGATTCCTCGCCCGTTACCCACTTGTGTCTGAAGGAAGTCGAGAAACGGCGGCGTCAGGCGGGCTTCCGGACGGCGCGCATTCTCCTCGAGGGCGGCCGGCGGCATCATCGCGAATGTGTAGCTGGAGAGCGAAAGGAAGTGAGTAGAAAACAGGACAAATTTTTTTTTTTTAGGACAAGTTTTCATCCACACTCAGCGGATATCCGCGGTGGAGCAGCTGCCGAAGCGGCCGCGGTATGGCAACTCGACCAGACCGAGGTCTGTCGCCCTCGCCAGGGGTCGAATGTCGAGCGGGCGGGGGGTCGAACCAGCAAGCGGCGCCAACCCGACGGGAAGTCCGACCGCCTACCGGCTGAGCCACCACCGCCCCAGAAAACAGGAAACCCACTTGAAGTCGACACACGTGCGCGAGGAAGCGTCCCCGTTGCACCCACTCCAGGCGACGGAGCGCCGAGAGAAGAGCGCTGAAGTGAACAAAGAGCGACGGCAGAGGGTCGGAAGAAACCCACGTTCCACCGCCAACAGAAAGAGGTGGGCGGCGCGGATGACGAGGGCGCCGGCCGAGAGCAGCCGCCAGAAGCCCACCAGCAGGATCACCCGCCCGACGCCCGAGAACGAGGGATTGAGGGCGGCGAACGCGGAGGCGGCCGGGCGGGAGGCGAACTGCCCGCCGCCCCACTCGACGAGCAGCAGCGGGGCGCCGACGGCCAGCAGGAGGACGGCGTACGGCACGAAGAAGGTGACTGAAAGACAGCGAGTGAGTGCGGAAATCAAGCGAGAGAACGAACTGCCGCCGTGCCGAAAGCAGAAAAGCGGGAACTCCAGAACGCACGTCCAACTCGCCGCGTACGTCGCCGCCGTCGCCCACTGCCGCCAGCCGCCCGCCGAACGGCCGTTTTCGCCCGCCTTGCCGCCATCCGTCGACTCCCGGGCGGCCGTCGGGCGACTGCGGCGATTCGCCTTGACCACTCGCTGCAAGCAGGTGGGTGCGGAGAAGACGGCGAACTCACGGCCGGCGAGAGGTTTCCGTAGCGCCGGGTGTCCTCTAGGGCGGTCGTCTCCAGAACGGGCTCTTCGGGCTGAGCGGCGAGCAGGAGATGAAGCGCTGGACGTCAACTCACTTTCGAAGCGGCCGACTTCTTCCGCTTGCGCACTCCCGAGCCGTCCGACAGCGCCGACGAGTCGGGCAGCTTCTTGCTCGTGGGTTCGGACATCGAATCCGAGTTCCGGTCGGTCAAAAAAGAAAGCGAAGGCCGACCAACCGACCGTCGAGCGGAATGTTGCGAGAAATGAACGATTTGCGATGAGCTCGATGCGGGCGAGCAGAAGACCGAATGGCGCTTGGCGACGAGCAAAACAGTTTGCTCATTTCGAGTCGAGTATGCTGGCGGTTGCTGCCTGTTGGATGCCCGTCTAGTCAGCGGAATGCGTGGAGAAGGTCTCAATACTCGCGGCATTCCTTTTATTATCGCTTGCCACCAACTTGCATTCACACGTGTTCCTAGAGCGTTGATCGCTCACTGTTCAGATGACCGCTTCTGAAGTGATCACTGCGCAGCTCGCTGATTGATCGCCTCGTCGTTGTGCTCGCCGCTCTCCACATTTTTCGCTGTTCGGTTGGACGATGTCACCGAAAATGCGTCACTCTTTGAATTTGCTCGCCGTTGGAAGCGGCAAAGAGCACAAACGAGAAACCGTCGAGTTTGTGCCCGTTGGTCGTTGTAATCTTCCGATCGACGGTTGCTCCGCCGCTTGATTGATGGCGACCGTCGATCGATCGAGAAGGAGAGGGCGGAGGTCGAAAACCGTCGGGTTTCATTCATTTCGTTTGCTCGACAGACGGGGCGGGAATTTTGATAGAGTTGGTTCCATTGCAGAAAGCGGAGATCACTCCGTTTTTATCATATAAGTCGTTCAAATTACGAACTTCTGCAAAAAGTGCGTTAGGGGGGGGGGGGGGGGTAACGCACTTTTTGCAGCCATGCAAGATTTTCGTTCACAAATTTTGCATCTGCAAAAAATCGTAACGATTTTTTGCAGCCGCGTTCGGATTTCCGTTCCGGATTTTTGCAGATGTCGGATTTCCGTTCACAAATCGTGCATGATGTCAGATTTGCGTTCGCAATTCTTGCAAAGGTCAACTTTGTGTTCTCGATTTGTGCAGGTGCAAAATTCATGAACGCGAAATTTGCAGTGCTCAAATCGTGAACGCCAATCAAACATCGTGCAAGAATTGTGAACGGAAATGTTGCAGAAATCGCTGATTTTCGCTCAAAAAGGGCCAAATTTTGATGAATTTCCCCCAAATCTGCAACATTTGTGTTCACAATTCTTGCAGATTGTCGGTTTTCGTAACGATTTTTTGCAGCTGTAAAAGTTGCCAACGCAATTTGTGCATCTGCAAAATTCGTGAACACAAAACGTGCATCTGCAAGAATCATGTTCACGATTCTTGCAATGCACAAAACGCGAACGCAAACTTGACATCTGCAAGAAACCGGAACGAAAACCCGACATCTGCAAAAAATCGTAACGATTTTTTTGCAGATGCAAGAATTTGGAACGAAAATCCGACGGCTGCAAAAAATCGTTACGAATTTTTGCAGCTGCACACTTTGCGTTACGATTTTTTGCAAATGCACGATTTGCGTTGCGATTTTCGACATCGGCTGCAAAAAGTGCGTTACCCCCCCCTAACGCACTTTTTGCAGAAGTTCGTAATTTGAACGACTTATATTTTACTTGTGTATTTCTACGTGCTTTCAGGTCCGACACGATTTCCGTTGTTCTGCGGACGGCCGCTATTTGTACGCATTCACGCACAAGAAAGAGCTGCTCATTTTGGACCTCCTGCTGAATGCTCACACGTACGTCCTTTCTATTTACATCTCTTTTGATTTTTAGTTGTTGTTTTCAGTTGGCTGACTCCGCGAAAGAAGTGGGCTTCAGTCCACAGCTACATCGTCGATTTCGTTGTTGTGAACTGGAAGACGCTTCTCGTTCAGACGGAAAACGAAGCCGAAGCGTTCGAATTGCACTTGATCCGTCTGCGAGAAGCCGATGAATCCTACGAACACATTCTTCTTCACCGTCTACCCGCCCACGATCTCACCACGTTCGTCATCACGGAGGCCCGCGGCACGAACGTCGACGTGAAGCGGGCGGTTCTCCTTTCGAACGTGATTTGGCCTCGTTTCGTCTTCCTTCAAGTCGACATCGACGAGGCGCAAGTGGTCGTGGATCCCGAGGTCGCTTTCGCGCAGCCCGCCCTCCTGTGCGCCCAAATGAGCGCGGACGGGCGCGAACTTCGTGTCGTCCGGGAAGCGGAGCTCGGATCGCCTCACGTCTACTCGGTCGAGCAACGGAAGTGGACGACGAAGTGTTGAGCGGAAAGGCAAGTCTTTTCACCGTCCTCTCGTTCACCGTTTCCTCAAATTTCAGGACTACTCGTTGCGTTCTGTCGGCTGCGCGCAGAAGATGTACTTTTACGGATACGAACGCGACGGCGAGAACTTCAATCACGCTCTCTTCCACTGCAAAGCCGTAGCCAGAAAGTGGGAACAAATGCCGATCGATGGGGATCGCGTGAATGACGTCCATTCGATCATCAACCCGGACGGACAAAAGGATGGGATCGTGGTGATCAAAACGTGCAACGTGCGGCAGGTTGTTGACGACCCGATCATCACTCGGTTCAGAGTCGACGTCTGATGTTCCGGTTAGTTCACGTTATACGCGTCTAATCAGCTTCTGCTTTCAGCCGCCCCGACCCGCTCAAGCTTCTCGCCCTGTTGGCCTTCCGAAAGAGCCGCGAGGGAGTGGCCGGAGAGGAGTCGTTCCACGCGCAGGTCAACAAGCCGCCACTCAAGGTCCAGCTGCAGAAGTGGGCGCCCGTCCACTTCCAGCAGATGGAGCCCATCCCCGTTCGTCGGCTGCAGTATTAGCCTCTATTTGTTCCTCGTTGTCTTGCCCGCAGTTGGTCATCGATAACCCACTTCTGTTGTGGTGTTGTCAAGCGAGATCGCATTTTCGTTGCTTTGTTTGAATAAACACGAGGTACTGCCGAGCGACATTCGATTTGCTTTCGTTGCTGAATGGATAGTCCTTGTGCTCTACCGCTCGCTGGGGAAAAGTGGACCGGCCGCCCGGTCGAGTCGTCGGCGAAGTCGGCAAGTAGCAAGCAACTCGACGGCCACCTCGACGGTAGCCGACGTCTTCCCGCTCGAGTTGGGAGTTCCGCCCAATTGCCGTCTGGACGGTAGAAGAGCGGAGTGGAGGGCGGACAACCGGTCGGCAGGTGGTATGAACGGTAGACTGTCCGCTTTGCCGCTCCTCCGTAATGGAAGAGCGGGCGGTCGGGGCGAGTCCACGATTGAGCGACCACTCCTCATCGGCCGAAGACGGGCGACTCGTTCAGATCCGCCGGCCGCTTCTCCCGCCTTCTTTCGGTCCGCCTCCTCGCCCCCCGATCGCCGCTCCACTTCACTCGACTGAGTGAGGACAAAGAAGAAGTGGACGGAGCGGCCGGAAGGAGACCGACGACCTCCAGTGGGCGGGCGGATCTTCGGCAAGCGTTGTCCTCTCCGTTCGAACGGGAAACGAGCGGGCGCGTTTCCGTGCACAATCCAGCCGGCGACGTGACAACCGCGGCGGTCGGCCGAACGCCAAGCAGCCCGTCTTTTTCGCTTGCCATCCCGCCGATTTGGAAATGCGGGCGGTTGATCGCGGCGTTCGGGCGCCCGCTCTCCCCTGCCGCTTTGCCGGCCCGGCTTTCCACACACTCGCCTGCCCGCCCGCACTCCCGCTTGCGCGTTCGAGCGGACGAAGCGGCCGACCGCTCGCTCTTCTGCCGTCGCGTCCGCCCGTTGCATTCCGCTCTGTTCCGATCGTTTTCGCCGGCTTCTTGGTCGTCATTTGCGAGCTTCTTTTGGCGCATGATGCTTGAAATTCATTGCAATAAGCATCCATTAGAAGACGGCCGTTTGCTCGTTGTTTTCGTGAATTTTGGCGGAATTTCTGCGTGATTACGTCATCGTTTCCGGCTTCTTTAGCGGGCACCATGCCGCGAAGCGTGCGTTTCGTCCAGTTTCCTTCCGCTCGGCTGTGCGGCTGTCGGGAGTGCTGGAAGAAGGAGCTGCCGCTGACGCGTGCCCACGAACGCCGAGACCTCAAACGCTCCGTCGTGTACGAGGGACACGAGGTGAGTTTCTGGCTCTTCCGTCCGTCTGTTTCCACTTGCTTGTTTCAGGTTTCGCGTGGCTTGCGTTGTTCGACAGACGGCCGCTACATGTACGCCTTCTCGGAAAGAAAGCACTTGATTCTGGTGGACCTCGTGCACAACACTCAGAAGTAGGTGCTTTCCACCCACACGTTGGCTAACTCTCGTTGTTCGCAGGGTGTTGAAGCCGCGCGAAAAATGGTCGCGGAAGGAGAACGTCGACGATTTTCTGGTCGTGAATCCCCGGACGCTTCTCGTTCGCGCGAGCAGCGAAAACGAGGGCGTCGGTCTGCATTTGATTCGCCTTCCGGACGCCGTCGAGGTCTACGAGCGGGTTCTTCTGCACCGCTTGGAGCCCAACGACCACGCCTCGTTCGCCTTCACGGAGATCAGCGGCCATGAGGTGGACGTGAAACGCGCCCTCCTCCAAGATTTCTTCGCGCGTTCCGCCCGTCTCGTCTTCCTCCGCCTCGACATCGCCGAGGGTCGCGTGGAAGTGGACCACGAGGCCGCCTTCCCCGACGCCGCCTTCCATTTCGCCCAAATGAACGACGACGGACGCCAATTGTGCGCGATCAACGGCGAGAAGCCCGAGGTTCTTTACGTCTACTCGCTGGAGCAGCGGAAGTGGACGAACGAGGTGCTGGACGACGGAGTCTTGAAGGGAAAGGTCATCCTTTTTGCTTTCGTCTTATTCACCGCTTTCCTCGCCTTCCAGAACTACTCGTTCTGCCTGGTTGGGTCCACGCGGAAGATGTACCTCGTAGGAATCAAACTGCAAGTCTCGCGGTCCACCCCTTCGCTCTTCTGCTGCAACCTCGCGGCCAAGCAGTGGGAGAAAGTGCGGATCCGCGGGCACCGCGTTCACCACGTCTCTTCGATCATCGACCCGACGGACGGAGAGGAAAACGGCGTCGTCGTCATCAAGGCCATGGAACCGCCCAGGACAATGGAGAAGCTGTTGGGTCCTCGCTTCATCGTCGAACGCCACATTTTCCGGTTGGTTCGCTTCCTGTCCGTCCGTTCGATCAACTCTTCTGCTTCCAGCCGCCCCGACTCGCTCAAACAGCTCGCCTTGATGGCCTTCCGGAAGAGTCGCGAGGGCGTGAGCGGGGAGAAGGGATTCCACGCGCAGATCAACCGGCCGCCGCTCAAGGCCCCGTTGCAAAACTGGGCGCCCGTTCACTTCGAGCAGATGGCGCCCATTCCCGTCCGCCAAATCCAGTAATTGCTGTTGTGAAGCGAGCGTATCTTCCATTTTTTTGTTCGAATAAACACGAGGGCCTAACGAGCAATATGTCGTGCATCTGAGAGTTGAGCCCTCGTTCTGCCACCATTCTGAATGCCCGTCCTATTTGCTCATCCTTCGTCCGTTAACGAATCTCCTCATTACTTCTTTGAACAGACTGAAGAAGCAAAGCAACTCTTTACTGCAGCAACGGGGCCAGCCCGATCGTATTTGTAGCGTAATCGAAAGAAACGCAGTGGGTGGTGAGGAAGGCGTAGCCCCAAATGAACTGCGGGTCGTCCGTGTACCTTGGCGGCCAGTAGGCGCGGACGGGCGCCAACAGCAACGAGCACTCGTCGCCCGCATCGTGGCTCATCACCGAGTCGGGCGGGAAGCGGAAGAAATGACCGTCGATGCGGAATGACATGGACACTCGAGCAGAGCAGTTCGTTCGGAAATATCCCGCTTGCTCGGAGATCATTCCCAAGTGCGCCCATCGATCGAACACGCGGTCGGGCACGTACAGAAGGGGGAACATCGAGTAGTCGGTGAGGATTTGCACCTGCAAGAGGCGTGAGAAGCAGGAAGCGAGCACCAACCAGTGGGTTTTCGAACGAGAAATCAACCGATTCGCCGTCCCAATTCCAAGAAGTGATTTCGATGGCGTCCAACCGCAACGCCCACGCGTTCCGTTCGGCCGACCGCTCGCTCCACTCGCCGCACAGTTCTTTCGACTGCGCCCCGACGACCAGCGTTCCGAACGGGTCTTCGTCCTGCACAACGGTGACGATCGGGGCGGGGATCAAGCGGCGGTCGAAGGCCTGCACGACGAAGTTCTCGCGACCTGGGGCCAGTCCAGCGACGCCACCACTCGAGAGGAATGCAGCGCCTTGCGGGCTGATGAAAATAACGCTGCAAACGGTTGGATCCAACGGCTGTCACTCGATGAAGGCTTCACTGACCGCTCGTCCAACTCCCAGCCGAGCACAAAAGCCGCTCCATCCACTCGTAGGCCGCGAGTCTCCTCCGAACTCAATGGGTATTTCAGGAGCACCAACCGGTCGGCGATCCACTGGCCACACATCGGCGGGTAGCCCCCGAGACGCCCCTTCCACTCGTTTCTCGTCTGCTGGACGGTCGAGGAGTTCGCGACCGAGTAGTAAAGATTCGTCGTGTGTCCAGCCATCTTCTCTTCGAATCCCACGCACCACTTCGTCCACGAAGCAGAAGCGGTGGTGAACTGGCAATCGAACGAGCAGAACGTCGAGTCGAAGCCGTCCGCCGAGCACACTCGCGGACAACCGAGGCGCGGCTGTCCGCAGTTCGCGTCCACGAGCAGCACACTCGAAAACAAGGTGGAAAGAGCGGCGAACGGCTTTTGAGGCGGCTCCCCGACGTGAAGGAGGACGGCTGGAAATGAAACGAGGGATGGTCGAACGGAGAAGCGCTCACAGTTCTCGTAAATCGAAATGTTATACACTCGAGGTGTTTGGGCCAAAAAGGACGAGAAGGTCGTGGAAAAATAAAAGAAGAGCAGCGAGAACGCCAGCATCTCTTCGAGCGGGAATGAAATCGACGAAATTTAATCGGAAAAAACGTGTGCCGCAAAGGATTAAATGGAGAAACGGAACGAGTCGTCGCGATAACCGCTCATGCGTAGTGCGTGCCCAGAAATGCTGGAAGATGCACTCACCTTCGGTTTTAATCGCCAGCCTAATTTCGTTTTACGTCCGATTTTTCCGTACAACTCAGTTCACGTCGTCTATTCGTTTGTGGCGAGCAGCTGCCCGCAGCCGAGAGTCCGCAGGCCGCACACAAACGGCCAAAAAACCGCCCGCCCGCTCGCTCGATCGAGGCCGGCGGGTGAGAAGATTGCCAAAGAAGGCTCGGAGGCGGCGGCTGTAAGTGTCCCCTCCAGACGGTTTATTCAATACAAGACAATAACTAGAGGCTGGAAATGGGCGTTACGTTCGGGTACAGCGGCGGCAAAAGATGGTTGTACGGCTTCTTAATCATTAAACTGTGGAATCCCCAAGCAGTCGAGTCTTGCGGAGAGCAGCACCAAAGAGCCGGGATTCCTGCATGCAAACATCGCTTCACGGTCGGCAAAATGCGAGCACTCGCCCGCACAAGCGGTCTAATCGCTCGAAATGTGCCCGAAAAGCGGTTTATCAACCGGCCCGATCGCACCTTTGCTTCGATCGGGCAGCCACGCGCTTCTTCGACCCGAGAGCGGTTTCGTTCCAATGCAGGCCGTTGTATTGTGCGCGCTTTACTTCGTTCTACCGCCCTCTACGTTCTCCGGCCAGCCACCAGTCTACAACATTACGGTTTATGCGGGCTGTAAGTGGATTTTTTGCGGTAGGATCACTTTTTCGGCTTTCAGACGTGTATCTCGACGCGGGCACGCCGGCGCAAACGATAATCGCGACGATCACCACCTTGTTTCCGGAGGTGCTGCTCGGGGACTCTCGTTGCGGAGTTCCGCGTCCCGACTGCCCGCGGATGTGTCGGGCGACGGGCCCCGTTTCTGCCTTCTGCCCGTTCGACTGCCAATTCAACACTCCTGCGGCCACGTGGGCTGTCTGGTGCAGGGACTACGAGACGCGAACCTTCTTTCAAGAGAACATTTATGCCCTTTCCAATTCGTCTACTGCGGAGGAGGGCCGCAAGGAATGGCGCGGGCATACGGCAGGCTACACGCCGATGCGAGGCCAATGGATCACGGACGAGCTTGCACTTTTGGAATCCGCTCATTCACGCGAAGACCAGACCGATTTGCGTGTCGCCGCAACGGACCTCGTGCTTGGTTGGGTGTTGGACGAACGGTAGATCCCCCGAGAATCTTTACATTGCCCGTCGCGGATTGCAGAGTGCTTGGCAACGAAGCGGGATTTGTGGGATTGGCGCCAGGCACGATGAACGTCGTTGTGCAGGCATTCAACCGGGGATTGCTACCAACCCCGATCGTCAGCATCGTTCAGTACGATGATCTCGTCGGGATGTTGTTTGTCGGGGAGGAGTCGAGCGAAGACTGCGGCCCGTGGATCCGCCGGCCGGCCGAACGGAACGCGTGGGCTTTTCGAATGGACGTGATCACCGTCGATTTGCGCGCACCGAACAACCAAACGAGCGATTTCCGTTTCGAGAACCCACTGGTTGGAACCTCCGATGATTTCTTTTCACTCATTTTTTAGGTGCAACTGCTCACCGACGACGCTCCTTTTCTGTACGTCCCCGACCGCTTGTTCGACCGGTGGACGGAAACAGGAGTGATCACGTACAACGTCCACAAACAACTGAACGAAATCGACTGCTCGGCACAAGTGGAGCTGAGGTTTCGGCTCGGCGACTACGAGTTCCAATTTCCGTCCACTTTTGTGACGTCAACGGACGGAGGAGTCACGTGTTTTCTCCAGCTGTTCCCCGTCCGCGACTACGCGCCCACGCGCTACGAGGACGACCCGCAATTTCTGTGGAGTTATCCGTTCATTTTTACTCACTGCATTTCGTTCAACTACGCGAACAATTCGGTTGGAGTAGCCCCGATGTTGTGGTGATCGAGTGAAACGAGGGCTTGTGGAGGACGCACAAGACGGTCATTCGCTTGAACAATCGCGGTTGATCTTCGAGCAGTTCGGCTGTTGACTAAAGGAAGACCACGATTCCTCACGCGTTCGATTCACAGTTATGTCTTTTTTTATTCACAAGCACTGCCTCTTTTTGCCCAAGGATTTCTCGACTGCCTGTGACACCCGATTGACTGCCCGCTTCTCGCGCCTGGCGAGTCGCGAGCAACCTGACCGCGTGCTTGACGGGCGCCTTTCTGCTCGAACAGTGAGTTCTGCCCACTTGCCGTCCGTGCGGGAGAAGAGCGGAGTAAGCGGTTGGAAAGGGGAGAAGTAGGCGGTTGGGCGCGGGCTTTTGTTTCGACGGGATTTGTCGCTCGAGTGCCGCCCGTCAGCTCGAATTGAGCAGCCAGCTGGAGGACGGAGAAGAGCGACGGGAATGCCGAGCGGGAGGACCGACCGCGTGGCCGAGTGGACTCTGCGCGGCGAGAAGACTACTAAAGAGGGGAGTTCTGCACGAAGGAGATGGCTGCAAGTGCCCTCTCGAGGCGTTTACTGAACGAAAGGCAACAATTAAAGGCGGGGAATGGGTGTCATGTTTGGGTAGATGGAAGAAAGGATCGTCGAGCAGGGCTTTCGATTCATGAGCTCGTGGAAGCCGTCCGCTCCTTGGACGTCGATTCGGGACTTGCGGAGTGCGTCGACGGCGAGGCGAACGAGCGAGTCGGGCGTCCTGCAAATCGATATGAAATTTATTGCGGAAAAGCGGACTCACTCGAATAGAAAGCGGTAGATCTTTGTTTCGGCATCGTCTCCGTCCCAGGCGACGACCATCAATCCCTCGTCCTTGCCACTCTTCGCGTTCGCAATTGGGAAGACGCTTTTGATCTTTTTGGCCGCGATCGGAAGCTTCGTCCACTTGCGGCGTTGCGAATCCCAGATGAAGAGCGAGTAGAAAGGGGGGTTGCTGCCATTCCGTCCACAATAGTGAACACGGGTACACAACAAAAAGCGGTGGCTTCCCAGCAGCTGAAACGAATGCCGGGACTGAACGCCTTCATCGCCGCGGAACCAACCCAATCGAGGTCCCGCCGCAAGCTGCTCGTGGTCCACGCCTTTGTTTCGAGGTCGAAAGCGCGCAGATTCGTGAACTCACTCCAACGTTTCGGAAAGGCGTACAACACTCGCCCGTCGCTGCTCAAACGGTAGAGGCGGCGCGGCCGTTTGGCGTCTTCCGTCCACTCTTCGTCCAAACGCGCCCCGTCCACGTCCAAACGCACGAAACGAATCTGACGCGCGGCCGGCGGTTCGAGAAGCGCTCGGCGGACCTCCACATTCCTTCCACGGATCTCCGAAAACACGTAAATCGACCGAGTTTGCGGTTGGCGGACCACTTCAACCCGCCAGAAAGTCCCATCTTTCACGCGCAGTCGAATCAACGACACGAAGTTCCGCTCGAGGGCGACGATCGTCGTCGGATTCACGACTACAAAGTCACGAATAACCGGAGACACAAAGTTTTCGCACTTGAGCACTCTAGAACAACAAACAAATGAATGGAATCAGAAGACCTCCGTACACTCGAGAATTACGGAGAAGGTCGACGATCACAAGACGGTCGCCCCCTTTGCAGAAGCAGAACGCGTAGCGGCCCTCGGGCGAAAAGACGATTTTGGTCGAAGGCTGAAAGCAGAGGACGTGACTAAAATGGAGATGAGTTCGCTCAGACCTTGTAGACAACGAAAGCGGTATGCGCGTGAAGCGGTGCAGGGTCGAAAGCGGAAGCTGCGCCCATTTGTGCTTTCATTTTTGTCGGCATCGTCCCGCTCGACGAAAGCAGCTGCCAGACCAGTGTCTTCGATCGTCTGCAGTCGTCCACGTAGCTGACCCACGCCTTGCCACAATCGACGAGCAGAGTGCAAACGGAGAGGAAGACCATGTCCGAAAATTGTTTGGTTCGATTTTCGAGCCCCCGCCGTCGCTCGCCAATGTGTTCGGGCGCCGATCGAGGCGAGCGGGGGCGGCCGACCAGCCGCGCGAACTCCCGGCCAATCCTCGCAGGCAATTGCTCACCTCTTTGTTGCGCCGTTGGGGCTGCTCTTTGATTCGTTCGCCCGCAAAATCTTCTACCACATTCCGCCGGATGCCTTGCGGTCATCGTTCAAATCGGCGGTCTCATTCGCCGTCTTAAAGGCGGAGGTGGCTCGAGTGTCTCGCGCAGTTGCACGCACCAAACAAAGATGGAAGAAGCGGCCGTTCAAACAAGTCGCTTTCGTGGTGTCCCCGCTTCAACATTTGCTCTTCTCGGGGACCGCTTTGTTTACTCGTGGACTTACGAGCAACTCCCAGGAATTGCGGACGTCCACGCAATCTTGGTGCTCGACTTGTTCCGCCAAACCCAGCGGTAAGCGTTGGATGAACAACCCCGAAATGTTTGCTTTCTTTTAGTCGGATCATCCCGAAGCCCAACGCGCAGCTGCCCGGAACGCCCGTCTGCTTCAAAGTGTTGGATCGGAACACGGTGTTCATGTGTTCGCGTGCTGTAGGAGCATGGAGTTCGTTGAATGTTCGGATGTTCGCCTACTGCTTGTTTCAGATCACGTTCAAGGAATACCCCTAGAAGTTGGCTATTGGAATCTCTTTCGTCTAGACTTTGAAGAGCACACGTACGTTCCACTTCATGCACACTTCGAGGTGCACGGACGGCACCGGTTGGAAGTTCGATCTCTGCACGGTTCTTTCTTTTTGCTGCGAGCAGTCGACAACCCAACGTCCCTCTACGAGTTGGTACGATCGGAAGCGACTGCTGAGTTGCGGCTGTTGCACACGTTCGAGAATCCTGACCCTCAACGCTGACCGCTGGACCAGCTCCACTTCTTCGACCGCAAGTGGTGGATCTTCAAAACTCCGGACGGTCCGCAAGCCGTGCATTTTTTCGACCTGGAACGGCGAGAGACCAAGCGTGTTCCGTTAACCCCGCTGCCGTCGGCGATGCAACGAGTGGAGCGTTGGGTTCGTCCCGGGTGCCACTTATTGATTTCTTTTTGGTGCTTAGAGTTTTGTGGACATAAACGCCGCTTCGGAGAGCAAACTGGGCGTCGTCTTCGGCTGTCGTCTCGTGGACCATACGGAAAATGAGAGCCGCATGACGACCGTCCTCGACCTGCAGCTTCTTCGATGGAGCTTTGTGGTGAAGCCTCTTTGGAACTTGTACTCGGATCTAAGTGTTCTTGGAACTGCGGAACATCACGTGGTACTCGCGCGCACAAACGATTTCTATCAGACTCGCACAAAAGCCCTGATTGTTCGCCGCCACCCGTTGAGGTTCGCCGAATTCTTCCACTCGTACACTTGTTCTTTTCTCGCTTGCAGACGCCCGGACAGTCTGCAGCTTCTCGCGTTGAGCACCACTCGTTGGGTGCTTCCCGCGCACGTCTTCGACTATTTCGCCGATCGGATTTGGGATTGAAACGTCGAGCTTTGCTATCTCTCATCGAATGTTGCAAATAAATTGCGCGTTGTGTCTTAAATCGTTAGTCGTCGAAGACTTTTATTTCAAATTCAAAATCCGCTCGCTTCGAATGCGGTGGCTCCTATAAGCGTCTAGCGACTCGTTGGGTGAGCGGTGAGTGAGCTCGCAATCTGCGTAGCCGCCCGACAGCCCGTTCGACGACTTGCGCGTTCGCCGCCCGCTTGGCGGTCTGCGGCGGGCTGCCGAAAGCTGTGCGTAGTCGCCGAAATGCTCGCGGTCTCAATTGCGTACTTCGAGAACACGTGGGCGGGCGGCCCGTTTTTTGGTTTGGCTCGCCAATGGTTTTGATCGAAATCTTCAGAAGAATGCCGGCCGTCAAGCGTCCACTCCCGACTGCGCGGCCACCACTCGAACGAGCGAAAGAATTACTGTCGGGCCTACGACCGGTTTATTGAGGGAAGAAGATAACACCACAATGCGGGCGAGGGCGAGCTTATATACGAAACGGGAAAGGAGGACTACGCGTGTAGTTTGGGCGAGTGTAACACGAGGGCGGGCGGAACGGAGGGGCGATTGCGGCGTGGCCGTGCGGATTCTCGCTGCGGTCGAGTGTCGCCGAAACGATCGGTCGTCGCCGTCGTGTGTGGTCCGATCGAGTGGCGGTTCGTTCGCCGAACTGGCGGCGGGGCGCGCGGTGTAAACAGCGAGGAGTCTTGCAGATCGCCGCCGCAGATGATTGATAGGGGCGCGGCGGTCGGAAGATCGGCGGCTTCGTTGACGGACGATTCGCGCACGTGCAACACGCGCGACATCACCACAATCTCGAGGCGGACGACTTCTCGGCGGCCGTCTCGTGCGTTCAGAGCGGGCGGAGTGGATCGACGGCGGCGAGAGCGAACGGCGACCTCCAGCCGGCGGCCACTTCCGCCCCGCTCGCCCGACAGACGGCCGCTCGCTGCACGCAGTCGGCGGCGAGAAGAAGGCGGGCAGCTCGCCCGAATGGCCGCAGACGCCGACGGGTGGCCGCTTCGACGCCCGCCGCCGGTCGTTCGGTTGGGCGCCCGAACACGCGCGTCTTTGCGGCCGCCAGCCGGTCGACGAGGGGGAAACGTGTGCTCCACTCGGATTGGAACGACGCGAGTGGAAGAAGCGGCCGGTCGAGTCAATCGAGGGGTGGTTGAGAGAAGGGGAAGAGAATTGGCGGTCGTGTGCACCGAAAGACGTGAGGGACGCAAAATCTATCGTTTACTCCTCAAAAGAGTTCATCCATTCGACCGCTTTTGTCCGCTTTTAATTATAATATGTTTGGCTTGCCCTTCTGTTCCGCTCGAGTGGCCGCAATGTAGAATTAGAAGCTATCCTTTGTTTCAGTCGAAAAGCAAGCAAAATTCCCCGCCGAACTCGTCGAACAGAGCGGCAAGCACACGACCGCTTTTCACTGCCTCGAGCCGCGAGCCGTCTCGATTCAAGGCGTCTGTTTATTGCACCCACTACCGCAGAAAGAGGATCCCGTCCACTCCGTTCAGCGCCCACTCGGCGGACTCCCGGCTGCAATCCAACGGGCATTGCGGCTAACTGAACGAAACTCACCGCAACCGAACGCCGCCCAGAACGCCCGTTTCCAGTCGACCGGCGCGCTTGCCGTCGGGTCGGTCCAGTCGTTCACATTAAAACCCGCGTTTGTGGCGTTTGCGTAAGTGCCTTCGTTCAAACCGACGATTGTGACATTGGCCTTGAGAGAGGGTAACGTCCAATTAATTTTTAGGACGTCATCGTAGGTCAAACTGCCCGCAAAAGCAACGTATACCTGTCGGTAGTATTCGACGCCAAAATAAGCATTCCTGCGATTGTTTGCAACATTGTATAACGCACTAAAACGATGTCAAAAATCAAATGTGTGAAGCGAAGTGTGCAAAACTTCGCTAGAGGCCCCCGTCGCTCGCAGCTGCCCCTGGGGTTGCTGTAGTAAGCGTCAATTACAGAAGTGAGATAGGTGTAGTTCGTGAAAGTGTCAGGAGGATAATAACCGATAGGGCACCAGAAATACACAAAGATTCTTTCGGCGTAAGTCCAGCCGTCAAAAAATTCGTTTGTCAAGAATTTATTGATGAGCTGCAAGCACACGGCTGCCAATTAATAATCCTGTATCAAACAAATACCTCAGCCTGATCATCTGGAATGCTGTCTTGGTCCAGGTCGAAACCCAAGTTGATTTGAAGTCCGCTTTGGTCTACACACGGTACGAACGAGACCTAATAAAACGGAGTAAAAGGCTTGACAGCATGATTGCTGACGCTTGCCATAGGACATCCCAGCGTATTACCAAACCATCGTTGGAAATTAAGGGGGGCTGCTTGTCGCGACGGGTCCCAAAACTGCACAGTATCGCGATCTCCAGTCAGTATGGCCATGAGACTATTGTCCAAACACCAATTGAGCGCAATAAAGACCAAACGAACGCCTTTCGTTTTCAAGTCCGCCGCCGCTTGACTGCATTCCGCAACGATCTCGGCGTTCATTTTCGATATGAAGACGAAAAAGATGATGGTGTCCTTTGTTGAATCAATGAAGAAAAGTAGGTTGTCGTTAGTCAATGCGCTGAAGCAAATCAGTTCTCTAAAAATTTTAGATAAACCTTAACTTAATCAAGTTTCCTTCGTAGTTGTCCTGATCAAACCATCCATCAAGCCATTCGTCGAATTGTTTGGGTGTGAGTTGGAGAAGTCCGCAAACGATGAATAGTCTTTCCCGTAGTAACCCTAGTAGAAACCTTGCATTTGCTCGTATGTCTCGTTGTAAAACGTTTGCCGGACGAAGTCGACGCTTCGCTAAAAGCAATCAATAATTACAAATTGCAGGACAACGCACTTGAAACTGCCAAGATGACAAAGAAGTAGGGCCGCTGCGATCTTGCATTACTGCAAAAATGCCTCTTCGACACGACGGCACAACAGGAGTTGGTGTTTTGGTTGCTGAAAATTGTGAATGCAGGTTGAACAGACGTTCAACGCACGCAAACATACGGATAGAGGAACAAGTCGGCGGCGGGAAGGGGCTTTGCGTGGGACTTTCATCCGAGCACCCATATGCCGTCCAGAAGGCCGCCGACCAGCCGGCGGGCACGTTCTGCCGCTCCACATCCCACTGGATCAAGTTGGCGGAGAGCTGGTAGAACAACGCGGCGTCCAGCTGCCCGCCGACCGCCACGAATGTCAGCTCGTAATTCTTTTGCTGGAGGCTTTGGACGAACGGACGACTGGTGTCGACTGCCGCCTGGTCGATGCGGGAAACGAAGACGAGCAGGTGCACGGTTTCCTCCGACCTTTGCGGTTTCCAGCGGTAGATCGTTTCGAAGACACGTGTCAAATTGGCGTACGTGAGTTGGTCGGCGTTTCTCAGCTCTAGACGAACGTCGCCGGCCACTTCCTCGTCATCAAACGGAATGTCCCAGGCGGTTTGGTCGTACTGGACGAGTGTCAAGCGAGACAAATCGGTCCACTCGTCTGTGAAGACGTTGTAAGACAAAAAGTCCGTTTGTTTCTGCAAAGATAATTTAACTAGGTCGGTAAGAACAAGCTACCTGGTAGCTCTCCTTTGTCAAGTCCGTCGACACATCAACGACGAACATCAGACGACCGTTGATGCACGGGTAGGCCGTCGGCGATTCATGGCTTGTTGGTGGATGGCCGAGTAGAAACAGCAGAAAAAGCAGAAGCGCGAGCATTCGTTGACAGCAATTTCGTGCACTGACTTCGCCGCTTCTGTTTGCTAAATGGCGGCAACTCTTATCACCGCCGCTTTCTCAATGACTTACTTTGTTCCGCTCTATTTGCGGAGAATGCGGCCGTTGAAAGGTCCAAACCGCTTGTCGTTTCGCGGACAAACAACTGCGAGAGGCCGATAGGAGCTGATGATAAGAGTGTTATTTTCTGCACGCACCTCTAATTACTTTTGCGAAAACGGAGAGAACACGAGTTTTGTAATCAGTTGTCTCTTAATTGTCTTTTGTTTGCCGCATCAAGCCTGTCGCCCGTGATCGTTTGAACTCAACGGAAAGAAAAGACAAATGCTTTGCTTCCTGCGAACCGATCGGCCGCAAACTTCAGTACCTATTTTAGCTGGGCGATTTACCCGCGGGTGCACGAGCTGGAAGGAGAGAAGCCGAGCACGGAATCCGTGGCATTGATTCACAGCCCGTCTGTCTCTTTCTGGAGGACAAGACGGTCGGCGATCCACTAGCCGCACATGGACGAGAAGCCCGCCCGTTGGCCCCTCGATTCGACTCGACTCTCCGCAACGGTCGACGAGTTGGACGGCGAGTAGTAGGGATTGGTCTCGGATCCTTTCAAACACCACTGGCGCCAGGAAGACGCAAGCGGAGTGAACTGACAGTCGAAGGAGCAGAATGTCGAAGAGAACTCGGCTGCAGAACACAATCGAGGACAGTCGTGACGCTGCTGCCCGCAGTTGGCGTCCACAAGGATGGTTTTCGAGAACAGGGTGGAAAGAGTGGCGTATTGTTTCTGAGCGGGGAATCCGAGGTGAACGAGGAGTGCTGAAACATGAGGCTGAACTCATGGCCGAAAGAAACCGTTCATAAATCTTCCAGAATCATGAGTTTGTACACTTAAGAAGACGAGGCGCACTAAACGAAAAAAGGGCGACGCGCAAAGCCGAACTAAAGTCGTATGAACAGAAAGCGGTGGGTTGTGAAGCTAATTTTCTAATTTTATTCGTTCATTCACTTGCTTCTATCGCGCTCATCTCTTCACGCGCCACTAGAAGCAAAAAGCGGGCGATCTTCCGGCAGGCGAGCGGGTGGGCAGCAAGGTCGAGCGCCAATGCCGCGCGCTCGTCGCCCGGCAGACCGCCTGGCAGACGGCCCGCTTTTTTCGATCGCCGCAGAAAAAGCCGTCGTTTGGTGTTTGCCGTCGGTTGGTGCGTCTGCCGGGCGAAAATTGCGAGGCCCAGTGGCCCAATGGATAAGGCGTCCAGATGCCTACGGAGCAGAAGATTGGAGGTTCGATCCCTGTCTGGGTCACAACATTTTTTGTAATTGAATAAAATGGCGTGTTTTTGTTCAGAGAGGGGCAGAAGTGGTCAAACAGCGGGATTCAACGGTCGTCTTCCCGCTCGATCACAAACGAGCGGCCGGGCGCGTGGTCCGCGGTGGGCGGCTACTAATTGTAGGGGACGAGACGCGCCCGCTCAGCCCACACATCCGCGAACACGCCGGACGAAAAGAAGGCGGTTCGTTTCTGCGAGCGGCGAGTGAGCAATGAAAGACTGGAGAACGCCTGTGCGCGCCCGGAAGTCCGCAGCCCGTGGATGCGGGAGGGGCGTCGATTGGAGGCGGGCGGAGGAGGGGGAAGAGGGGCAGAAAGAAGGAGCGCCGCCCGCTCATTCGGTCGATCGACTGCGCGAACGAACGGTCGGGATCGCCGCCGGCCTCCAACAGGACGTCGTTCTTTCTTCCCGCCGCCCCGCTCGCCCCCCGCTCGCTTCGTTCCGGTCGGTGGGCGGAGGAGGCGGGCGCCCGACCGAACGAGCGGCCGACCGAACGAAGCGCACTGATCGCAGCGACTCGAGTGGACGAGTCTTCTTTGAAGGCGCCATCCGACCGCTCGATCTCTCGTGTGGTCATTCGAACTCGAAACGGGCGGCCGAGAGCACTCGCGAGTTGTGACTGCCGGCAAGCGGACACCAACACGTCGAACGGGCCGCTTTCTCGGTCGTTGTGATGCGCGGAGCAAAGGACGGCCGGTAGACTCCCATCTGCAGTCGTCCATTTCGTCGCCGTCCCTCCGCCGCCTCTTCGGTTCGACGAGCGGTCGGCGGGATCTCCTGCTTGTGAGGCGAGTCGATCAAGCGGTCCTTTTTTTGTTGTGGAGGTCGTCGGAATGCTCGCGGTCTCGATAGCGCGCCTGAGCCCCATCAAGTAATGTGCGCTTCAAGCGCGTAAAACGTTTTCTGCAGCATTCCCATCGACACGTACGCAATTCTGTACGGTTCTCGTATTGGTATTCCGCCCCCTCTCCTCCCCGTCCTCCTCTCCCAATAACTCCGTTCGCCCCGCTCTGTTCTATCGGTAGGCACTCCGTCCACCCACTCCCCGGCGTCCTGCCGCCCGCCGCGTCATCCCGCAGTCTGGCCTACTCGCCTCCTCCCTGCCGGTCGCCTTTCGTCCCCTCCGACTTGTACTGAGCCCGAACGTGAATAAACCCAACTCTCTACTCACGACGAGCCGTCTGAGATCCCTCAGGCCGGCATCCCTTCAAATTCCTCGAGGTAATCACCCGAATCGCTGAACTGTGGACCCTCTTTGTTTAATCGAAGGGGGCGATAGTGGGAGGCCGTTTGGGAGCCGCGCGTGTGGTCGACGACGCCATTCGGAGTCTCTCCGCCGCACGAAAAGCGCGCGTTTGTTCTGCTTTTCTGTCGACAGAATGGACGACGAGCACACTCCCGTAAGCCGCTTCGTTGTCGGCCCTAGACCTTCGAATGCTCCCGTCCGTGTGTTCGAGGATCGTTTCGTCTACAAACTGCAAGAGGAATGGCAGGAATGGGCGTTCGAGGTGGTGATTCTGATGCTGGATTGCTTTCGAGAACAACAACAGTAAGCTTGAACTTTCTTCACAGTTAAGCTTGGCTTTGTTTAGTGTTTTCACAGCAGACTTCAAGAACATACCGTTCGTAACGGGTTTTCGAGGAATCGAGGTCGTTGATCGAAACACGCTGCTCATGTTCATTAATCGCAAAGAGGTGCATGGTATGTGTTCATTTTCTTTTCTTAATCAGTGCTTGTTTGTAGACGAACAAAATCAGGGTCAAGTGGTCGACATTACCGAGTTGAATCTTTTCCGTTTGGACTTTGAGAAGCGCACGTTTTCCCCTCTTTACTCGCAAAACCTCCAACTGAATGTCGCCGAAGTCACCTGCACGCACTGGCTGAGCTCTTCGCTGCTCTTGATCTACGAACAAGAGCGACGAGCATCCGTCTACGAGTTGATCCGAAAGGAAGAAACCGCCGAATTGCGACTCGTGCACTCGATGGATGCGGAGACCGTTGAGCTCCATGCTGCCACCCGTGTTCATTTCTTTGACGACAGTTTTGGTTCTTCAACGACCATGTCGCGGCTCCATTGTATCGGTACGACATCATCGAGAAGAAAAAAGCTCGAACTCGTGGGGCTTTCCTGCCGTTCAGTCTGTTGGAGATGGGGGATTGGGTTGGATTTTGACGCCTGCGTGCCCACTCACCACTCTATTTCCAGGAGATTCTGCACAGAAGCTTCGGGCCGACGGGCAACGTGCACGTCGCCTTTTGTTGTGAGCCCGGCCTGGACACGATCCAAGTGATGTTGACCGCCGTCCTCGACCTTCGCCGTCTCGAATGGCACGCGGTGAAACGAATCGTCTGTGGCGTGCATTCTGATTTCTGGTTGTACGGCAACGTCGACGGTGATTGCCAGATGGTCATTGAACAATGCCGAGTGCTCGCTTCTAAGAGAGCTTCGAAACCCCCCGAAATGTTTGTTCGCCGCGTTCCGTCGAGGTATGTTTGTCGTTATTTCGCTCTTCTTTCATTGCTTTCAGACGCCCGGACAGCTTGCGGCACTTGACGCTGATCACCAGTCGTTCTCTGCTTTCCGCACGCGCCTTCGACTACCTTGCCGATCGGATTTGGGATTGAAACTCCACAAATGTGCTTCCAAGTTTTAATTTGCACGTTTTGTAATGTTTTCTTCATCTATTGAAAGGCTAATAAATCGATGTCATGAGTCGTATGCTCTCATCGCCTGTTTCACGATATTGCCGAACATTTGGTCGGGAAAGACGAATGACAACTTTTTGGGGGCAGGTGGCGAAGAATGGTGACTCAAACGTCCATTCCCCTTAAAAACGTTCACGCTTCTGCAACAATTCACTCGGCACGAGATTCGCGCCATCAAGAGATCGTCGAGTGAATTCGTCCATTCGCCGACGGGTGGCCGGCGGGATCTCCTGCTTGGTGGTGGAGTCGATCGAGCGGTTTGGGCGGCCGGTCGGAGTGCTCGCGGTCCCGATTGCGCATAGGGAACTCGCGGATGGTCGCGCGGTTGGGCGGCAAGCAGTCGGTCGGGGGCATTCGTGCTGCTGCCGGTTGTTGGTTGGTGGTTAATCTTTTTGTTCGGAGCGATGGAAGACGCGGGCGGTGCTGCCGCGATCGAAAGCGAGATTTCGTCGTTGGGTGTCTACCAATTTCGTTCGATTGCAAGCAAAAACGCTACTGCGCTCGGATCTACTGGCATTTGTCGAAGCCCATTTCTGGAGAAACGGAAACGCGCGTACAGCGATTTTGGTCTTTCGGTAGTCTCGTTTCCTTTAGTGCGTCCACGTGTTTTTGATTCAGGGCAATGTTTTGGTGCGCTTCTCGAAAGACGGGCGCTACGGACACATCTTTAACAAGGATGCGAATTGTTTCTTATTTCTCGACCTCGTTCGCAATACTCAAAGGTATATCTGTCCTTCATTTCTTCTTTCACGGAGTTTTCAGCGTGTTCAAATCGAAGAACTCGTACCGGATGTCGTTGTGGGATTTTCGAGTCTTGGGCTGTGCAACGATCATTGTCGTTGAAGAGCGAGCGTTGTGTTTGATTCGCTTAGACGTCCAAAGCGAGAACTTCGAACGAGTCGAGTTGGAACAGCGAACGAACCCCTGGACGACTTACGTATTCACAGACATTGGCGGAACGAACGTTGACTTCAAGCAGACGGTGGTTGATTCGGGTTACACCAGCCAAATCCGTTTTGTTCGCCTCAATGTCGACGATGCCGTTCTGGACGTGGAATCCATTCAGGAGCCGCGGAACCGGTTCTACTCTCACGCTTTGAGTGAAGACGGCTGCTTGCTGTACGGGCTCTATCCTTGGAAAGATTATCGGTTCCATCTCCGCATGTACAACGTCCAACAGAAGATCTGGAGCGCTAAGAAGCTGACCGGAGACGTTGCAGAGGTACGTTCGCCGAGATAAAACATTCACAGATGACGTGCCCCATCAGGTGAACGACTACGGCCTTGTTTGGTCTCAAAAGCACGCCTACCTGAGCGGATGGAAGGGCTTCAACGGAAATCGTCAATATTTCGTATACTGTTGCGATCTGGAACAGTGCGAGTGGACAAAACTGCCGATTGCGACCAAACACAAGATTCATCTTTCGCCAATCTTTGATGTGGACAGCGGGAATGAAAACGGATTGCTGGTCATGTGCGAGAAGCCGCAGAACAAAAGAGAAGTTTACCGCCTACTCTTTCAGTAAGGCTTCTTTTCCATTCGACCATTCACTCTTTGCTTTCAGCACGCCCGACTCGCTCTTTCGCCTAACTGTGGACGCGCTCCGTCAGAGCCGCCTGGACGTGGACGGGGCGCATGGATTCCACGGGATCATGAGCAGCGAATGCGGCAAGAAGATCCTCCCCTCCGTCTATCCGCACATGCAGCCGATCCCCCGCTGCTAATAGTCGTTCATCTTCTGTATGCTTTTTTGTGTTGATCAAATGAACTGTTGTTGTTTTGTTTACAATTTAACCGGGTGTAAATCTTTGTCCGCCGTTCAGAACGCCCGCTTTCGGTCAGCCGGCCGCACAAGTGGAAAGATCCTCTCGTTGCAGGCGGCAATTCGAGTGCGAGAAAGCAGAGTCGACCTGCTTGGGGCGGCGGCGAGGATTGGTCTGTCAGAGGCCGTTGCCCATTCGCCGCCACTCTTGCCGTCTGCTCCGTGGAGCGAGTGCGGGGACCGCGGGCTCGAGTGGACGGCTGCCCAAGCGAGTTGGCCCACTCTTCCGCTCCAACTAGTCGGATGAAAGACGAGTTGTTTCGGGGAGAGGGGAGAATCGACTAGAAAGCGGCAGTTTTCGCTCGGAAGTCCGCCCCGCTCCCCACGATGACGCCGATTGGGGAGCGCGGAAAGGGGGAACGAAAAGACTACGGAAAAACGATGATTCTTTCTCGCTACTACGATGCTCACTCTTCGCTACTAGGTTGGACTTTGCTGCCAATCACAAGCCCCGCTTTTGTTAAGGAAGAAATCGGTGGAGAGGTCACGAATGTGATGACAAATGGAAGCGCCGGGCGATGATTGGGGAGTGTCCGCATACCTGAGTTGCTGTTTCCGTTGCGCTTATCTTTCCGCTCGCTTCGTGAGGTCTCTACAAAAGCGGAGGCAACTCGTGGACGAAAACGATCACTCGCTCGACAGAATGCGGCTTGCGGTGCTCATCGTTTCGTTCTCGCTGCTCGCCGCTGCGGCCGCCACCCACCGACTGCCACTCTTCAAGCAAAAGTCTTCGCTCGCATCGAAACGTAAGCGAACTACTCCTAGTTGTTTGCAACGATCTTTGCTTCCAGAAGTTTTGAGTGCTCGCCACAACTCGAAGCTCACTTCTTTGCTCACGGGGGCCCGCAACGATCCGGCAAAATCCGATGGCTCCGGATTTGCAGGTGAGCTCTTGTTCCTCATTTGCAGCATTCATCCGCGGGTTCTGTCGAAGTGCAAATCGGGACGCCCGCCCAGCTCTTCTACGCGGAGGTCGCGTTGGGTTCGGCCGAACTGTGGATCGCCGACTCCTCATGCAAGCAGTGGAACGATTGCGACGGCTTCCTGGACAGTGAGTTGGCTGAACACCGGCAATCATCTCTGCTCTCCTTCAGACTGCCACCAGTTCGGATGTCGCGGCTGCTGCGATCCGCCCGGCCGCTGCCAAGTGGAAGTGCCCTTCAACAGCTCCTTCTCCTCCACGTATCGAACGGACGGAGAAGTGTGGGACCTGAGCGACGGGTTGTCGGGCATCCTCGGCTACGACGCGATCTCTCTCGATGCCGACGTCTCGCTGCCCGATGGAGAGTTCGTGCAGGTGACCTCGCTGGGCGAGGGGAAGCGCCGTGCTACGGCGCCTGCGAAAACATCAGCGGAGTGCTCGGAATCGCCCTTGCGGGTCTGAGCTTAACGAACACGCCGTCCATCTTCCAACAGCGGGAGTGCTCGTCGGCCTGTGGATGAACGAGAGCAAGACGGCGGTGGCGGGCGAGTTGACATACGGCGACTGGGAGCGCGAGAAGTGCGGCGAGGCGGTCGTCTTCGTCCCGCTCGCCGGCCCCGCCTCTCGCTGGACGTTTTGGATCCTCGGAGCGCAGATCGGAAAGTACGAGATCGACAGTACTTGGCGGGTCTGCTCTTCCTTTCATTTCTCTCCACTTCTCTTTTGCAGGCCGTGCTGGATCCCACCTTCGACAGCTGGAGCGTCCCCGAGCAGCTGTACGAGATGATCCTTGCGAGCACGAACGCTCAGGCAAGTCCCGAAGGGTTGAGAGTACTCGTCGAATGTTCGTGGCAGTGGGATCCCAGCATCAACGACTACGTGGTGGACTGCGATCGGGACACTCCGCTCACGTTGACGACCGACGGCGGCGACCTCGTGATCCCGTCGGCCGCCTTCACCTCCCGCGTCGACGCCGACCGCTGTGTCCTCGACGTCCACAGCAATTTCTACACGCAGAACGACGAAATGACGTTCGGGTCGACGTTCTTGACGGCGTTCTGCGCTGTGTTCGACTACGAAAAGCAGCTACTCGGCTACGCGGCCATTCATTAAAGGGAATAAACTCTCGAACAGCTTTCGTCGAAGAAATTGTTTGCTGCTCGTGTCCGCCATCCTCTCGTTCCGCTGAGAACGGCTTGATGAATGTCCCCTCGCATTTTGCGTTCTTAAAACATGGCGGCATTTTGATCCGTTCTACACGGACACTCGTTTCTGTCTCGCCACTTCAACAATCCGCGCCGCTCGTTTTGCCGACCGACCGAACGAGTGAGCAAACGAAGCAACAGTCGAAAAAGCGAATCAAACGGTGCGTGCCCGTGGCGGAGTGGTTAACCCGTCAGACTGCTTCCTTCCGGTGACCTTGAGAAGAGCCGTCCACTTCTCTTTTTATTCTCTGCAGCTTATCTTCCCCACAAGGCTGAAGAAACGAATAGCCTCACCGACTGTGCATGCTGATGGAAAAGAAGGCGTTTTTGTGCGTGAGTACCGCATAGACGCCGCGAGGAATCCTCTGAACCTCCACTACGTCCGGATCCCGCGACATCCATTCCACGGCCTCCTTCGAATCGAACGATTCGTCCGTCTACAAAGCGAAACGAATGTCCGTACAAACAGCAGCAAACTTGCGCGAATGGCGCTAAAGTCGAAGTTCAACCAGTCGATTCGTGCGTGGTTCTCCCCCGTCGAATCCAAGAGCGCCCGCCCGCAGACGGCCAACTGGCGCGTCGACTGACGGAAGTTCTCGTTCGTCTGAAAGGCGGGACGTGTGCGGACAACTTGCAAAGGACACAAACCATTCCATTCTTTGTACAGAGAACAATCAGCTGCAAGTGAAGTCGAAACCTCGAGTTGATCGTGCGGAGAGCGCGGAGGCCCTTCAACAAAGACGGAAGCACGCGGTCGGCTTCAAATTCCGTCTGCGATACAAACGAGCAGTGCAGAGTGATCCGTTCGATGCGGTCGTTTCGTTCGAACCTGCAACAAAAAGAACTGAATGAAACAAAAAGAACGCACGACTCTCCCGCAGCCACCAGATCGAACGCGTCCACGTCGGCGCGAATCGTCATGACGCGCGCGGGCAGGCGAAGAACGAACGGCAGACCTCAAAAAAGAGATGGTTGGAAGCAAAGAAGAAAGACCGACCGAAATTCGTGGAGTTGCAGTGATCCACGGAGAAGCGGTCGATCGGCATCGCTTGTCGAAGGAGCAGTGCGTATTTTCGCGGCCACAACGTCCGAACTCCTGCGATCTTCCCACCGAGCACGGCGGTCGCCAACCTGTCCAGCGGCCTCCAAACGAAGTCCAAATGCACGTCCACTTTCTGGATGTGCGGGTTGTCTGCAATGAATGGAAGACGATGGATCGATCAATCAGTGAGGCTCACCGCGGATGGCCGCAAAGACGAGCTGATGCCGACGGAGATCCTCGCCGATGCCCATCGCATCGTCCCATTCCTGGACGACTTCTTGAGGCCGCACCCAAACACGCGGCACGTTGCGGACGAGCAAAAGAAGCAGGGCGACGTTTTCCGCTCGATCAAAAAGGCATCCGAAAGCGTATATAAGAGCCTCGATTTACGAACTTCTGTCACAAACGCGTTAGGGGGGGGGGTCAACGGGCTTGTGACAGACCCCGTGAAAATCGTGTACACAAACCGGGCATCTGTCAAAAATCGTTACGAATTTTGACAGACGGAAATTTTGCGTTCCAGAAATGAGCGAACTGCCGAATTTCCGTTCGCGTTTTTGGCGTCTGTCAAAAATCGTTACGATTTTTGGCAGGTGTCCGATTCGCGTTCACGGTTTTGACCGCTGCGTGTTTTCTGTTCGAAAAGAGCGCAGACTGCCGAATTTCCGCTCGCTTTTCCACCGGCTGTCAAAAATCGTAGCGATTTTTGACAGATTCGCCCCCTCGAACGCGAATGTGACAGTGGAAAAACCATTTTTGTGTACGCGGTTTTGACGAAGTTTTTCGAAAAGCGAACGCGAATCGGACACCTGCCAAAAATCGTAACGATTTTTGACAGACGGCAAAACGCAAACGGAAATTCAGCCGTTCGCTCATTTCCAGAACACAAAACACGCAGCGGTCAAACTCGTGAACGCGAATCGACCGGCTGTCAAAAATCGCTACGATTTTTGACAGACGCCAAAAACGTGCACCGAAATCCGGCAATCCGCCGATTTGCGTTACGTTTCCAGAGCAGATCTGCAACAAACCCGTTGACCCCCCCCCCTAACGCGTTTGTGACAGAAGTTCGTAAATCGAGGCTCTTATATGAACTCCGTTCCTTCCAATCGAATTTCCTTGGGAAAGAAGCGAAGGTCAAGGAACGGCGCGTCCTCCTCCACCTCCTCGTCGGCAGCGATCGGAAGCTCGAAGAAACGGGCCAAAAAGCGCTGGCTGATGAGGAGCGTGCGGAGTCGACGGACATCCTCGTCCGGTTCAACTGTGCCCTGCAAATCGAGCTCTCGAAAAGCCATGAACCGCGAGACGACGTTCGGGCGCATCGAGGAACCGTTCATTCTTTAAAAGACATTGGTGTAGACGAAGAGCAAACTGATTGAGAAAAGCGGCAAACGTGTCTTGAAACGCGAAAATTGTCGTGCGAAAGGCAGTCGAGAAGCAAAGACGAGTTGATAAGACCGCAAAGCGGAAAGAAGCCGAAGGGAGAGCGGTGATGAAACCGCAGGAAGGAAATGCAAGCGTCGGTGTGAGCCGTCGGAAGGGTGCGCCCACAAAACGCCCGCTCGCTCATCCGCTTGCGGACAGAACGAGCTGGCTTCCGCTCCTCTTGCTCGCTTTTATTACCAAGGGACTCGTTCTGTCTTCCCGCAAAGACGTTCATTCCCTGTCGCTTCCAGCTCGTATTGCTTCTTTTATTCAGTTCCTGTGTACACGTTCCGCTCGCGCCAACACAGCTTTCCTTTCCGTACAAGATTCAAGAATCCATTTACTCTTCTACCAATTACACATGTGAAAAGAAAATCTGGTAGTTTTGTACGCGAGTATGACGTAGAAACGACCGAAATCTTCGGAAATCTCCACCGGCTTCAGCTCCTGCGACAGGAAATCCACGGCCTGCTTCAAATCCAACGACTGCAAACAAACGATGAACGGGCCGCCTAACGGCATCAAACTTGCCGCGTTGGCGGACAGATCGAGGTCCAGACGGTCGATTTGCGCGCTGCTCTCCTCCGTCGCGTCCACGAGGGCCCGCCCGCACTCCAACAACTCGCTCAACGATTGAAGGAACTCGCCGTTTGTCTGAAAGTGGGCGAAACCGAATGTGTCGAAAGCTCCAATGGGGAACAAACCTTTCCGGCGTTCCATAAAGAGAAGTTTAGTTCGAACACGAGCCGGAATGTTGGGTTGATCGTGCGGAGAGCGCGCAAAGCGTCCGCCAAAGGCTGAAACAGGCCGCCAACCTCACCAAGATCTCGCTGAATGTGAGCCGTCCACTCGATCCGTTCGATGCGGTCGTTCCGCTCAAACCTGCATCGAAACAAACTGACCAATGGCGAGAGAAAACGAACGCCTTCTCGGCCGCCACTTGTTCGAAGAAATCAAAGAAGTTGTGTTCGCCGCGAATCTCCAGGACGCGGACGGGCAAACGGAAAAGAAAGGGCACACCTCAACAAGAGCGATCTTTAGAATAGAGCGACCGAAAACGCACAAGCTTTCGCGTGCTGCCATCCGCGTAGCTGAAAGTAGTCGAGCGGCATCGCTTGCCGCAAGAGCGGCACGTAGTGTTGCGGCCTTTCAGTCTCGACCCCCGCGATCTTCTCGCTGAGCACGTCGACGGCCAGCCTGCCCGCGGGGCGTTCGGCGGAGTCCAGATTCACGTGAACCTTTGTGATGTGCGGGTTCTCTGCAGAAAGATTGATTGGACGAGGAAGAACTCGCCCTTGATGGCCGACAAGACGAGCTGATAGCGACGAAAATCCTCCATGTCCATCGGCTCGTACAACTCCTCGTCGTCCCCATCGAACCAGTGGAAAAACCGCACCGAAACTTGCGGCACGCTGCGGACAAGCGAGAGGAGCAGAGCGACGTCTCCCGCCCGCTCGAAATCCCGCCCGGCGCCTCCGCTGATCCCAACGTCGTGTCGAAGAAACCAGACGTCGATCGTCGGCCTCTTTTCCTCTTGACAGGTGGGGAACTCGAAGAAGAGGTCCAAAAAGCGCCGACTGATGAAAAGAGTGCGCATTCGACAGTGGGCTGCTTCACGTTCGTCCGGCTGCAGCGTCAAAGCGAGCTCTCGGAAAGCAATGATTGCGGCACGAGGTTCGGACGGAGTGAGGGTTCGTTCATGCTCTGTAACCGAAATCGAACGAATCTGTTAGACGGCAGCTGCCACCGCGCTATGAGTTGCAAAGAATTGGCTGCCTGCTTGAAACGAACACGCCGTGCAATGCAATAATCAGCTTTGATTCGGAGCAAAGGAAGCAGTCGGCCGACCCCAAAGCCAACGCTGATGCAACCGAAAGAAATGATTGCAAATGACAACGCGAGCCCGCAAAAGGGAGTGCACCTAACAAGGGATGCACCTCAGTTGTCCCCGCCGGATTTGGACGGGATATAGCTCATTCGACGCGCCTCGGCGAGCTGATCCAGGAAATCCAAATTTGAAATCCTAAATCGCTAGTTTGGCCGAGATATCGGCCGCCAAAGTTTGCACTGTTCCAGTGGTTTCCCGTCGTTTTCGGAGTCAGATTTGCATGGAAGGAGAGCCCGGTTTCGTCAGTCCACCGTTGTGTCGGAGTGGCGCAGTGGCAAGTCGACTGCATTGCCCTGCTGATCGATTTTTTGCGTTTTTCGAAAAGATAAGATGATTTCGTCAACTGTGTTGTTTTGATCGTCGTTTTTGGCTTCAACAGATGCAGTTTGATGAGAGGAATTGATTGATACCAAAATCTCGCAGGTGAAATTTTCGATCAAAATCGACGAGCAACCCCCTTTGGTCGCAGGTTTTGGCCGGTTGGAGGAACGGTTTGGACCTGTAGACAGGCGCGAATTTGGCGGGTTTTTGGCACGGCTCTTCTTTTCGGTAGTAGGAACTCGATTGCAAAAGGAACGGCCAAAAAGAATCGTCAGCAGTTGGATTATCGACGGTCCAATGCGACGACTCCAGCTTCGTCCTGCAAACGGTGGGATGACGGCAAACCGTTCATTGTGCAATTTCTTGTGTCTTTTTTCTACATTATGGTTAGAAACAAGCACAATGACCAACATATTGCCCAAAGTGCGCCAGAAATCCAGCAAAAATTTCCTTCGACCAAAGGGTCCCCCTGTGGTCGCGGGTTGGGCAACTTTGGCGGCCGATATCTCGGCCAAACCAGCGATTTAGGATTTCAAATTTGGATTTCCTGGATCAGCTCGCCGAGGCGCGTCGAATGAGCTATATCCCGTCCAAATCCGGCGGGGACAACTGAGGTGCATCCCTTGTAAAACGCTCGTGTTGCGAACGAAGCGGCTCGCCTTTCGTCTTGCTCGCTCGTCTTATCGCCGAGTGACTCATTGCGTTGGTCTTTTCCCAGGGAGCCTGCACTCCGCCTCTTGTTTCAGCAGGTGTTGATTCATTCCGCGCCTCTCCGTCCCACACGTGCACGTTTACTTCCAAGACGGAGTCAAATTACGAAGCAACATTTCGATTCAGCAAATGGTCGCATTGAAGAGGATGGTGGTGCCATTGAACGCGTACTTTGCACACGAACCCCACGGCTCTTCGGAAACTTCCACGCGGTGCGGCTCGTTCAACAAAAAATCGGCGGCCTCCTTTCGATCCAACGAATGCCTCACCTGCAAGCGAGCGATCAAGACGCCTCCGACCGGCAGCAAGCTCACATCGTAGGCGTGCAGCTTGAAAGTCAGGCGGTCGATCGTCTCGCCGTTCTCCTCCGCCGCCTCCACGAGCGCCCGTCCGCACGCCAACAACTCGCGAGCTGATCGGCGGAATTGTTGAGTGGTCTGAACGAGGACAGAATTGCACCGAATCCTCGGAAAGCAAACCATTCCGTATTTCTTCAAGAAGAATTCGAGGTCGAGAACCAGTCGGAAGGTCGGATTGATCGTGCGGAGAGCGCTCAGGACGTTCGAAACGAGCGGGACCAATTTGCGGGCCCCACACTCGGGAAACTCGATCAAAGACGTCCATTCAATTCGTTCGATGCGGTCGTTTGCCTTCAGTCTGCAGCAAACATCAGTGACCACCAACGAGATGAAACGAACGTCTTCTCGGCGGCCACCTGTTCGAGGTCGCCGAGAACGCCTTGGATTTCCAGGACGCGTGCGGGCACGCGGAAAACAAAGGGCAGCACTGAACAAACACGCGGGGATCGAAAGGATCAGACGAAAGAGTACGAGGTTTGTCGCGCCATCCCATCAGCACGAAGCGGTCGAGCGGTGCTGCCGATCGGAGGAGCGGAGCGAAGTGCTGGGGCCGGCAAGTCTCGACCCCTCCGAGCTTCCCGCCGAGCCCGTCGATCGCCTGTTTGTCCAGCGGAGAGCGGACGTGCCCGGAACTCACATCCAAGTGCACTCTCAAGATGCGCGGATTGTCTGCAACAAGGATGAGGTGGACGGCGGGTGAGCGCACCGCTGATGGCCGCCCAGACGCGCTGACGGCGACGGAGCTCCTCGCCGATGGTGAACGCGTCCTCCTCGTCGCCCTGCTCCTTGTCGTCCTGGTTGTACGGCCGCACACGGATGCAAGACGCGTTCCCCACAAGCGAAAGAAGAAAAACGACGTCTTCTGTGTGCTCGAAATGCCCTTCAATGGCCGGCACGCACTCGACTCCTTTGATGTAGAGCCCTTGCCGATCGAACGAAACTTCAAGTGTCGGTTTCTCCCGCTCATCTGCAGGAATGGGAGACTGGGAAAAGGAGTCCAAGAAGCGCCGACTGATGAGCAAACTGCGGAGTCGGCGGACGCGACGGGCGGCCGCCTTATGCTCCTCCGTAACAAAAGCTTCCTTCCGATTGAGCATCCGGGATTCCACAAAGAGCGACACCAAGCCGGGCCGGATTCGTGGACCACGTACGGCGTCCATTCCGCGCGAACTGCAAGAAATCGAACAATGAGAAGAGCGCTCTGACCGGCCGAAGCAAAGCAAATGCACGAACATTCAAGGCGTGCGAGTTGGTTGTGAAACTCCTGAATCCTGCAAGTTTCAAGCAAACGAAGCACACGTGTCTTTGGAGCCTTGCCGCTCGGAATGAACGCTGCGTGGACTCTCCGCGTCCGCTTATCGCCACGACTGGCGAGCTTTGTGCTCGTTTGTTTGCTTTCGCGACAATGATTCACTTCGGCGGAGTTTTTTAAACGAAAAGAGGAGCGGTCTTCGCGTTCGATACAAAGAAGCTGTGCTTTGTGGAGTACGTGTGATGGAAGGATTAGAAGTGTGTTTATTCGACCAAGCACAAGAACAACGAGAAGAAATTAGTCGCCTTTCGACTTGAGCACGACGAAGCCGTCCGAATCGCTCCCGTCCGCCTCGTTCGGCTCTTCGCTCTGGGCCGCGTGTTCGGGAGCGGCGGGTTCCTCGTCGTCCCGGGCGTAGAGGTCACATCGCTCCTGCATTTGGGCGATCACGGAGCGGAGGGCGGCGGCCGTGCGGGCGTCTTCGGGCGGGAGTTCGGCGAGGAGGGCGGAGAGATCGCGGATCCATTCGAGTTCCTGCGGGCGGAACGGTTCCTCGCCGAGCGCGGACATCTCGCGGTCGATCGCTTTGAGTTCACGACGAATCGCCTCCTGCCGCTGCCCCACGTCGTCCAGTTTCCACGCGACCGCCTGATTCGATCCCTGAACGACAAGTGGGACATGAATGGGCGGAAAGAAGCGTTCCGCTCACCTTCTTCTCTTCGCAATCGACGACGATCCAGAAGCAGACGGTGGTACACACGTTCAAGAGGGTGAACGCACCGAACGGCCAGAAGAAGCCGACGGACGAGGCGGCCAGCACGAGGACGAGCCAGAAGAGAACCACGAGCGACTTGTGGCGGCGGAGGAAGCGGAACTGCGGGAGGCGTTCGTACTTCCACACCACGCCTTTGCGAATGGCGCCCGTGAAGAAAGAGACGCGCGTTCCGTAGAAGGACGTGCTCCCCATGCCGATCAGCGCGATCACCGTCCACCACAGCTGAATGAAAAGGATATAAGTGGAGGAAGACAGTGAAAGTACTCACATGCATCAAGGGTGTCCCTCCCAAGACGACGGACCACAAGAAGATCCAGTAAGAGCAGATTGCGTTCAAACCGACCAGCAGGACGCCGGCCTCTTGGACGATCGCTCTGCCAAAATCCCGCACGAACTGGCCGACCTCGGACGGGCGCATCGCTGCGGGGCGACGGCTGAAAGCATGCGAGTAAACAGTGGAATGTTCCCGATGGAACGCGGACGAAGTCGAGAAATCAACGAACGGAACGGGTTTGATCAGAGAATCCTTTTTCGAAGATCCACTTCATCAAAACGAGCAGCAAACAAATAAAACGGCGGCATTCACGCCCGCCGCCCGCAAAACAACGCGAGAAACAGCCGACCGCCGCCCAAGCGGTCGGCCGCTCGCTCGCAAGCCGAACCGGGCGGCGGGAGTGCGGAGAGCGGGGCGGTCGGGCATTTTGGCGGGAGATCGCAGTCGGCTTTTTCGCTGACCGCCGCCCGCCTGCCTTCCGCCCGATTTTTCGAAATAGGGCGGGTGTTGCCGAGCGAACAGCGCGAATCTTCTTCCGACTTTTGTTCGCAAGTGACATCAGCCATCAAGAGCAATCAAACGGTTCACCGCAAATTTATTCCTCCAACCACAACAATCATCAAGTGGGGCTCATCTCGAGGAGCATCGGCCGGGCGCCCCACTCGGCGCGACACAGCGGGCAGGTCGGGCGGACGGGCCGACGGCACCACTCGTCCACGCACTCGAAGCAGCCGACCGCCCGCCGACACGCCGCGCAGGCCACCGGGCGGATCGGCGTGTCCTCGAGGCAGATCGTGCACAGGGAGCCGTCTGAAACGAGCGGTAAGCGGGGGTTTTGAGGAGAACACACCGTAGGGCAGCGAATTCTTCGAGTCCACTTCAATCGAGTTGCCCCCCAATGCTTCCTGTAATCTTGTCGCAGAGCTTCAATGGCTTCTATGGCTTCCACAAGCACTGGTTCGCTTCTTCGGCGGAGGATTCGCTCGCGCAGTTCCGTGTAGGAGATTCGAGAACGCCTTCTTATCACTGGCCGGCGAATCATTCTTTGACCTAAAGCAGCGGATGAATAGCAATTTGTTCATTGGAGAACTCACCTTCCGCTTCGATTGAAAGTCCAGTCAGTGGAAGATGGCCAGCAGCCGTTTCTAGTGGTGAATGCAAACCACAAGAGCTTGAAGAAGGTTCCCTCCGGACACCAACGAGGAGAATGAGGTCAGCCCGAATAACCGTTTACTTTTATTTGCCCGTTTGACCCTGCAAGACGCTCACGCCGCGCAATCAGGGGAGGTCGTGAGATTTCCGCACCGTTCTCAGGGCATGGCGCAAAGAGAGGGCGGCGAGTAACAGGATCAAATGTTGCATTCCCACAGGAAGTCGGAGAAGAGGGGGCAAATGCAACTGGACGCAAAGAAGCCAACCAGCAGAGCAGCGGAGTGGGTTGGAAGGAAAACCGATGGCTTCAGCGCGCTCGTCGTCTGCGGAATAAAGCGAGGAGATGGCGCCGTTGATCACCCACCCGACGTTTGCGGGAGTGCCCCTCTCATTCCCGCTCATTCGGCAGAGCGCAAGTGGTTTAGTGGTAAAATCGTCCGTTGCCATCGGGTGGCCCCGTGTTCGATTCACGGCGTGCGCACACCTTTTGCTTGAGGAAGCTGCAGATTAGGCAGGAGTGTTTTGCCCGCGTGACGAATTATTCGAGCAGGTCCTCGGCAGAATCGATAGTGACTGGGAGATCGCTACGAGTGAGAATTTAAGCAACGAACAGTTCTGCTTGGGATCCACGAGGATGCTTTCCGCCCTCCATTTATTGGACTGATTTGTTTGGACGAGTTCCGCACGACAGGCCACGTGGGAAAGCGGCCACGGGAACGAACGGGATGGACGCCGTCCGTCGAGCAGCAAAGAAATGATCGCCTGCAAGCGACTGGGTCTTCGGCCGTCCACTCCACGACCATCGATTACGGACGGGAACTCGGCTGCAAAAGGAAACCTCGATCGATCGACCGCCCGCCTTCCGCTCGTCCGTACAACGGGCAGTCCGTTGCATTCCGGTCATTTTGACAGTCGATTGCGGATTGCCCGCTCGTTATTCTTTGTGCATCGATCAAGGAGCTTCGTTTCTTTTCTACCCGAAGGATAGCGGCCAACAGCGCGTCGGCTTGTTCACTCGTCGATCGGACGGGCGAGAATGTTCGCAATCGATTGGCGTGAGAAACTCGAGTCGGGGTGGGGACGGCGGTCGGCTGGCGGCTCTCTCCGCCGTAAACAAGCGGGAGGAGGCGGGCGGGAAGGCGCGCATTTTCGTTTGAACTTCGCGTCCCGTCCGGCGCGTCGAAGCGGCGGGCGAGTCGGCGGGCCTCCGCTCGTTTCCTTCCGTCCACCGCTTGTCGGCCGGTCGGGCGTTTGCGTGAGGGTGGCCGGTCGAGCTGCCCGCCGTCTGCCCGATTGCGAAACGCCCGGTTCTTTTCGCTGATATCTTGTTTGGTTGCCGCAAGATCCGGCGGCTTGTTCTGTTCTCTGCTCGCGTCGTCCATCTCATCTCATTTTCTCTACGTTCCACGGACCGAAGAGGGGCCAAACGAGAGAGCAAGAAGTAAAGGATCGATCAATTGCACGACTTCGAGTGCGGAGCTTCCAATCAGGTTCGTTCTTCGGCTTCTTTCCGGTCATTCATCGGTCTCGCTTGTTTCAGAACGACACGATGGGCATATCGGCGAGCGCTTCGGAGAGCCGTCCGATGGTCGCGTCGGACCTCGAGCGAAGCCACGCGTACAAGATCGCGTTGTGTTTTCGCGTGGACGTCCTGAAACGCTCTTCGCTTCTGTCTCACGTGTTCCTTGTACCGTGCGCCCGACATTTTGAGGACTACTCCATCGTGGTGTCCTTCCGCAACAACGACGACCACTCCGAGTTCCAAGTGGTCATCGGCTTCGATTGCAACGGAAAACGCTGGATCGTTGGAGCAAAGACCGTCAATCCTTACGTGATCCTGGCGGAAGAAAAGTTCTTCAAGTCGTACAGAGAAGTTTGCAAAATCTTCGACGACTACTACCCGCCGGCTTTCGACCAGGACAACTTCAACAGCCACCACTACGCGCGCGAGATGTGGGATCGTCTTCGTCGTTGATCGACTCGTTTCATTTGCTCCTACTTCCCGCCTTCTTGTTGTCTCTTTTGCCTCTAATTCATTCACATCCGTCAAATGTTCGTAGTTCTCGTATTCTGCACCAATTCTCGTAAGCGTCTTTTCCCCTTTCTTCTAACAACTCCCCTTTCCGCTACTCACTGTTGCTCTCCGCTCGTTCAGCCTTCGTTGTCCATTGCCTGAGAGCCCGTTGTGGTCGTTCTTCTTCAAGAATAAACAAGCAATCGGCAGTTGGATGGGCGGAATGAGGTGGACGAAACAAATCGAAGGCTTGAGCGAAGCGGGCGGAACCGAAAGAGGAGCTGTTCGTTCAGCTGCCTGCTCGTTGCAAACAAACGACCAACTTCCAATTGCCGTCTTCAAACAATCAGTTCCGCTGTCCGCCCGCTCGCTGCACACCGCTGGAATGTCTGAGAAACGGCCCAAAGAACTCAGTTGCCGCTACTGCTCTCTTTCCATTGAATTGTGAGCACGCGAACTGAAACCCTCCTCCGGGGGGGCCTTCGCCGGCTTGCTCGATCAGGGGGTCAATTGATCGCTCTGCTCGTTGGTCGTTCATTCAAGGCGGAAAGCCCACCGCTCGACGCCTCATCAGCCCGAAGGCGCCCGGCGGGATCTTGATCGTCGATCACTTCGACCGGACTGCCTTCTTTTGTTTGGGCACTCGTTGGAGGGGTTGCAGTCTCGATTGCGTACTTTGAGAACTCGCGAACGGGGACGCGGCGTCCGGTGGGGCGGCGAGCAGTCGGGCGAGGGCATTCGAATTGCCGGGACTCGTTCGATTGTGTGTTCTTCCCGCTGTCTTCGACGCGTGATCGGCGCTGAGTTCTTTTCGCTGCTTCCCGGCCGTTCGCCCGTCTCCTCCCGCGTTTCTCCGGCCACTCACGCCACGGAAAAAAAAGCAGCGGTCGGCAGCGGGCGTCGTCCCGCTCTTGCATTCAACAAGTCGAGAACGACCGCCGTTCCTCGCGACCAAACAATTCCTTGTCGTGGCATTTCGTGCTTTTTTTCGCCATCTCTTCTTCGATTTCAGATTTTCGCAATGACGGACACGAACGGAACGCAAGCTGTCGGAATGAACGCGGCCGCTTCGGGCGTCCACCAACTCCGTCCATCCGCCGAACGCCAACAAGCGGCCGATCCGTTCGCCGTCCCCATCACGCTGTCGGAGATGCCCGTGAATTTGTGGGCTGAATTCTTCTACGACGTGAATTCTCTTCGATCTCTTCGCTGTTTGCTCATTTCTTGCATTCAGGACTTGAAGGCGCTCACGCTGTCGTCCGACGGTCGATACGCGTACTTTTTTGTTCCTTCTGGCCAGCGATGGGTTGTTCTCGACCTTCTGCGGAATTCGATCACGTGGGCACTTCAACGTTGTTTCCTAGTTGTACGCGTTCATTTCAGGGCATTCCGCCCGACAGAACCGCGTGGGGGGACGCCGAAGGACCTGCTGATTCTGAACGCAACGACGATCCTCGTGCTCGGCAGCCACAGCTTGTCGCTGCTCCGCCTGTGCCTCGAAGACAACACGTACCAGGTGGAGGTGTTGAAGCAGGACCTCCTTTGGTCGCCTCCCGCCTACGTGTTCACGGAGATTACCGGAACGAAAGTGGAGGTCGAGCGGACCGTCTTGGGGGGCCCTTCGACTCGTGCCCTCCGTTTCGTCCGCCTGAACGTCGACGAGCTCCGACTGCAAGTGGACCGCGCCGTCGAGTTGGCGGGACCGCTGCGCAGCTTCCACTTGAGCGCGGACGGCCGCTCGCTCTACGCGGTGGCCCCCGACAAGCCGACCGCTCTACCCGCGTACGACCTCGAGCAGAAGAGCTGGAGCACGACCAAGTTGACGGGCGAAATGGACGCAGAGGATTTGGTAGGTCTTCTTGA
Organism: Aphelenchoides fujianensis; assembly: GCA_024699865.1. Classification (NCBI taxonomy): domain Eukaryota; kingdom Metazoa; phylum Nematoda; class Chromadorea; order Rhabditida; family Aphelenchoididae; genus Aphelenchoides; species Aphelenchoides fujianensis. Next base: position 215,117 of record JAMPIO010000114.1, read on the forward strand.
GCGTGAATCGACCTCACCTCCCCGCTTTTAGTGGTGCGATGGGCAGTTCGCTTGGTTCGACGGGGGCGTGTACTTCTGGGGACGCCGCATCTGCTCCCATTCGCTGGAAGTGTGCGTGTACCGCTGCGATCTGAAGAGCCTCCAATGGAAGAAGCTGCCGAATTCGATGGACTGGGACGATCAACTCGTTCCGGTGGGGAACGCGGAGACCGTTGGAGAAGGCGGCCTCATGATCGTTCGGTTGGCGGAGGAGAGACGCCAAAATAAGGTGGAGATCTACCGCCTCTTTAGGTGAGCAGGCTCTTTTCGCTCATTCTCTCATCTCTTCGTCCGTTGCAGGACGCCCGACTCGTTGCTTCGAATCGCTGTGGACGTGCTTCGGAAGTACCACCTCGACGTGGCGGGCGAGCGGGAGTTCAACGCCGTGATGAGGAACGAGTGCGGCAAGAAGATCCTCCCTTCCATCTACCCGAACATGGCGCCCCTCCCGCGTCGCTCCAAGTGAAGAATTCTGTTGTTGCTTGTTTTTTTGAATAAACCGCTCACATTGAACAAGATCTTGTGTTCTCGATTCACGTAGTCAGGCGGGAGGGAGACGGCAGGTGGGTAAACGAACGCGGAGTGAGCGGTGTTTTTGTTCACGTGCACGTGCCAACCGATCGGCCAAACTTTGCGCGGTCTTCTGCTCCACCCCGCCGACGTGCGTGAAGGTGGATGTGCACGAGGTCGCGCCGCCATCCCCTCGCCACTCGCCAGGCAGTCTGTTCGCTCGCTCCGAAAAGCGGTCGGTTCCGTTCGCCCTCATTTTCGTACACGCACGGGGCTCGTGCAGCGGTCGACTCCGTGCTCGGTAGCGGCCTACAGAATTCGGTTTGACGCGAGTAAAACTCTTCGATTGTTTTCGCTTCGGTTTCTTGCTGGATCCGACGGTTAGTTATCTGTTGGACATTGTTTCGACTTCTCTTTGCTTCTACGTTCACGCGTTATTTCGCGTGTCCATCCCGACCGCACCACGTCCGCCGTCATTCCTTCCGGTGCCCTCGTTCGACCTGGTCGGCGCCCTCCTGCTTTCATTTCGAACAGACGGGCGGTCAGAAAGCGGTCGCCGTTCGCTCGTCGGTCGACCGCTCTTTGTCGTGAAGAAAGGCGCCACTTGACGTTCTACGATCCTCTTGCGGTTTCAGGTCGTCCGAATGGCGGACACGAACGGAAACAACGGGCTCGGATCGCCCGCGGCCGAGTCCAGCGAGCCAGACGCGGACGGAGACGAGCAAGTGGCCGCCACTCTTCCCGTCGCGCCGTCGAAGAAGCTCGAGGATCCGTGGACTCGAGTCTTCTACCAGGCAACTACATTCCATCCCTCCACTCTCTGCTCATCGCGCTCGTTCAGGAAATGCGGACGCCCAAGCTGTCGCCGGACGGCCGCTACGCGTTCTTCTTCCGCCATTGGAGCAAGGCGCTGATGGTGCTGGACCTTCTTCGCGACGTCCGCACGTGAGTTCTCCCGCATTCCGTGTTCTTTCCATGCTCCTCTGCTTTGCAGGATGTTCCAACCCGAAGACAGTTTGCGTACGTGGGATGTGCAGGACTTCCTGGTCGTGAACACGACGACCGTCATCGCGTGGGACGACAACGACATGTGGCTGCTCCGCCTGTCCGTCGACGAGGGGATCTACCGCGTGGTCAAGGTGCACCGCGACCTCGATTGGCGCACTCCCGCCTACGCGTTCACGGAGATCACCGGAGCGGGAATGGAGATCGAGCGCGGCGTGTTGGGCGGCACTTGGACTCGAGACCTCCGTTTCGTGCGGCTGAACGTCGACGAGCCCCGGCTGGTCGTGGATCACGAGGTGGAGTTGGAGATAGGACTCCGCAGCTTCCACTTGCCGCAAAGCGGCCGCTCGTTCTACGCCATCGACCTCAACAACCCGACCGTCCTCCGCACGTTCGACCTCGACAAGAAGACCTGGAGCACGGACGAGCTGACCGGCGACCTTGACCCCGAGGATTCGGTGAGTTCTTCCACTATCTTCCGTACACAAGTTTGATTTTAGTGGACGAATCCGCAAGTCGTTTGGTTCGACAAGACGGCGTTCTTCTGGAGATGCCCGAGCGACCATCCCGGCCAGCCCTTCGCCTACCGCTGCGACCTGGAGCGGCTGCAGTGGAAGCAGCTGCCGCTCGTGCTCGACTGCGACGATCACCTCTTTCCGCTCGTGAACGCGGCTACCGGCGGAGAGGGCGGCCTTCTGATCACTCGCCGCGATCCGTGGCGCGTGAACACCGAAATCTTTCGCGTTTTCTCGAAGTGAGTCCTCCCTTCCGCTGTCCACTCTCTTCGCTTGCAGGACGCCCGACTCGCTCCTCCGCCTTTCCGTGGACGCTCTGCGGAAGACGCGAATCGACGTGACCGGACCGGAAGGCTTCCACGGGATTATGAGCACCGAGTGCGGCAAGAAGATCCTGCCGTCCGTCTACCCGAACATGGCGCCCATCCCGCGTTGCTTCGATTGGTAGACTTCTTTTTGATCGACGTGTGTCTTTTCCGTCGTGTGTCTCTTTCTGTTGGTGTTGGGAGGTTGGGATGAGTAAACTAATGAACCGATCATCGGAAAGCGAACAGGATCTTTAAGAAAGTACCCTGCATGTTCCCAATACTGGAATTTTGATGAAAGAATCCCGATCAACGACTCTTCCCGCTTTCCCGCTTGTTTACACCCGCCGTCGGATGGCCGCCGTCCGTTCGCTCGGCCGAGGACCGCGACTCCCGACCGGTCGGGCGCGTTGTAAAGTGCGAGAGCGGCGACTCCCGTCCGGCCTCCTTTTTTGTCCGCCCGCCGCCGAGTTCTCCGCGGCCGGGCGGTGACGGCGGGTGTAAAAAGACGAGCGGGTGGCCAGCGAGTGGGCGGGGCGGCGGGACGAGCGGCCGAGCACTCGTCTGGCGGCAGTAGAGATCAGAGTCGTCGGAATCTCGTGTCCTTTCTTCTTTCCAATCAATCCTTCAATCCGCGCCTATTCTCTACTCAATGCTATTGCTGCGGACTCCACGAGGAGTGCACGGAATGACCGACCAGCCCGCCGGATGACCGCTCAACAGAAAGGTCGGTTTTACGGATGAGGGGTCCGTTCGAGTGTGCGGACTGGACGTGGCGGGAAACGGAAGAAATTGATCGAGCGATCGCTTCATTTGACGGAATGAATGCAAGGTGACAGCCAGCGGCACTCAACTAGAAACTGGTTAACGAACTGATGTCTTTTTTCCATTCAAACAATCGATTGACCACGGAGTCCGGACGCAAACAAGAATCTCATAACTGATTCTACCCGCTGCCGCGTTCCTCGAGGACGAAATGCAGCGCAACCTTCAGTTCTCTTTGAAGCAAAATCTCGATTGAAACTGGAAGCAGCATCCTGTTGCTCGTCATCGCCACTCACAACAACGGAATCAAACAACCGTTCAACCAAAAAGCCGTGAACTCCATCGAGACGTCAAGGGTCAACGGAATTCTGCTTCGAATAGCTTCCGACTCGACTAACATGAAAGATGTCAAGCAGCGAGAAACGAGCGTCAGGAATGCGTCGTCTGCTCGTAGTGTTCGGCGGGTGTCGAATCGGATCCGGTAAGAAATTAAACTGCTCTTCGGAATCAATCGCGCAGCGATTAGCCGCTCGTACGCAAAGATGATCGGAATTTCGTCGTCCGCTTCAACAACCAGAACCGAATGAAAGACGGGCGAAACTCAACGACCAATCGGAGCGGAATCACAAATAAAACGTCGATAGAGACAGTCCATTGGTCTTTCTTCCTTTCAAAGGCTACCGCCGGGCTTTCGTCATTGCTGCGTTTTGATTGCGGCTAAGATTGAAGGCCTGTTGCGGCTGTCTGACGCAATGTAGCCGTATAAGCGGCAATTGAAGGCTTGAAATCGTCAACCCCAAACTGAAAAGCCGTCGTTTTTGCGTTGTCGCTCTCACAGCAAGCTATACAAGTGGACGAGCAGCTTGGTGTTCATCCGGAATGCAGACAGAAGGGAGGCCGTTTTCGCGGAATAAGCCCAACAGTTGCAAATGGCAGCCAACAAAAAAAAGAAGCGCGTGCTCGCATTCGATCGAAACGGAATCCAGGATCATGTCACTCTTCACTCCAGTCCAAGCCGACCGGTTCTCGACAGAAATGACTGCAGTCTTCTTTCAACGCCGCGCCCGGACGAATCGCTCGCCGTCGTCGAACTTCATGATCGAACTTCCATTCTTTCGCCTGTTCGAGTCGACTGGACTGCGAAGTAACCGCAAGTACGGAATTCCGCTCTTTCTGAAATCTTCAATCCAACCGTAAAGTAAAAGAGAAGCTAACAGTAACTTCCAAAGGAGTTTACTGCAATCACGTCACGATCCTCAACGGAATTGCTCTATTCTGGCGTGAATATTTCCGTGATATCGAATACCTGCTGAAGACGAAGACGGAAAAAACGAAGCAGCAATGAAAGTCCGCCTCGTCGCGGAATAAGCAGAAGGAGCGTCATTCAACATCACACGTTCCCGCCTTCTTTTCGAATACGTAAAGCCGATGTTCTGCAGCCACTCGTCAGAGATGCAAAGCTCCACTCGCTCGACTTGCCGCAATGCAGATGACCGGCGAATCGAACTCCGCATCATCGTAATGCCGTCCTTTAACGCTCAAAAGAACGATATGGGCGCGCACTCGACGGAATAAACCCTTGGTGAATCGAAAGAGTTCAAATGCAAACGGCATAACGTGGATCGACTGATCTGCGCTGCACGGATAATGCAGACCATCGCGGAATAAACAACTGTCAACTACAAGCTGGACAGTCTGAAGAACGAGAACGGAATTCCACTGCAAAATTGGCTGTTATTTCGCGTCACTGTAATTTACTCAAAAAACTCTGCCCCACGCTCGACTTCCTTTCGGTTTGTCCGGTAGGAAAGTAGTTTACGGAGAAGCCGCGCATCGACGTGTTTCTTCCTTCTGAGAATTGATTCACAGTCACTTATAAGCGGCTGTCTTAAAGACGAAATATGAAAAAACGGTGCTGCCAGACACGGCGTTTCAAGAGCCTCGTCTTTGCGATGCAATGAACGATTCGGGCGAGCACTCATTCTGGCTCGGGGGTGTGCGGAATGAATAGCTACCGTTAATGCTTGCTTTATTTCAGCAAACGCTTAGAGCAGCAGGTGCGGAATATGACCGTGGCTCCAGCGTACCAAAAAACCTTTGTTTGTGATCACGGCCGTCGCCGAAGATTGGAAGGAAGCGGAGAACAGACGTGAAATCATGCGAGCGCCTTGTTTGCATTCGTTTGAACAATACAAAAGTCTCATCACGGAATTTTTCGAACACGGCCGGCAAGGTCGACGGAATAAACCGGCGCACTTCTGCGCGGAATTTTAGGAGACAACAAACCACCCACGTCATGGAAGTCTCGCGTGTAGACAAAAAACCGCCGCCGTCTCTGTTTTGGTTGGACGGAATCATGTCGGACGAAAAGAGGCGGTTGTTGCAGACAAAGAAACACTGCAGCCTTTTTCACGATCAATGCTCTCTGTTTGAAGGCTGATTGAGGAGAAGAACGGTGGCAGCCGTGTGTTGTCTGAACAAAGATCAACAAAGGTCAGTCTAGCACTCGTGAAGCAGGTTATCATCAAGATCCGGAATTACGATGTGTGCGTACACAAAAGAATCGTCGAATAATAAAGCCTAATTGGTTTCAAGCGCATTGTTCCGCCGTTACGCACTCGCTGTTGATCGGAATCGACCGATCAAAGGGCAGTTATCTTTCGCTTTGATTGGCAAAGGAAAACACTCGTAGGCACGCGGCATTCCAAATGCAAAGGAGGATTTCTCGTGGTGAATCCGCCAGGACGTCCGAAAGAAGACGGAATTAACTGAACGAACAAGCATGAGTTCCAGACGGAATTATGCTTCGAGAACTGCATCGAGGACGGAATTAAACCGCAAATTCGCCGCGTAAACTGTTGACGACTAGAAATCGGCTCACTTCCGTAACGCCATTTGTCGATAAACCTTTGCATGTGCGGAATAAAACTGTGTGTGTTCCAGCAGCATTCCTTCAAAAATCAAATGAAGAAGCTGCTCCGCTGCGCGAAATCAAAACTGCTTCACTCGTCGCTCTTCCCGGAATGACCGCTTTCTTTTCGACCAATAAAGGCAAGAACGCAGCAACCCGTACAGCAGACGGTAGCGCAAGAACGATGCTCAAGCGTACGCGCATTGCGAAATAGAAAACAAGACGACCTCAACACAAAGGACGGTACGGAATGAGTCTGCAAGGATCCCCAGCCACCGGTCGATTGAAAGCAGCGACTGAACGAGACGGAACGATTGAGTGAGCGGCCGGCGAACGGAAGTCGAAGTCGAAACGTCTGCTCGTCCCACACGCCGTGAACAAGAATCGAGTGGCAGGTGATGCGCGGAATCACGCCCACTCAACAAACAAAATACACGCAAGTGAGTGAGCGTCCGTATAGGGGGTTGGAGCGGATAGAACAGTTCGGAGACGGGGCAGGCGGTCGGAATAAACGAGCCGCTAGAGGGAGACTGAAGAACGGAATTACGGCTAGGAAGCGGACTTGAACGACCGGAATGAATTCTCGCTGTTCCCAATCGGTCAAACCGAATGTGATGAGGGAGCGGCGGAATCTCTGCTTGTTGTTCTTTACCGACATCCTCAACCGACACGTTGCTTCTTATCTAGTCTAACAACAATTCTTAAAGGAAAGCAGCCTGACAGTAAGGTCCGGCGAGACTTTGTGCGGAATGAACGCAGCCACCAGCCAGCCGCCTCGTCAGGAACTTACAACTTCTTGAAGACCAAGAGCAGTCCTTCCATTTCATGGAGAACGAAAAGAGCGCGGAATCCACTCACTGTTTGCAAGTGCCATCAGACGGCCTCAAACGACCGTCAAGCAATGGACTACGAGCAGGATGGCCGGTGAGACGAACGGTGGCACTGGCAACCGCAATCACTTCTACTTTGCGGAATTGGACGGCCAATCTTGCGCTGCAAGCATTGCTGGAAACGTGAATGAAAAGAAGGCCACGGAATTTTGTTCGAAACGATCCTCATCACTTCAAAACGGAGTTCGTGACTTGCAGTCGAGAAGAATGCTGGCGGTGTGCTCGATATAAGTCGTTCAAATTACGAACTTCTGCAAAAAGTGCGTTAGGGGGGGGGGGTAACGCACTTTTTGCAGCCGATGTCCAAAATCGCAACGCAAATCGTGCATTTGCAAAAAATTGTAACGCAAAGTGTGCAGCTGCAAAAATTCGTTACGATTTCTTGCAGCCGTCGGATTTTCGTTCGGAATTCTTGCATCTGCAAAAAATCGTTACGAATTTTTGCAGATGTCGGATTTGCGTTCCAAATTCTTGCAGCTGCAAAAAATCGTAACGATTTTTTGCATTGCAAGGATCGTGAACAGGATTCTTGCAGTTGCACGTTTTGCGTTCACGAATCTTGCAGATGCACAATTTGCGTTCGTGATTTTTACAGCTGCAAAAAATCGTTACGAAAACCGACAATCTGCAAGAATTGTGAACACAAATGTTGCAGATTTGGGGAAAAGTCATCGAAATTTGGCCGTTTTTGAGTGAAAATCAGTCATTTTTGCAACATTTCCGTACACGATTCTTGCACGATGTTCGATTGGCGTTCACGATTCGAGCACTGCAAATTTCGCGTTCATGAATTTTGCATCTGCACGAATCGTGAACACAAAGTTGACCTTTGCAAGTATTGCGAACGCAAATCTGACATCATGCACGATTTGTGAACGCAAAATTTGCATCTGCAAAAATTCGTAACGATTTTTTGCAGATGCAAAAATCCGGAACGAAAATCCGACGGCTGCAAAAAATCGTTACGAATTTTTGCAGCTGCAAGAATTCCGAACGCAAATCGTGCGGCTGCAAAAATTCGTTACGATTTCTTGCAGATGCAAAATTTGTGAACGAAAATCTTGCATGGCTGCAAAAAGTGCGTTACCCCCCCTCTAACGCACTTTTTGCAGACATTCGTAATTTGACGAACTTGAATGCTGCGGGCTCCAAGCAAAAGCTGCACGTTTTTAGACTCTTCCCGCCCGAAATGAACGCCGCTCGGCCTCTTTGCGTCCGCTTATCGCCACGACCGGCGAGCTTTGTGCTCGCTTGTTTGCTTTTTCGAGAGTGATTCACCTCGGCGGAGTTCTTTCGAACGGAAAAAGGAGTGGCCTTCGCCTTCGACACAAACAAGCTGTGCTTTGTGGAGCACATGTGATGGACGGATTAGAAGTGTGTTTATTCGACTAATCACAAGAACAACGAGAAGAAATTAGTCGTCTTTCGCCTTGATCTCAACATAGCCGTCCGAATTGCTCCCGCCCGCCTCGTTCGGCTTTTCGCTCTGGGCCGCGTGTTCGGGAGCGGCGGGTTCTTCGTCGTCCAGGGCGTAGAGGTCGCATCGCTCCTGCATTTGGGCGATCACGGAGCGCAGGACGGCGGCCGCGCGGGCGTCTTCGGGCGGGAGTTCGGCGAGGAGGGCGGAGAGGTCGCGGATCCAGTCGAGTTCCAACGGACGGTGCGGTTCCAGGCCGAGAGCGGACATCACGCGGCGGATCTCTTTGAGTTCACGAGAAATGACCTTCTGCCGTCGCCCCACGTCGTCCAGTTTCCAGGCGACCGCCTGCTCCGAACCCTAAATGAGAAGAAGGGTGTGAACAGATAGACAAGAAAGTTTCACTCACCTTCTTCTCCTCGCGATGGACGACGATCCAGAAGCAGGAGGTGGTGCACACGTTCAACAAAGCGAACGCACCGAACGGCCAGAAGCACCCGACGGACGAGGGGGCCAGCACGAGAACGAACCACAGGAGAGCCACGAGCGATTTGTGGCGGCGGAGGAAGCGGAACTGCGGAAGCCGTTCGTACTTCCACACCACTCCTTTGCGAATGGCGCCCGTGAAGAAGGAGACGCGCGTTCCGTAGAAGGACGTGCTCCCCATGCCGATCAGCGCGATCATCGTCCACCACAGCTGAATGAAAAGGATATAAGTGGAGGAAGACAGTGAAAGTACTCACATGCATCAAGGGTGTCCCTCCCAAGACGACGGACCACAAGAAGATCCAGTAAGAGCAGATTGCGTTCAAACCGATGAGCAGGATGCCGGCCTCGTGGGCGATCGCTCTGCCGAAATCCCGCACGAACCGGCCGACCTCGGACGGGCGCATCGCTGCAGGGCGACGGCTGGAAGGCGGAGAGTAAGAAACGGAACATTCCCGACGAAATGCGCGCGAACTCGCGTAAGAAAAGGTTTGGGCAGTTTTGAACGAAAGAATTCATCAAAACCAACAGCAAACGAAGAAATCGGCGGCATTTACCACCCGCTTGATCGCAAACCAAAGAAAACAACGCGAGAAACGCCAAACCGCCGCTCAAGCGTCCGGCCGCTCGCTCGCAAGCCGAACGGAGCGGCGGGAATTCGGAGAGCGGGCGGGCATTTTGGCGGGAGATCGCGGTCGTCTTTTTCGGTGGCCGCCGCCCGCCCGTCTTCCGCTGGGTCAATTGAATACGGGGCGGGTGTTGCCGAGCGGTTAGCGCGCGGTCTTCTTTGACTTTCATTCGCAAGTGCAATCAGCGATCAAGAGCAATCAAACGGTTCACCGCAAATTTATTCCTCCAACCACAACAATCATCAAGTGGGGCTCATCTCGAGGAGCACCGGCCGGGCGGCCCACTCAGCGCGACACAGCGGGCAGGTCGGGCGGACGGGCCGACGGCACCACTCGTCCACGCATTCGAAACAGCCGACCGCCCGCCGACACGCCGCGCAGGCCATTGGGCGGGTCGGCGTGTCCTCGAGGCAGATCGTGCACAGGGAGCCGTCTGAAACGAGCGGTGAATGGGAGCTTCGAGGAGGAAACGAACCGTAGGGCAGCGAGTTCTTCGAGTCCACTTCGATCCGATCCTCGCCAAGACTCATTCGACGAGCTTCCTTCAACACTTCATAGGCCCGTTCAAGTGCTCTGTGGATTGCATTCTGATCGAATTCATCGAGGTCAATGGCGGAATGCGTTTCCGAAGTCATCTGTGCACCTAAACATAGCAATAAATCAAACGAGAGTAGCAGAAAACCTTGCCTTCCGCTTTGATTGAAAGTCGGATAAATAGAAAGCGGTTGAAGGTCGTCTTTAGTGGTGAATGCAGAACACACAAAAACTTAAAGAAGATTCCGCCCGTAAATCAACGAAGAGAATGGGGTCAGCAAGCAGAACCGTTTCCTTTTATTTGCCCGTTTGACCCCACAAGGCGCCCACGCCGCGCAATCAGCGGAGTCGTGAGATTTTCGCCAGTTCTCAGGAGAATGCGCCAAAAGAAGGCAGCAAGTCGAGTGATTAAAAGTTGCATTCACGCAGGAAGTCGGAGAAGAAGGGGCAAATGCAACTGGACGCAAAGAAGCCGACCAGCAGAGCAACGGCGTGTGTTGGAAGGGAAACCGATGGTTTCAGCGTGCTCGTCGTCTGCGCGATGAGCAAGGAAACGGCGCTGTTGAGCATTTTACTCGCCGCCTGCGGGATGGCGCCGCCCATGCCCGCTCATTCGACAGAGCGCAAGTGGTTTAGTGGTAAAATCGCCCGTTGCCATCGGGTGGCCCCGTGTTCGATTCACGGCTTGCGCACACTTTTTTGCTCGAGGATGGCGATATGAAAGGAGTGTGCAGCTCGCGTGAAAGATTCTTTGAACAAGAACGAGCACATTCTCTTTACGGATGAGTGGGCGGAGTGGTGGCCATCGAGTGGAAAGGCAAGTAGCCAGAGGTTCTGCTTTCGTTTGACGTCAATGTCTTCCTTCCACACACGCATGCCCTTTTCAAAGCTGACCGATTCGTTCGGTTCCGTACGACAGACCACACAAGAATGCGGCCACAAAAATGAGAGAATTGAAGAAGCCCGTCGAGCAGCAAAGAAATGATCGCCTGCAGACGACTGGGTCTTCGGCCGTCCACTCCACGACATCGATTGCAGACGGGAACTCGGCTGCAAAACGGAACCTCGGTCGATCGACCGCCCGCCTTCGCTCGTCCATTTAAGAGCAGGCCTTTGTGTTCCGCTCATTTCGACACTCGATTGCAGATGGCCAGTTATTCTTTGTGCATTGATCGAGGAGTTCCGTTTCTTTTCTACCTACTGGATAGCGGCCAACAACGCGTTGGGTTGTTCACTCGTCGATCGGACCGCCGCGAATGTTCGCGATCGATTGGTGTGCGAAAGTCGAGTCGGTCGGCGGAGAACGGCCGGCTGGCGGCCTTTTCTGCCGTAAACAAGCGGCGAGAAAGCGGGGAAAGGCGCGCGTTTTCGTTTGAACTTCGCGTCCCGTCCGGCGCGTCGAAGCGGCAACCGAGTCGGCGGGCTCCGCTCGTTTCCCTCCGTTCACCGCTTGTCGGCCGGTCGGGCGTTTGCGTGAGGGTGGTCGGTCGAGCTGCCCGCCGTCTGCCCGATTGCGAAACGCCCAATTCTTTTCGCTGATATCTTGGTTGGTTGCCGCAAGATCCGGCGGCTTGTTCTGTTCTCTGCTCGCGTCGTCCATCTCATCTCATTTTCTCTACGTTCCACGGACCGACGAGTGGCCAAAAGGGAGAGCAAGAAGTAAAGGAACGATCAACTGCACGACTTCGAGTGCGGTGCTTCCAATCAGATCGTTCTTCGGCTTCTTTCCGGTCATTCATCGGTCTCGCTTGTTTCAGAACGACACGATGGGCATATCGGCGAGCGCTTCGGAGAGCCGTCCAATGGTCGCGTCGGCCCTCGAGCGAAGCCGCGCGTACAAGATCGCGTTGTGTTTTCGCGTGGACGTCCGGAAGCGCTCTTCGCTTCTGTCTCACGTGTTCCTTGTACCGTGCGCCCGACATTTTGAGGACTACTCCATCGTGGTGTCCTTCCGCAACAACGACGACCCCTCCGAGTTCCAAGTGGTCATCGGCTTCGATTGCAACGGAAAACGCTGGATCGTTGGAGCAAAGATCGTCAATCCTTACGTGATCCTTGCGGAAGAAAAGTTCTACAAGTCGTACAGAGAAGTTTGCAAAATCTTCAACAACTACGATCCGCCGGCCTTCGACCAGGACACCTTCAACGGCCACCACTACGCTCGGGAGATGTGGGATCGTCTTCGTTCTTGATCGACTCGTTTCATCTATCCTCTCTTTCTGCTCCTTTTGTTGCCCCTTCCACTTCTAACTCATTTGCCTCCTATGTTCTTTCGTAGCAGCTTGGATCGTTTTTATTCCTTCAGCTTTGACATGCTCACATTTCTCCTTCCTTATCGGTTGCTATCCGCTCGTCCAGTCTCTGTTGTCCATTGGCTGAGAACCGTTGTGGTCGTTCTTTCATGAATAAACAAGCAATCGACAATTGGATGAGAGGAATGGCGAACACGAACGACAACAGTGGATTCGGATTGAACGCGGCCGCATCGGGCGTCCACCAACTCCCCCTATCCGCCGAACGCCAGCAAGCGGCCGATCCGTTCGCCGTCCCCATCACGCTGTCCGAGATGCCCGTGGATGTGTGGACTGAATTCTTCTACGACGTGAATTCTCTTCGATCTCTTCGCTGTTTGCTCATTTCTTGCATTCAGGACTTGAAGGCGCTCACGCTGTCGTCCGACGGTCGATACGCGTACTTCTTTGCTCCTTCTGACCAGCGATGGGTCGTTCTCGACCTTCTGCGGAACTCGCTCATGTGGGTACTTCAACGTCTTCCTCGTCGTACGCGTGCATTTCAGGGCCTTCCGCCCAACAGAATCCCGTGGGGAGACGCCGAAGGATCTGCTGATTCTGAACGCGACGACGATCCTCGTGCTCGGCAGCCACAGCTTGTCGCTGCTCCGCCTGTGCCTCGAAGACAACACGTACCAGGTGGAGGTGTTGAAGCAGGACCTCCTTTGGTCGCCTCCCGCCTACGTGTTCACGGAGATCACCGGAACGGAAGTGGAGGTCAAACGGGCCGTCTTGGGCGGCGCCTCGACCCGAGACCTTCGTTTCGTGCGGCTGAACGTCGACGAACTCCGGCTGCAAGTGGACCGCACCGTGGAGTTGGCGGGACCGCCGCGCAGCTTCCACTTGAGCGAAGACGGCCGCTCGCTCTACGCGATGGATCCCGACAAGCCGACCGCTCTGCCCGCCTACGACCTCGAGCAGAAGAGCTGGAGCACGATCAAGTTGACGGGCGAAATGGAAGCTGAGGATTCCGTGGGTCTTCTTGAGCGAGAATTGCCGTCACTCCTCTGCTTTCAGTGGTGCGATGGGCAGTTCGCTTGGTTCGACGGGGGCGTGTACTTCTGGGGACGCCGCATCTGCTCCCATTCGTTGGAAGTGTGCGCGTACCGCTGCGATCTGAAGGGCCTTCGGTGGAAGAGGCTGGCGATTTCGATGGACTGGGACGATCAACTCGTTCCGTTTGGGAACGCGGAGACCGGCGGAGAAGGCGGCCTCATGATCGTTCGGTTGGCGGAGGAGGGACGCCAAAAGAAGGTGGAGATCTACCGCCTCTTTAAGTGAGCAGGCTCTTTTCGCTCATTCTCTCATCTCTTCGTCCGTTGCAGGACGCCCGATTCGTTGCTCCACCTCGCAGTGAGCGCCCTCCGGAAGCACAACGTTGACGTGGCGGGCAACGCGCAGTTCCACGCGGTGATGTCGAGCGAGTGCGGAAAGAAGATCCTGCCGTCCATCTACCCGAACATGACGCCCATCCCGCGCCGTTTCAAATAAAGACTTCTGCTGTTGTTTTTCTTTTTTGAATAAACTCTGAAGGATTATCTCGTGTTCTCGATCTTTGCTGTCAGATGGGAAGAAGATGAACGCGGAGTGAGTGATGTTTTGTTCACACGCGCCAACCGATCGGCCAAACTTTCCACGCCGTCTTCTGCTCCAATCCGCCGACGTGTGTGAAGGTGGACTTGCACGAGGTCGCGCTGCGCGCCGCCCGCTCCGCACTCGTCAGTCGGTCTGCCCGCTCGCCGCTCGTCCGTAAGAGCGGTCGGTTCCGCTCGCTCTCATTTTCGGCCCACCGACCGGCACGTTCATCAGTCGATTTCCCGCTCGCACCAACGCCGCCGTCTTTCATTCCGGTGCCCTCGTTCGTCCTACTCGCCGCCCTCCTGCTTTCATTTCGAACAGACGGGCGGTCAGAAAGCGGTCGCCGTTCGCTCGTCGGTCGACCGCTCTTTGTCGTGAAGATAGGCGCCATTTGACGTTCTACGATCCTCTTGCGGTTTCAGGTCGTCCGAATGGCGGACACGAACGGAAACAACGGGCTCGGATCGCCCGCGGCCGAGTCCAGCAAGCAGGACGCGGACGGAGACGAGCTAGTGGCCGCCACTCTTCCCGTCGCGCCGTCGAAGAAGCTCGAGGATCCGTGGACTCGAGTCTTCTACCAGGCAAACGAGATTCTTCGCCCCCACTCCCCGCTCATCTCTTTCGTTCAGGAAATGCGGACGCCCAAGCTGTCGCCGGACGGGCGCTACGCGTTCTTCTTCCGCCGTTGGAGCGAGGCGCTGGTAGTTCTCGACCTGCTCCGCTACACCCGCACGTGAGTTCTCCCGGCTTCCGTATTCTTTACATGCTCTTCTTTGTTGCAGGATGTTCCAGCCCGAGAACGATTTGCGCGGGTGCTCTCCGCAGGACTTTTTGGTTGTGAATCCGACGACGGTCATCGCGTGGGACATCTACGAGCTGTCGCTGCTCCGCCTGTCTGTCGACGAGGGGACCTACCGCGTGGTCAAAGTGCACCGCGACCTCGACTGGCGCACCCCCGCCTACGTGTTCACGGAGATCTCCGGAGCGGGAGTGGACATCGAGCGGGCCGTCTTGGGATCCGCCTCGACTCGAGCCCTCCGCTTCGTTCGGCTGAACGTCGACGAGCCCCGGCTGGTCGTGGATCACGAGGTGGAGTTGGAACGGGGGTACCGCAGCTTCCACTTGCCGCAAAGCGGCCGCTTCTTCTACGCCATCGACCTCAACCAGCCGACCATCCTCCGCACGTCCGACCTTGACCAGAAGACGTGGAGCACGATTACGTTGACTGGCGACCTCGATTCAGAGAATTCGGCAGCTTCTTCCCCGAATTTCCGTTCACCTGACCGATTTCAGTGGACTAACCCGCAATTCGTTTGGTTCGAAAAACTCGTCTACTTCTGGTGCCGCCCGTCCCACCATTCCGGCCGCTCCTTCGTCTACCGCTGCGATCTGGAGCGCCTGCAGTGGAAGAAGCTGCCCCTCCTGCTCAACCTCGACGAACAACTCTTCCCGCTCGCGAACGCGGACACCGGCGGAGAGGGCGGCCTTCTGATCACTCGCCGCGATCCGTGGGGTGTGAACACGGAAATCTTCCGCGTGTTCTCAAAGTGAGTCCTCCTTCCCGCTGCTCTCACTTCTCGCTTGCAGGACGCCCGACTCTCTCGTCCGTCTGTGCGTCGACGCTCTTCGCAAGACGCGAATCGACGTGACCGGACCGGAAGGCTTCCACGGGATCATGAGCACCGAGTGCGGCAAGAAGATCCTCCTGTCCCTCTACCCAAACATGACACCGATCCCGCGTTGCTTCGACTGGTAGAATCCCTTTTGATTTACGCGCGCTTTCTTCCAGCGCGTCTCCCTATTCCGTGTTGTTTCTTGGATTCGGAAAATGATGCAGAATAAACCGATCCATCGACCATCAGGAAGGCGGGAACGTGCACGGCATGCCACCAACGCCGACACCTTGTTAAAGGAACAGAGATCAACGACTCCCCTCTTCCTTTTTGTTTACACACACGCCGCCGTTCGTCCGCTCGGCCGAGGATCCCGACTCCCGACCGACCGGGCGCGTTGTAAAGTGCGAGAGCGGCGACTCCCGGCCGGCTTCCTTTTTTGTCCGCCTGCCGCCGAGTTCTCCGCGGCCATTCGGGGGCGGCGGGCGGAAAAAGACGAGCGGGCGGCTGGCGAGTGGCCGAGCATTCGTCTGACGGCAGAGGATGATCCGAATGGTCGGGATCTCATGTTCTTCCTTCTTCGCACCCAATTCTTCAGTGCGCGCCCATTCTTTCTACTCAATGCTCTTCCGACGTGTTCATTGTGAGGGGCACGGAATGCTCGATCGACACGCTGTCTTGTACCAGAATATAATGCGTCAAATGTCGGTTCAACGCACGGACGAGCAATCGAACGGAGCCCACGGAAAGGTCGGTTTCGACGGGAAAGAGGGCCGCGCGAGTGCGCAATATGGACGTGGCGGCAAACGGCAAAAAGTTGTCGCCCGCTCGCCTCATTCCACGGAATGAAAGAAAGAGGAAAGCAAGCAGAAGTTGAGTAGAAAATGCTAAACGAAATGATGTGGTCTTTTCCATCTGACAATCAAATGATCGCAACGCGGTCAAGTGCATACGAAATGTAATTTTCTATTCAACCAATCGACAACGATGTCCATCGGCGGATCAGTCGGGTTCGAACCAAAGACCGAATTTTGAGCTTCAAAGTGCAGTTTCATGCTCCTGAACACAAACGACTACGGAATTGAGCGTTGGTGCAACTAAAGAGCACTCAAATTGAACCGCGACGATAACGAGTGCATGACCGGAATGATGCTCCGAACCGCTTGCGATGTCGCCAAGCATCACGAAACGATGAATGCCAAACAGCAATAATCGAACGTCGGCAATGCGTCGTCTGCTCGTTGTGTTCAGCGAGAGTGGATTGGATCCAAGCAAGGAGATTGTGCTGTTCCTCGGAATTCAACCCGCAGCAGCGAGCCCATCTGACGAGAAGATCAACGGAATTCTACCCATTTTCAAGGACAAAAACGGAATAAAGAGCGGCCAAAACAAGACGACCAATCTGAGCGAAAGACAAAGGGAACGTCGATAAAGACGATTTATTGGTCTTCGCTCTCTGTAAAGTCTACGGCCGGAATTTGGACGTTGCATCGCTGCAACAGAACAGTTTGAGAAACGATGCGCCGGTTCACCGAAATGTAGCTGTGGAAGCAGCGGCGAAAGAGCTGCGAATTCCTCGACGTGGACTTTGGAAGACAAACACAGGCGCACGTCCTTTCCGCTAGTTTGACAAATTACGATCAGATGACGTTTGTGCGGAAGTCGAACGAAAGAAGACGTACGCGGAATATACTCGACGGTTGCAAGTGGCCGCCATCAGAAAGCGTGTGCCGGAATTTGGTTGGAAACGGAATTCACCGCCGTGTCTCCGCTCACAACACTCCAAACCGACTGATTCTTGACAGAAATGACTGCAGCCTTCCTTCAACGCCCCGCTCGGACGAATCGCTCGCCTCGTCGAACCTTATAAGCGCACTTCCATACTTTTGCCCGTCCGAGTTGAATGGACGAGGAAACAACAAGACCGAAAGCTCACCGCTTGCAAGTTCTTCGTTTCAACAGCGGTAGACGAAGGGAGTAGTGGTTGAAGAGGTCTTCGCGGCAAAAAGCGAGAGCTAAAAGTCGACGGAATCGCTTTCTTCTTATGTGAAGGTTGTCATGAACGCAGGAAACCGCAGAAAGCGAAGGCGGAATGAACGAAGAAACGCTTGAACGCCGCGTCACGGAATAAACGAAGAAATCCTCTGCAAAGCCATTCAGCAAATAATTGCTGCAGCCATTCGTCGGAGGTGCAACGATCCGCTCACCCGACTTGCCGCAAATGCAAATGACAAACGAGTCGGGTTCGGCCACTTCGGAATGCCACCCTTCAACGCCAATGAGAACGAGAGATTCGGATAAATTGCGGAATTCTCTTTCGTTCACCGAAATGAGTTCGCACGCAAAAGGCAGCACGTGAATCGACTGATCTGCGCTGGACGCAATAATGCACACGATCGCGGAATAAACAACTGTTAATCGAGAGCTGGACAGTCTGAAGCACGAGAAAGGAATTTCACTGCAAGACTGGCTGTTCTTTCGCGTCTCTGCTGTTACTCAGCAAGGGCGTAGCCCACGCTCGACTTCCTTTCGCTTTGTCCGGCAGAAAAGATGCTTGCGGAGAGGCCGCGTATCGACGAGTTGCCCCCTTCTGGAAGTTGATTCACGATCACTCGCAAGCAACACTCCGCTGAAAGAAGGCTGTCTCTGATACGGAATTCAAAGAAACGGCGCTGCCAGACACGGCACTTCAGGAGTTTCTTCTTTGCAACCCAATGAACGATCCGAGCAAACAATAAGCGTTTGAACTTGTCGGCGAGTGCGGAATAAATACCCCGCTGGTCTGCAATGCTTTCTTCGTTACATCAAACATGCGGTCAACATGTTGCGGAATGAACACCAGTGACTGCATCACATCAGAGAGCTTTTTGTTCGTGATCGCGGTCCTCGCCAACGAGTGGAAGAAAGAAGGAAACGAATGAGAAAATCGTGTCCACTTCTTCTGCCTTCCTTCGACCAGCTACAGAAATTGATCGCGGAATTCCTAAATGGGCGGAAACTTCAACGGAATAAATGAGCGGACTGCAATTCTTTCGCAAAATTCGGTTCGAAACGAGGACTGCTTACCTCAAAGAAGTTGCTCGTGTGGACGAAACCGCCGCCGTCGCCGCTTCGGCTGGTCGGAATTCCGCCGGATGAAAGAAGGCGGTTGTTGCAGGCGAATGACCGCTGCAACCTTCTTCACGATCAATGCTTTCTGTTTTGAAGATTGGTTGAGACGAAGAACAATGGCAGTCGCGTGTCACCCGTGCGAAGATCGTCGACGGCCAGTCCAGCGCTCGTCGGCCTGACGCTCGGGGAGATCCGGAATTGCTTGTGTGAAGAGATCGCCAAACGCAGAGCCAAATTGGATTCGAATGCTACGATGAGCCGTCGCCGATTTTTGTTTTTTGAGCCGGAATCAATAAGCCTTGAGCACTTCTTTTCCAGTTGGTTAACGAATTGAAGATCCCATCTGCTGGCGAAATTCCAAACGCAACCGGCCCTTTCTCGTGCTGCAAGGCGACAGATTCTGATCCAAACGAACGCGGAATAACAAAACGGCCAAGGAGTTGTTCGAGACGGAATCGAATCGCGGAGAGTTCCGTCGCGAACGGAATTGAAACGCAAACTCGTCGCTTGACGAGCGTTGGTGCGCAGGAAATCGTTATTTCTGTCACGCTGCCAGACGAAGCCCTCAAGATTGGCGGAAGTGAGTTGTGTGTTCCACCAGCAATCATTTGAGGATAAAATCACGTAGTGCCCAACTTTGCGGAATTTAAACTGCTTGACACGGCGTCATTCTCTCATTGACCGCTTTCTTTTCGATCAACAGGCGGCGATAACGCAACAACCCCTACAGCAGACGCTAGCGCAAGGACGATGCTCAAACGGACGTGCATTGCGGAATGGAAAAAGGATTCACAAGACGACGTCAACGATGTCAAGGACACGGGATGAGTCCGTAAAGATCCCCAGCCACCGATCCATTGATAGCAGCGACATGGAGCGAGACCGAACGATTGAGTGAGCGGCCGGCGAACGGAAGTCGACGCCGAAACGTCTGTTCGTCCCACACGCCGTGTGCAAGAACCGATTAGCTGCTGAAGTGCGGAATCACACCCACTCAGCAAATAAAATACACGCGAGTGAGTGAGCGTCCGTATAGGGGGTTGGAGCGGATAGAACAGTTCGGAGACGGGGCAGGCGGTCGGAATAAACGAGCCGCTAGAGAGAGACTGAAGAACGGAATTACGGCTAGGAAGCGGAAATGAACGACCGGAATGAAGTCTCGCTGTTCCCAATCGGTCGAACCGAATGTGATGAGGGAGCGGCGGAATCTCTGCTTGTTGTTCTTTACCGACATCCTCAACCGACACGTTGCTTCTTATCTAGCGAACAACAATTCTTAAAGGAAAGCAGCCTGACAGTAAGGTCCGGCGAGACTTTGTGCGGCATGAACGCGGCCACCAGCCACTCGTCTCATCAGGAACTCACTTCTTCTTGAAGGTCAAGAGAAGTCCCTTTATTTCATGGCAAAAGAAGTGCGCAATCCACTCGCTGTTTTCAAGTGCCATCAGGCGCTTTTAACGACCGTCAAGCAATGGACTACGAGCAGGATGGCCGGTGAAGTGAACGGCCGACCGCGCTACCGCAAGCGCGTCTACATCGCGGAATTGGACGGTCGGTCTTGCATTGAATCACTGCTAAAACAAGAACAAATCAAAGAGCCTCGACGGAATAGACCAGTGAAACAAACCTCCCCAAATGGTCACGGAAACCGCTGCGTTCCGTCACGACCTGCGGAATTCCACGCTCTTGTCAAAAGCATTTGCTCCAAAGGAAATGTGTGGGCGTCTTAGAGTTACCCAATTCGAGCAGCCGTTGGCTTCTCTTCGGAAATGATGCGAGCTTCAACACATGAAACTGGGGAGCGCAAGAAGGAGACGTTTGCCCACAAGCAGACCTTCTATAACCGGGCATTTGCGGCGCTCACACAGAGAGGACGTGCCACATGCGGAATAAGACGAAAACAAAGCAGAATCAAGCTGTACAAAAAGCGTCAGAAGACCTTCGCGTTCATTCAACGGAATGAGCGAGTGAATTGGGCGTTGTGAGCCAAGAGGATGATTACGATCTAGCGGACGACTTCACGGAATTGCCGCCCATGGGGCTTCTTGTTCACAAATCTTTTGCGTTGATCAGCTGTCTTACTTTCGTTCGACGATACGTCTCAACCGATTTGTGCGCAGAAGGCCCCCAGCAAGCACAACGAGCGGAATAACGCACGCGCATCCAGTTTAATCCGACGGAATGAACGCCTAGTGAATCAGCAACGTGCGGAATATGCGCTCATCGTCTTCAACGGTTTCCAACAAGTGAGAATCAGAACACCCTTCGTTCCCAACACCAGCCATCCTACTCTTCCGCATTCGTGCGGAATAATGTCAAGGCTCTCGTTCAAACAGCAAAACTGCGGAAAGCATCTCCAGTCCATTCGTTCGTGAGAGCCGCCTGGTTTTTTCGCTTGAGAACAAACAACGTACGATTTCTCGAGGTCTTCGAACGGAATTTCATGCGAGCAAGAAAGACGCAAGAGAAACAAGCCTGACAGCAAACATCTGTCCTGCCGCTCGAATGATCGACGCAAAAAGATTGCGGTGGTCGAGCCGCCATCAACTGCAATCCAGTCTGTACCTTGGCACGGAATAAAGCCGACTTTTCACTCCATTCTTCTGTTGTCTAATGATGGGAGTCCGAAAAGCAACGAACAGTTTGTTTATTCATTGACGAATGCAGCTTTGGCAGCAAAGCCGAACACTACACGAACATCCGCAGATCTCGGCATTCGAGTGCGCGAACAGAATGAGGACATCCGTTCTCTTCAGCGTGTCTCCGCCATTTGCGGAATTGTCTGCAGCATCTTCTACAAAACGCGGCACGGCATTCGAATGTTCTTCGGAATCTTCGTTTCTCATTGGAGTTGCTTGCTGAAAGAAAAGGCGGCTTTCTCATTGATTGCCTGTTGCGGAATGAGTGAACGGAGGCGTTTGACAACGAACCATCAAGCACTGCGTCTAGGATCCAGAAACCGCAAGGGAAATGGCCGGAATTTGAGTGACAAGCAGCATTCGAGCACAACACGGTCGCGAGCCAAAAAAAAGCGATGTGCAAGGCGGAAAAAGTTTCCGACAAACACAAGAAGTGGCACTTGACTGTGGATGAAATCGACCATTCAACTCACAGAGCAGGTACAAACACGGAAAGAACAGAGAATTGACAATGAGGGCAAACCCACGATTCTCTCCATAAGGCTTTGTTTCTCCTCGCACGCGGCCTTGTTATTGGCAACTGTACTCATCGTTCATTTGTTCGCTCGGAATTTGCTGCTTTGTATCCTTGGTCCTCACTGAACAGCGGGCGTTGTGCGATCCAATCGCTTATCCGAACTGCCGTGCAATGCTCATGAACGTCAACAAGGACTTCCGGAATACTGGTATTTGATGGAAAAACTATTCGCACAGCCGGCGTCGTTTTGATCCCGCGACAATCGATGAAGCACTTCTCTTTGCTGCCCACCAACCAACGGAATAAAACGCCGGAAAGAACGACAATTGCGGCACGGTTAAAGCCGTCTCGCATCTCCTGCTTCCAACCACCTCGTCGCATGCAGCAGTCAAACGGCCGCGTGCACATCACTCACGTGCTGCTTCGTTTTTTCGATCAGCTCCTAACCAGAAACCTCTATCATCGAGAAAACAATTGGAGGTCAAGTTCGAGCTGCTGGAGAACACGCGGAATGATCGCCGCTTCATCGAGGAGAAGCTGCAATGAATGTTTGGAGGGATGACGGCGTGCGCCGAATGATGATAGTTGATGACTGCAACATCCAATTGTTCGTCAAGGACAACGGAATTAGTGTTCGACCCTGCGGACAGGCCGAGAAAAGAGCAGGCCGTGAGGAGTCCGTCCACCTTTCGCTTTTCCTCAACGAACGGCTTTCGTTTGATCAATCACCATTTGCAACTGCTTGTACGCGCGGAATAAACCGTCCGACAACGAAAGTTCCTCACTGACGACAAGCAGAAGAACCAGTGGGATCGGAATTCACGTTTCGAGTAGCAGAAACCGCAAGCCGATTAGTAGCGACAAGCGGTGAACGACGGCAGGAGAGCAAACAGCTGCAAGCTTTTCGAAACACGCCGACAACTTCCGCGATGTCCGTCAAACAACGCACTTCTCGCCCTTTCCAATGATTTCGCGGAATTAGTTTGCAGGTCGTCAGTCGAGATGCCGTTCGGTCCTGTCTGTGCAACCGGCATTCGTTGATCGAAAAGGAAGTTCGGAAGCCGACGGTTTGCTTGCCCGAATAGAACGCAAGAACACGCCTCCAAACGACCAGCAAGCGCAACGTACTTTCCCATCAGAACAGCAGCGGTTAAAGCAAGACGAGAAGCCGCTAATTTCTTCCGGCGTCGATGTCACTGCAGCCACTCCTGCAGCTCGTTTGTTCTGAAATCACAACACCCGCCTGCCAGCTATGTCGAAGAACGGAATGAAGCGACGAACAAATGTCCGACACTTGGAACACCGACGGAATTCACGTGGTTGCTGCTACACATGGTGGTTTGCTTCGACGTTCGAATACGAGCTGTTTGGTTCGAAAAGCGATCAGCAGTTCAAGTGCGGGAATTCAGCCCCGAACCTCGACGAACCTGCCTTCCGTCAATTGTCACGAGAACATCATCAATCGGAAGTCGCTCTCTTGTTGAACGGCCTCCCTTCATCACTCCCTCATGCGGTTGATCGGAATATGATTTCGTCGTTACCGGGATATCGTGGAATTAAAACGGGTGATTTGAGCTGAAACAACGAGAAAGGATACAGCTGCTTAGCGCGGAATAACCCGAACGACCAAGAGCTCTCCAAAAACAGCGAAACCGTTGTCCACAGCTCCAAAACGTCGACACCCCGATTGATCTCTCCCATTGCATTGCGGAGTAACCACGAGCAGCCACCAGATCCGCCGTTTCATTCGCGGCCGCCCACCTCGAATTTCTCAACCGACAGCAGCAGCCGATCGCAACGTTCTCTCCGCAAGAAGCAGTAAAGCAGTACCATTCATCTGCCTTTCACAACAGTCAGCAATGTTTACTGGCTTCCATCTCTTGCGACGAAAAGGCCGCCGGCCTTGACGTTCGACAATCCCTCACTCTCCACCAACCACTTCTCGAACGGGCGGTTGCCGAGAGCGTCCCCACGGAACACGAAATTTCCGTGTACGCGACCGCTCAGCAAGTGATCTTCGCTTCAGGCATTCCAACCGCCGTCTTCATCCTCTTCATGTGGCTGTTGTTGAACCAAGCGGTGCGGAACCCCGCTGGGCTTCTTCCTCGGGCTCGCCATGGCTGCGACCTTCTGTTTCTTCAGTGCGTTGTCGCTTTTCCGCCGGCTGCTGGTGATCGGCGTGAGTTGCGTCGTTGCGAGGTGGAGTGCATTGATTGGGTGCCTGTTCTGCCGATCGGCGAGCGTTCTCCACCGCCACTTGCCCACGGCCGTCTAAAATCTCCATCCTCGTGCGCGGTGGGGCTGTTCTTGCTTAAAAGCTAGCGGGGCGGTGGTCGTGACGCCGTGTGGGCCAAAGTACAGCCCTCTCCCACCGGCTGTCGAAAAACGACGCCGACTTCTTTTGTTTGCTTTTGGCAACACAACCGACGATCGAGCTCCTTTCTCGAGCCCACCGAGCGGCCACTCCACGCCGTTCGATTCGAGGCGGATTGTCGACGTCTCAATTAAGGAACAAACCGACTGGCTAGTGTTTACCGCACGACAGAACGGGCATTCCACTGACAACAAAAAAAGAGAGATTACCGGAGTAGGGGAACGGGGATCGGCTCCGTGCCCTCGAAATGGACGGGCGCCCACGTCTTCACCGTTGATCTGCTCCCGGAAGCTCTTCTTTCCGTTCACTCACTCGCAGCATGCAAAGCAGTGCAAGCGGGAAGGAAAGAAGTGGGTGAACGAAAGAACCGGAACACGAAGCGCCCGATCTCAAGACGCGTCACCAGGCGGCCGTTCTTGCGCGCCTCCGATCGCTGGACGCTCACGATCCCGTCGACCTCGCCAAGAGAGAGAAGAGAAGATCACAAGACGACGCGGAGAGGGGGATCGCCGCCCACTTGCGCGTTTCGAAGTTGAAACGAAAGAGAAACGTGCTTTCGACCGCGCCGAACGGCGGCCGGTCGAAGTGCTGAAAACGAGCAAGAAGGTCGACGAAAGCAAGAGGAATCCGCGCCGCCCACCACAGCCGTTCGTTCAGCGAGTAGACGTGCAGACGGGTCGTCCTCGGCAGTCGATCGTCTACACAAGCGCCCAGTGGATGAGCGGTCGTGTGTTGGAGTCTGGTGCGGGACTCATCGAGGTCCAGGCGGAGGAAGACGAGAGTCGCGTTCCGCCAAAAGCCGCTCGCTTCACGTCCACCTGCTTGCCGTTGATCTCCGGCCAACCGAAGCATGAATGCAGGAGAATGTGCTCGCAGACTGCAACCCTAGCGCCGGCCGAGTGCAAGTGGCCGCTGCCCCCGCGTCCGTGTTGAAACAGACGACCACAACCTGATCGATGGAACATCTTCCGAGCCCCCGTCGTCAGAGCTTTCCACAGCCTGAAAACGAGCAGATCTGAGCAACAAAAGAGTCAACAAAACGTGCCGGTGAACGTTCCGCACGAGGTCCACGACGAGCACTTCCGCCTGCTCCGTGAAGGCGTAGCGAACGAGTGAGCAGAAGGAGGAAAGGTGAGCAGAAAAGAGCAGGAACGGACGTCGTAGCTCTTGTAGACGAAGAACTTCTTGGGCGCTTCTCGTTTGTGATTGCAGAAAGGCGGCCGCTTCGCCCGCAGCCGAGCGGATGGGCGAAACGACGGGCGGACGGCCACCCGCCATCCAATCCGCAGCTTCCAATGAACGGGTTCGAAGCGGCTGTCGACAAGGCCGCGTCCACAAAACGGGTGGATTACGTGTGTTGCGCGTTCCACGGCCATCGCGTGCGGCTTTTTCGCTCTCGTCCTCGTCAGCAGAAAGACGCCGTTTGGGGTGAGCAATCTGTTAGTGGAGTGGACGGCCGCCAACCTGCAGAAGCGGCCAAGGACAGCTCGCTTCACGTCCAGCCTTTGTTTCGTCGATCTCCGCAAAGACGAACGGGCGGAGGGGCGCTGAAGGACGGAGTGGAGGACGTCGCCGTGGTCGACGATTCGCAGCGATTCCAGCCCTCGATTGGAGGGGGCCGTCCGCGTTCACGGACACAACGGAGCCGACAGTTCGCTTGCTCTAACGCCCCTTTGGTCTTGTCAACAACCAAGAAGAACGACCGTCTGAGAGCACGGAGGGGGTCCACGACGAGCAGGCGGTCGTTCTTCCTCAAGCACATCAATGACGGAATAAGAAGCAGCGGATCAACGAGGAATGCAGAAAGAAGCGATCAATTCTGCACGGCCGGTAGGCGGCTCGTGTTGCAGCGATCCCCTCCTTCACTTGTGGATTGCTTGCAGAAGACCAAAAGGAAGAGCGGCTCGTCGTCATCGCTGCATAAACACGAGGAACAAAAAGCTCTCCTGATCGTGTGGATTTGCCGACACCCCTGCCGTTTGTCGCTCGTGTAGTGTGATGACGCCTAGTTCACACCGATGAGATCGTCGGTTCGATTCTGACAGGGAGCAGCATTTTTGTCCGAGAGGAGTGTTGAAAGCAAGAGGGCGGAATTTTTTGCCCCAAGCGATTGGTGGTGTCTTTTTTCGAATCACGCGACGGCCCCGGTTCTCTGCCTGCACTCGACGTCTGCATTCTTTTACGTGTGAGTTTGGAGAAGCCACTAATCAACGCAAATCTTCTTTTGTTCACCTCGCTCCCCGCCTTGTTTACGAGCGGCTCGTCGTCGTCCGAGTGGATTCGGACGGGACTCTAAATGGATTCAAGGGTAATTCGATATTTCCACTTGTTCCGACGGCCGAGAACATGCCGAGAACGAGCTGCTCCTCAATTGGACGAGCGGGCACTCCGACTGAGCTTTCCGTTCGGTGCACTCTACGTCGATCATCTTCGTCGGGAGCAACACTTCCGCTTGGTTGAAATGGGCGGTAGGTTCTCGAGCAGCTGTTAGAAATCGATTCATTCTTCTGCTTTCAGCGTCTTTGGTCATTCAACCGTGAGTGCTGAACGCCCGCACTGCCTGTCCGTCCAATCGACTTCCATTCGTGACCGCCCGCTCTCGCAGTGATCTCTCGACATCATCTCCCCGCTTATGCTTCGTTTCTCGTGCACTCGACTGCATAAATGATTGAAATCTAACTAACTACAGGGCATCGCTTTCCTCGAAACCACATGAATGCTCACCAGCTGGGGGGTTCAACGGCGTTGCCCTCATGGGCCCGCCGCGTCCCGAACGAGGGCGCTCGCTTGTGCTCGTGTGAACGCGCCCTCCTGCCGCAAGTCGATGCGCAACGGAGGACTTCGATCTTTCGGTTCGGTCGGCCGGCCGACGCGTCGCGTTCCCTCGCCCGCCCGCCCGCTTTCTCCCGCCCGAGCGGCCGGCAGTTCGACGCCGCGCGCGTCCTCCCGCTAGACTGTCGCCCGGGCGGCGGCGTGTTTGGCGGGCAAGTCGCTCCTTTCCGACCACCGGGCTGGTTTGTGTTGGATTTGATTCCTTTCATTGATTCCTTTGCTTTCAGGTCGATTCTGCACAAAATGAAGGCCTAGACGTAAAACTGGACGACTGCGGAATTTGGACGGGAACAGCTAGCGAGGAGCAGGTCGGTTTGCCTTTGGAGTGTTGCTTACCGAGTTTGACTTGATGCAAGTATAATAATTGAGCAAGAAGCAATAGTGGATCACAGCGAGGCAGAAGTACGGAATTCGGCAGATGTCCGAACGGACAAACGACCAGAAATGAAAATATGGATCCTGTTCTTGGAACAACCGAGAGAATCCCACACGTGTCTTGTTTTCGACCCTTAAACAACTGTACAAAAAGCAGGTCAAGAAATTTTTGACAAACGAATTTACTAACGAGAAATCCAACCACGAGAAATGCCGTCCCTCGGAATTTGACGAAACAATGCAAACTCTACCGTGGAGAGTTGTTGATCGCTAAAGCTTCGACTCAAACGATGTGAAGATAGCTTCAAACCCGCTGAAAACAAGATAGAATGAACTTGGACATTGGACTACTTAACGAAAAGGAGTGCGGGCCGGCGAGGACGGGCCCGCGAGGGCCGATCCTCGCCGTCCTTCGCCCCACACACAGCGGGGATCTCGGCCTTGCTTTGGGGTGGACAAGCCGAACACGAGTGGGATGTCGACGCGTTTATTGAGGGCAGCACGTACACGAAGAGTGGGAGCAAAAGGGGAACGATCACAAGAGACCGCGGCGGCTCGCCGGCCGCCGCCTGCTGGTCGCTTCCGCTGGATGAAAGACCTCGTCGCCGCTCGCCGGCGGGCTTTTGTACGGCGGGCTCGGGGGTCGATGGGCGGTGCTCGGGGCGGGCGGGCGAGAGACGGCCGGCCGCCGGGCCACGTGGGCCCGACGACCCAACGCCGGTGTGCTCCAGTAAGCTGACAGATGCCTGCCGGGCTCACAGGAGCTTTAAAAATTCCCAAAATCGGAATAAACCGCTTCGCCAAACCACTTCTCACCAACGAGCGATGGAAAAAAGAGTTTGTTCAAATGAAAGAAAATGCCGATTTTCTTACATCTGCACGCTTGCAAAACCGCTTCACGAGCATGAGCAGCACGACACCTTGAACGACCTTTTGTGTGCGTTGCGAAAGAACGACTTTTGTTTACAGTCCGTGACTTCCATCAGTTAGTACTTCTTTGAAACCTTTAATAATGGCCAATTCCGAGTCTTGGACGGAATTGACAATCAGTCCAGTCGTCTTTGCGCGAAAAAAGGCCCAACGCTAAGCAAACTGGAGATTGGTCCGTAGCAAGACGCAAGAAGCGTCAATCGGTCTTGATAGAACGCTGGCCAACGTGATGAAAGAACGAACGCCGATTTGCTGACCTACGAGAAAAAGCTTCTAACCACTGCTTTGAACGATAAAATCATAGTTGACATTGCCGCTGCCGTAGGAATATCCGCTCAAACGTAAACCAGTCGTCATCAGTAAACGATTGCTAGTCTCTCACATCAAAGTGCTGATACTCGACACGGAATATTCCAGCTGAAGCATTTGCCTCAGCTCAAGTAAAGAAAAACTAACACCCGTTTTTTGCGTCGACCAAGCTGTAAGTATCCGACTGCCCCGGAATTTAAAACCCCAACGACTGCTCTCTGAACAAAAGATTCTTCAGCAGGGCGGGAAACAACGTTCAACGGTCAGTGCTTTCTGTTTTACGCACCATAAAAAGAATCTGGCTAACGAACGGAAGGCTGAACACATTGAACCATTCGTTGCCTGTTGGTTTTTAAGAAATTTCGAAATAAGACAAGGACGGAAGAAAATTACCGCACATTTGACAAGTTCATGAAAGACGGTGATCGCTACCGCTTGTTGCTCAACTGCGGCTAAAGCGCTCGAAACGAGCTACAATTGCGTCCAACGGCAGTTCGCGGAACAACACGTGGTTTATCTTACTGCTCATCGCCAATATGACAAAAACAGTAGTTTTTTTTCTTCATTTTACTCTACGACTACTGTCCAAAGCCACAAATGGAACCGCATTCTCCATGCCTCACGTCAACTCTGCGTCCAATTTCTGCAGCTACTGAACGAGAAAAGAACGAAGCCTGCTTGCGATACGCCGAAGTGAAAGAAAAGTTATTTCAACCAACATGAAGGACGATAGCAATCATTTCGAACGTTCTACTCGAGCAATGGCCAGACGAAAACGGGCAAAACGATCGCACTTCGTTCGTTGCTGTTTTCTTCGAACATTCCGCTAAGATGACGCGCGCTATTAAGCGCACCGTTTCTTGTTGCTGACAGGCATTGCATGTTTTCGGTCAGCACGTAGAATGCATCTCGGAATCATTCCCCGTTTGCCGTTTCTCTACTGCATTTGAGAAAGAAGATCTCCACCGCTGCAAACAAGAAAGTGAATAGATCGGCCTCGTTCCGGCTGCTACGACCTTTGACGCTTACCTCTACTCTGACCAAAGCCATTAATTAAAAAACAACGCGTTGCATGGACGTGCATCGGCAGCAATCAGACGGAATTAATTCAGCTCCTGGTCAAAATCAAACGTCAGAATGAATGAAGTCGGCCAAAGCGTAGACGTCTACAGCCCGCAGTTGATGTGACAGCAAGAAACAGCGCGTTTTTTTCACGGAATAACGAAGCGATCAAGAAACCAGTAACTTTTTTGTGGATACCTCAGTTTTCCTTTTGCAGCGTTTGTCGCACTTATTCCTTCTTGTAAGCGGTTGTCGATTAACCGCTTGAGTCTGCACAAACGCAAGAAAAGTCCAGCCGCCGTGGCGGAGCAGGAGGCGGAATTTAATTCCTGAAATCAAGTTAAGAAGCCACTTTAGGATTTCTTGGGACGAACAGTAACAACGCTAATCTTTTGTAATCCGCTGGCGACGCGGAACATACAATGCTGGAACAACCGCTTTCACAAAGAAGGACGATGGTTCGCACATCACGTCCGACAGCCTTCCATTGAACGGATGAACATTCTTGGAGAAGTCGGGGTGCATTTGGTTGCAAATTAAAGAAAAGAGTGGAGTAGACTAATTCTCGTTATCGCAAAAAAGGAAGAGAGTACTTCCGGAAGCGGAATTATTGTTTTGTTGCTTGGAAATCTTCAAGCGTAAACCACAGAGACTACCGGGAACAACACGAAGCACAAAAGACCAGCCAACGCCAGCCACTCTCTACGCGCTAATTCACGACCTTTGCGTCGCGAAGCCAAGCTCAAACAACCCGCCTTTAATCGTCGGTAGCCGGTTTGTTCGCCTCTGCACAATTCCCGCGCCTTCCACCGTCAATCAAAAGCCGCAAACCTCTCGGCTTGCGCACACGCGCCTTTGGTCGAGCGGCCCGTTCGGCTTCGCCAACCGGACCGAAAGAAGTGGGCGCAAGGGGTCGAGTGCGTGGAGTCGAATGCCCGCCCGCTCGTTTCCGTTCAATCGCGTCTTCTCCGACAAAAACAGCGATCAGCTGGCGCGTTTTTCTTGTTGCTGATTGTGGAGCCATCAGATCTCTCCTGCCTTGTGACTACTGCCTGTTGCTCTTCGCACTGCCGAGTTCACGACTGCCATCGACAAGGACCACTCAAAGTCACTTCGCGGATGGAATAAACGAGCTGAAGGTTCGTCCCACCCACCGACTTCCTCTTCAAACAACCGCTTTTCAGCCCGACACTTTCTGCTTGTGCTCCAAACCGAGCGGTCAACTCGTGAGAACGACCGCTCACGCCCGCTCATTGATGAAGTCCAACGTATCGAAACGCCGCTGCTCCATTGACTACGGCGGAGGTAAGCGCTCGCCTTTAATCAAACCTCTACTCTTACCTGCTTTCAGATATGCCCGCCACTCAACGACGAACGGCTACACGAACAAGTTGCTCGATTTTCCCGTTGGGGGTTCGAATCAACCCACTCGTCATCGTGTTGCGGACAGCCGGACAACACGGGGGCTTCACCGCCTCTAGCTTGAATCGTTTTCCTCTGGCCTTTGTGTATCTTTCTTTTAGCCCATAAAAAGCAGTGCGTTAATCGATTGACCATGGGAAGCAAATAAGCAGCGAGGCAAGTGTTGGCTGCGGTTTGACCTAAGAATTTGACTCCAACCGGTGGCAGCGCGTAGCGCAGTCGGTAAAGCGGCGGAATTGGACGGCCGCTCACCTCCGTCAGGCAATCGATGATTTCAACCCTGCTAATTATGGACCGGCTTTTACAGCGGGCCGGTGCGGGAGGTTGGGTGGACCAAATGAATCAGCAGATTAGGCGTATCTCATGAGACTGCAGGCGTTCTTTTGCGTCGACAAGGTGGGCTTTGCGGATGGGCGGTGCACACTTCCAACCACCCTCAACGAAAGCTCGCTGCTCCGATCACGCTAAGTGGTCTCTCGCCCAACTGCGCCGATTGGCGACACATCCGCTCTCTCTGCGACGATCGTTGGCTCTTCCGATTAGATCGAGTGGAGGTTGCGGGAGTTGTCTTCAAAAACGAGTGGAATCAACCTTTCAAGCCGTGGAGTCTCGTGCGGTCCGAAGTTGTGTGTCCGCTGCTCGAAAAAGGGACCCTCTACACGAGCGGCAGAGTTCGCTTGTTCGAATTTCTCGTGTGTGCAGAACGATGGGGAAGAGTCGTTCATGGCCGACTGCAATATCAATCGATGGATCGAGAGGCACCAGCTCGTTATGAATTTCGCCACCTTCGACAATCTGGGCACCGAGTGTACCGCTTACCTCCCCTTTCCGCTCGAATATCCAGTGCGGAGATACACGAACATTCCGCAGGTTCTGCTCGGAGTCACTCTTTTGCAACCCCTATGCCTTGCTTTCGACCACTCGACCAATTCGATCGCGTTGGTCGAGGTGCTGCAGTAAAGGGAATTTACGGTTAGATGAACGAGCGCTTGTCATTGACTTCCTGCAATAAACTCCTGGGTGGTCTCTTTCTGATGAGCAAGAAAATGAACACCGCTTGGCTGCCCACGCGCGACACCCGCCACTTCTCTCGGTTCGTTCGCGCGTTTGGCGTTCCGTCGGCTTGCGGCGGGCGGCTGCTGTTCGCCGCCGATTCCGCGTGCTTTCGATCGGAATTCGGCGCTTTCTTACGTGAGTTTCTTCTCGGCAATCTCCCTTCTAGCATCGAATTTCAGTTCGGAAATGGAGCGCGTGGACGAGCCGCCTGCACGCACGAAGTGGGCGACGCTGAAGGCGAAATCGGCGGAAGCGGTCGCGAATTTCCGGCGGATGTTCGCGGAAGGCGGCGTGCACGGCGTGAGTGCTCGTTCTCTTCGTCTTTCGATTCATTCGCTCGTCTTGCAGCGCCACTTCTCGCGCCTGACGTCCATCTTCTTTATGCGCGCCGTCCGCGATCAGTGGAGTCGATCGGACCACTTCGTTGCCGACTACCGCCCGTCCGCCGTGTACAACGCGACGGGCAGCTGGCCGAACGAGGCGAGAGTCTCCTTTCGTTCCAATCGATTGATTGCTCTCGTGGCAGCCCATGGTGTACCCGCCCGTCTCGTACCTGCTGGAAGGCGACGTGAACAACCGAGTGGATCGAATCGCCTGCTTCACGGTCCTTCTCCTCGCTTTCTTCTGCCGAGGCCCGCTGCTCCGAATGCTGCCGAACGTTTCGACGTCCACCGTCTTCGGTAATCCCGTCCACTCCGCCCGTTCACTCCTCTTGTTTTCAGGAGCGTACCTCATGTTCACGCCGTTCGTCCTGTTCGTTCCGCTCGCTCTCCGCTTCGCTCGCGTCTGGTGGACGCTCGACGACTTCGCCCCGGACGAGTACGAGAAGCGCCTCTTTGTGCTGCAACTCGTGCGCTACCAGGTGATCGACCAGGGCATCTTCTTTGCGATGGACCGCCTTTCATGGGTGGGGGACTGGGTGTGGTTGCGAGTCGGCGCGCCCATCTACCGAATGATCAGGCGCTGGATCCCCGCCCGCTGGATTCCGGCCGCCGCTCCAGGAACGGCCGCTGCCGCCGCTTAACTCCGCTCTCTACGCTTCGATTGCTCAAGTTCTCTAATCGTTTGCTCATAAATAAACGGCTCCAATGAAATCGTGCGGCGTTGGGCCAGAAGAGCGAATTTCGTTGCAAGTGCTTTGAATCCCGTAAAAACGATCAACTATCTTTTTTGCGGCAGAAAGCCCGCAAATCAATCGGTTGGCCACAAACGATTGGGCGGCAAACGGAGGTGTCTGCGCAATGCTCTCGTCGTCTGTCCGGCTGCTCCCAGCGGCCTTTCTTGCGCGTTCCACCGACCAGAGATCACCGATCGATCACCCGATTTTCCCCCACTCGCGCTGCCAATGAGTGGCGCCAACGGGAACAAGCCGCTCAAAGATCAGCAAAGGGGATAAAAAGACAGCTGACTGCCCACTTTCATCCACCCGCTCTCCATCCATCGGCTTCTCTCGACTGACTCCTCCGAACGAAATGCAGTGCCGACTGATCGCCGCCTTCCTCCTCGTCCTGCTCGTCGCGCTCTCGTCCGTGGAGGCCGCTCCAGTGAGTTCGCCCGTCCGTCCCCTCTCCTCATCGCTCTTTGCAGAAGTTGATCGGAAATCCGCTCGGCTCCTCGCTCGGCCGTCGTGCGGGCGTCGCCGTCGCCAAAGCGGGCGCCAAACACGCCGCCCGACAGGCCGCCCGCCGCACCCGAACGGGCGTCCGCTCGAGCGCTCGGCAGGTCGGACGGCAGGCCGCCGCTCGTGCCCGCAACGGCCTCTTCGGCTGAGCTCTTCATTGTATGTGATTGTTTGTTTGAATGTCGAGAATAAACTCGAGATTAAAAGAAGTGGGTCGTCGCCGCTCAACGAATAGACCTGAGAACAACGGGGATTGTAGAATGCAAGCGGCAGTGCGTGCAGAAAGCAGGTCGAAGTCCTCTACAAGGCAAAACGTCCGCTTCTCGCAGAACACGCACGAGTTTCTTCCAGGAACAAAAGAAAGATGCAGTGTGCCAAATCCACACTGATGCTGCAGTTACAGATGCAAAAAGATTGGTGACAAGAGTGGGATTCGAACCCACGCCTCCGGAGAGACCACGACCTGAACGTGGCGCCTTAGACCGCTCGGCCATCTTGCCTTGCCGTTGGATAGCGGGAGGTCAGGCCAGAGGCGGCGGCGAGTGATTGAAATGGAGTTCCCCTTGCTCGAATGGTGAGTCGTGTTTCTCGCTACGTTGGCTGCACGAATGCGTACAGCAAATAGTTCTCTGCTCAGCAGAGCGTTCCACCTCTCTTCCAGCATTAACTCCTGCTGCTTTCTGCCTGCGGATCGTCGTTTTCGGGATGAGAGGGCGGTCCAATCCAAGAATTCTGCTAGCTGATTAACACGCCGAACGTGAGCAGGTTGCTGAAAGAAAAGCGGGCGGAAGAGCGACTCGTTTTGCCGTCGCCTATCCGCTCCTTTCAGCAACGCCCTTTCCGACGGCCGCCCTCTCGCTACTCGGCGAATGGCGGGAACGACTTCTTTCGCCGTTGATCAAAACTGGCAGTCCATTCCAAAGCCCGTGGTTCCCGACTGGCAGGCAAAGACGCTGCTCGACAGGCCTTTACGATCGAGAGGAGACTGGAAGGTCGCTCGGCTCCAACAACCGACAAGCGAAAGGCGGTTCGAGGCGATCATGGTGACGCAACGTGTGAACTTGCGCTCACCACCGCCCACCCGCTCGACAACTGCGCGCACAAGCGCTCGCGTCCAACGAGCTGTTGGGCGCTCGTGTTCGTCCGCCATCTCTCTGCAGCGGGCAGCTCGCGCCGGACGAGTCCAGTTGGTCTGCACCGTCGGCTTTTGACCGACTCGCGGGGTACGCAGTAAGGCAGTTCTTTTCTTTTACACGACGCCGACCTCCATTCGTTCAAAAACTTCGCTTTCAGCTCAAAGATATCGAACATGGACGAGATGGACGCGGAGACGTCCGTTGACTCGGGTATCTTCCAGCTTCTTCCTTCTGCCGAAGACTCGAACCCCGATCACGAACAACGCGCCGAACGGGAACCGTACAACCACTTCGTCCAAGACGTTCTTTGCGACGACTTCGATTCCTATTGGTTGTTCGCTCGGGAGACGAGTGGCCGCCGGTTCTCGGCAGACGGGCGCTACGTGTACTGCACCGTCCCGTCCAAACGAGGCATCGTGGTGCTCGATCTCGTCCGCAACACTCAAATGCAACTCTCCTCTCTCCCGTCCTCTTCAGCAGTCGACTTGCAGCGTGTTCCGGCCGAAGTGCCCGACTTACGGCGCCCTCCAGGATTTTGTGGTCGTGAGTCCCACAGCGCTCGTCAATCGGGACAATGACCGCTTGTGGCTGCTCCGTTTGCACGTCGAAGAGCAGCTCTACGACCGCTTCGAACTGGAGACACACGGCGAACGGCCGACCTACGCGTTCGTCGAGATCGTCGGAGCGGGAGTGAACTGCGGGCGGTTTCTGCTCGCCGGCTGCTCGAGTCGAATTCGAGTCGTTCGGCTGGACGTGGACGAGGGCCGTCTGCAAGTGATCAGAGAGGTGCCCCACTCGAAAGGAGACCTCGCCTTCCACTGGAGCAGAGACGGGCGCTTTCTGTACGGCATTCTGACGGGAAGTCTGTCCGTTCTGCACGTCCTCGAACTCGCGACCGGCCGGTGGACCCACCGGAGTCTGCTCGGCGACGGGCCCGAAAGCGTGAGGCCGGATTGGTGAAGAAGTGTGATGATCGCTTGATTTCAGGCGTCCCAGTGGCCGTCCTCTCCGTCCGACAAATTCAAGTACTTTGTGTCGCACAAACAACGATGCAACTCCCTCCTTTGTAGCCTCTTCCGCCTCGACACGGAACGCTGCGAGTGGAAGCGGCTGCCCGTCAAGGCGGACCGCCCCGAACAGATCGTTCCGCTCTGCAACGCGGAGAGGGGCGAGGACGTCGGCTTGATGCTCCTCGTTGCGCAGGAAAGCAGACCAAAAGAACCTCTACCGCCTCCTCAAGTAAGTAGAACGCTCGTCTCAGCCGCTCACTTCTCGTTGCAGAACGCCCGACTCGCTCGTCCGCCTCGCCGTGGACGCTCTCCGTCGCTCTCGCCTGGACGTGGACGGGACGGCGGGGTTCCACGCGCTCATGAGCCGAAAGCCCTGCTCGACGATCCTGCCTTCCGTCTACCCCAACATGTCGCCCATCCCCCGTCGTCCCGCTCGCTCGAGTGGGGCCTCTTTCTGCCCGCTTTACTTGTCTCGACTTCAGGGTTCACGTCAATAAAAGCACTCGTTGCTCAAGAGGAGTCACAAAGATGTGGGGGATGATCGAATGAACTCGCCGGCCCGCTCGAATCGACAGTCGAACAAGGAGCTTTTGCTCGGAGAAGCAAGGGACTCAAAAAATGTCCCACTACCCATTCACCTGCTCGAAAGAAGGCAACCGGCCATTTCCGCAGTTCAGAGGGGTCGATGAGCAGCAGAAGCGGCATGCGCGGGTTTCTCGACCGGCTGCCTCTTGCGTGCTGCTCGTAGCGTTCCTGAAAGCGCTGATCGCCGGCAAAAATCAAGTCGATCTGGTGGGCGTCGTCTGCTGGCCGAACGATCGACTGGACGCCCTCTCGACAGTCCGCCAGAACCCCGGTCGACGACCCGGACACGCGAGGAAGGGTCCACCCACTCCCATGCCGCCCGCGCTTTACTTTCTCTTGACCGGTCGACGGGAGGCTGAACAAGACGGCCTGGGCGTTCACTCCAGCACGTCCTTCTCAGGCCAACACTCGTCTAATGCGAGCACCTTGCCTCCTCTGTTAGCGGCTACTTCCGGCGAGCGGGACGCGAAAAGGCCCTCTGTGAGAAAAGAGCCGGCGGCGCACGAACCACGCGAGCCTCCCGCCGCCCGCGGACACGAGCGAGTGGCGGCCGGTCGGTCGCTCTTTTCGCTTCCCGTCAGCCCGGTCTCTTTTCTTCTTTCCACTCGCTTTCGCCGCCGGCCCGCTCGCCGCTTTCCGTCCGCTTTCTCGCGGTTTGCGGCCGAAATTCCCGATCACGCCACTTCGATACTCGTCGTTAACCTTCGATTCTCGCTTATTCGCCCACTATGTGCAGCTGCTCGATGTTGGACACAGCTACCGATGGATTGGATGGAGATTTCGAGTGGAAGCAGGCCGGTTTATGGATTTTCGACGCGCTTTTCTCGTTTCTGCTCGCTCTTCTCCGAACTTCGCGTAAAATCGATAGAAACGGAACCGCCGGCACTGGAGTTGCCAATCTCGACCGGAATAATGTGTTCTGCCTGCGGAAAGATGCTTGAAACATGTGATATCTTCAACCGATTTCAACGAATGTCCTCGAATTCTATCCACTTCAACTAATGCAATGGAAAACAACATCAATTGCGTGTTTGAAACATCTCATCACTTGGCTGGAAACGGAATAACGAATGTCCGTTTGAACGAGGCCTTGCCAAGGAGAATGCGGTGACTAGACACGACGATTCAAACGAATTCTTCAGACGTTTCCAGAACCGCTCGCCTCAACACTTATTACTAAAAAAACTCTTGGGCGGAATTTTGAAGCTACCTGTCGAAATTGACTATTACAAGCAGGCAATGATTCTTGACGGCACGATTCTGTTGAAGTAAGACGTTTCACGGAATTAGCGATTGAAACATGCCTGCTAACACCGAAGAAGAATACATTGCTTACCAATAGCGAAGCGACCAACATCTACGGAATAAACTGTCGCTTAACACGCGTCGATCAACACAGGGTTCTGACTGCAATCCTTCTTTGCTGAAATTCGAATGTATCCTGTCTACATCCACGCAAATAAAGTTCTTCATCCAAAGCACAAAATAACATCCACCGTTTTTTGTTTTATAATGCGGAATAAAACGGCCTCCTACTTACCTCCTTCGTCAATAAACGGTGGATGTACACGAATCGCGATCATAAAGAGAGAGCCAATCCCCTCGTAAGGCGAGACTCTGTGTGCGTTTGTTCGTCACGCTTGCCCTCTCAACTTTTTAACCGTTCGTCCTATCGAGCTGAAATTTTTTCTGGCTAGAGTAACTCGCATGCGCGAAGTTCGAAAATGTGCATTTCGACCGGCGGCGGGCACGTTGAACGTTCCGTGCCGACGTTCCACGCCGTACCGTTTTTCACACACGGCCAAATCCGCCCGTTCTGTGGACGAAAAGATGCGCCTCGAAACGAGGAACATTTTATCAGTTGATGCCATCATCAGGAAACGTCGTTGAAGAAAGTTGTGATCGATCAAAGGCGAAAGGTCGGGGTGGAAAATCGAAGAGGTCCACACTCGGAGGCGCCGTTCTCGGCTCTCTGAATTTTATTCCAAAAACAAAAAAGATCCTCCCTAGAAAAGGGTCTGGCGCACCTATTAAAATTGAATTTGGGTTGGGAGGAGTTGCCAGGACCTCAGGCTCATGGACCGAAAATTTTGTGTCGGTTCGAAAACTTTTGACGAATTTCAATTCGGCCGTTCTCATCGGAGGGCGGTGGTGGCTCAACTGGTATGCAGTCGGACTTCCCGTCGGGTTGGCGCTGCATGCTGGTTCGACCCCCCGCCCGCTCGACAATCGACCCCTGGCGAGGGCGACAGATTTCGGTCTGGTCGAGTTGCCATACTGCGGCCGCTTTGGCAGCTGCTCCACCGCGGATATCCGCCGAGTGTGGAACATAAATTCGTCCTAAAAAAAAAAATTCGTCGTTCTCATCGACTGTCGGGCGTGACAAAACGTGTGCGGGCTCATTTGAAAGCTCGTAGCACAGACTTTACAATGGTGTTTATTGTTCTGTTGTTCTTGGCCCACTTGGCCACGGCGGTTTACGCGAACCATTCCCGTGATATCGCACGAAAAGCGGGCGGGATCGAGCATGAGTGGACGGATTCTTCTGAAACTTGGCAGAAATGTCGAGCACATAGTTGCTTATCTTTTCACCGTTTCAGCTTTCTCAAACAATCGGTTGCCCAGGAGTAATGCATCGTTCTATAGGAGAGGGCCTGCACTCCAGCTTTGCGGTCGGCTTCTTTGGGTGCCGCCACCAACACTCATTTTTTCCGCTTGCTGGGATCAAAACAGACTGTTCGGCACCGTTCGCAAATGTTTAACAACGTTCTGCGCACAGTCATGCCCAAAGCCCGCGTTTGCAAGCGACTTCAACTGTTCGCCTTCGTTCTTCTTGCGCTCTTATGAGCAGAATGGAGTAAGTAGGCAGTCTTTGTCCAGACACTGTCAATTCTCCGAGTTTCAATCGAACCCAAACGTCAGTGAAGCGCGACTAAACGTTCTACCGTTCTAGTGAGCACCCGGTTATCAAACCAAGTCGACAAAAGCACTCGATACCCACCAGTCTAACGACACCCAGCTGGGGACGGCGCGAAGCGCCGTCTCACGCTGGTAACCATCAAGGCTCAACGCTCGTCCATTCAGACGTTCGACGCGTGTTGAGTCACTTCGCTAACACCTCGAGCTTACTAAGCAACCGTCAACACCTTCCGAACAACTCTGATCTGAAGAAGTCAAATCGGAAAAAACCCTCACTGCTTTCTTCTGGAAACAGAATAATCAAGCCGGGCATACAGGTACTAGTCCGGAATTAGCGATCTGTTTGCAGCGAACATTGACCGCGAAGAAGCGAACACTCTTTGTTCTTCAAACCTGCCAAGGATCACTCTCATTAATGCCGGAAATCTCCACGACGGCCCCCTTTGAAGCGGAATTTTGACACGCTTTCTTTTACCGAAAACAGAAAAACGATCGAGCAGCTTGTTTTCACTCACCGACCAAAGAAAACCCGTACGCTCGTGTGCCTTCAACCAAGTGAAAGATCGTGTTGAACTTTCACGTGCAGTCAGTAAAGCGAAGACGCTTGTTTAGGTGGTGGACGGAATAAACCGCCGCCTCCGTCTGTAACAACCACTCAAAAATGACCAGGCTGCACAGATGCAACGGCCAGGATGTAACCGAGCCAAAGCCCAACGGTTAAACGATAAGGAGATCCATGTTCTATCAAACATCCCCTGCTCCGAGTGCTCCGGAAAAACACTTGTAGTCGTGCTTAGCCGCTGGTAGAACAAATCGCGCAATTCCCAAACCAAAAAACGTAAAAACGCTTTAATAAGAGCTCGTAAAGGAAAGTTTCCC
Organism: Aphelenchoides fujianensis; assembly: GCA_024699865.1. Lineage (NCBI taxonomy): Eukaryota > Metazoa > Nematoda > Chromadorea > Rhabditida > Aphelenchoididae > Aphelenchoides > Aphelenchoides fujianensis. The sequence continues at coordinate 255,382 of JAMPIO010000114.1, forward strand.
GATCGGAATAAAAAACCACTCGACGAGTACCGTGTTGAAACGAATTGAGTTGATCTCCCACGATCAACCGATTGCTGCAGAAGAGATGGGGTAACGGAGGATTAGCCTGGGCGGAATTTGCTCGTCCCAATGGCAAAACAACCAGAAAAGAGGTAACGTGCTCCTATCTGTGGACTTCGAAGTGCGACCAAATCGACGAAACAAATCCCGCGAGCTGATTGAAAGATTGCGGTCCAACAACTAGGGAAACACTGACAGGAGATTCTCTTTGGTCGATTTTTACAACTTTTTCCGAGCGGAATAACCGGCCTTGTTACACAAGGCAACGACAGTTCGAAAAGAATAAAATAAATTCACTACTCGAATTGAGATGATTTTCATGAGCGTTTACTCGAAACACCCGACCGCTCAACAATCAACTCCGTCGACATCCACCGACCGCTTCACAAAACGCTCGTCAACAGCAGCACGTATATGGAGCGTGTTTTGGCTTGCGGAAAGATGAGTAGGGGCAGTAGTTCGAAAAGGTGTGTGATTGCCAGCGGAGAGTGGACGACAGCGCTTTTTTGCAGGCAGCACAGACCGCCGACCCGAGCAACCTGATGAGTGAGTTGCCATCCGAGGCGTTCTTCCTCGAACTCCGCAGCAGTCAGTCGTTGTTTCCTGAATGAGTGCCTAGCTGCTTCTTCTGCCCATGTTCCAGCTTCTCGTTGAGTCTGCGGGGAGATCAACGGTTTGTTAGCTTCACGCTGCGCTCGTTAAACGATTTCTCCGTTTAGCTTCCCACCGATCGTTTTGGAACTTGGTAAACTCAACGAGATAGCAGGAGTGCAGCCGAAAAGGTGAGCGGTCGTGCGCTCTGTATTCACTCGTTTTCAATCGCCGGCTTGCAGGTCCACTTTTCATTCGGCGAACGGACCTTCCGCCTTCTTTCTGTCCGTATGGGCGTCGAACGATACGACCGGCTTCTGTCGATCGATCGCGGGTGTTCGAGCCAACGGATAGAAACCGAGAGAATTCATTTCATGCGTTGTTCTCCATCTCTACCGAACATCCGTCCCACCTTCTCCTTCTATTTTAGCCCTGGCCTCCTCATCATTGAAATAAACAACCACAACCGTCCGCGTTGACCGAAGTGATCGGCGTTTCGGAGCACACTGGAAAAGACCGAACCGATTCGACAGAAACCGCACGCGCCGGGCAAGCGCGAAAAGCGGGCGGGTGTAAAAAGAACCGTCTCGCTCGGCTCATCAATCACTCGCCGCCCTTCCACTCTGCACGTTAAAAAGCGAGAAATCTGACGGTTAGAAACCCCCACTATACTCCTTGACGCCCCACCTGCAGGATGCTCGTCCGCCACCACCCGCCCGCCGACTTCCCGGAGTTGCTGCGGCGAATGGAGGGGAACGTGCGCCTGCTGAACGTCTTCTGCGTGCTGAAGTTCCACGTGGACGGCTGCTACGAGGACGCGGTCGTGAGTGTGCGCTCGGTGGAGGACGCGAGCGGCCTCTTCTTCGGCGTCGCCCTCGAGCTGCTGGGCGGCAAGAGGTGAGCGGGGGCAAGCAGCGGATCAATCCTTACGGCTGCAGTCTGACCGTCGTGCTGCAATCGGACTCGAACGAGCGGGCGTTCGTGCAGGCGGCCACTCGGCGGATGCTCGGCGAGCTGCAGGAGACGCTGGAGAAACACGCGGAGGTCGTCTTCCCGGCGGTCGCCCCGCCGATCGCGACGGCCGTTCGTCCGCCCTCCGCTCGCAATCGACCGCCCGCTTGCAGCTGTACGCCCACTTCGACGTCGTCGGCAGCCACCCGCACATGCCGATGGACGAGCCGGCGGTCATGTTCTTCGCGGACCACGAGCAGCGGGAGCGGCTGGAGCGCGCCCGTCTGGAGCTGCCCGACGGCTTCGAGTTCGTCGAGCTGCCGGTCGAGGCGGCGGCCGCCATCTTTGCGGAGGTGATCGCCCTCCGCTCCGCCCACCAGGAGGAGGTCCTCGCGTACGCCCCCTCCCCTCCACTCACTCTATTCATTCCTTGATTCCTCTGCAGCTCGAAGATCGCCCACCTGCCGGCCGTCGGCGTCCGCGAGTGCCGGACGGGCCGACTGGCGAGCTACGCGACCAACGACGGCACGGGGCTCATCTCCAACCTCTACACGCGGCCGGCCTTCCGGCGGCGCGGCTTCGCGAAGCTCGTGGAGCAGCGGTTGGCCCAACTGAACGCCCGCCGCCACGCCCTGCCGCCCTTCAAGGCGGTCGGCGTCGATCGGCCGCGCGTCCTCGCCATGAGCCGCGCCCTCTACCTCTGGACCGAAGTGCCCAACGGCGAGCCCGACCAGCCGCCCGTCTACCGCTGGATCGGCCGCACGAAACACCCGCAGGAGAGGGTCGTCTTCATCGAGAACTAGCCGAATAAACAGGGATTATTCATGGTGTTTATTTTTGGGGTTTGTTCGAGGGAGCAACGGGCGGACAGCGAATTCAGGCGTCCCCAATCGTCTTCTCACGAGCACGAGCTTCTCGAGGCCGTGCTCATGGGCGAACTTTCGGAGAGCGGGCACTCCCGATTCACTAACGGCAACGTCGGAAAGCAAGGGCCGTGAGCAAGAAGACGAGAGAACGGATCTCGTACTCGTCCACTTTCTTCCCGCCGCACACGTCGGGGTCCAGCGGGCAAAACAAAGGAAATTTGACCGCGATCACCGCCTACTCGTTTGCGTGTGGAGAGCGGAACGTTCGGCGGGAGCGCGTTGGATCGCCGACCGGCGCGTGGACGTCCGGCAGGCGGTTTTCAACACGAATTGTGCGGATGAACGTCGACGACGTCGACTATTCTTTCACTTTCGAGGCAACCGAACGGCCGGCAGTCCCCTCGCGCAGCCACCAGCTGAGCAAAGACGGCCGGCTGCTGTTCGGGATCCCGGCCGAAAGATGCGACCGTCCTCCGCGTGCTGGAGGACGACCGAGTTGAAAGACGATGTCCAACAGACGGGTTGTTCGAATAAGTGCACTGCAATGATTCTTTTTTCTTTTAGCACTCCGTCCACCGCTGCGACTTTGAGCGACGGCCAGGCACGCGTCTCGCCGGTCGTGGACGCGCAGAGTGGACGGGAAGACGGCGTGATGGTAGTCAGCGGGAAGGCGGGCGACAGGGCACGTTGCTCAAAAGAGTTGAACTCCTACGGTCCCCCATCCACCCGCGGTCAATCGCGGCCCTCCGTCTGAAGATCACCGGCAGTTGTTACGACTTCAAGGCGGAGATCCACGCTACTTTTTCGTCGAGCGCATCGATGCAACTTCAACAGATTATCTGATCAGAGGCCCCCATTTGTTCGCCCACATAGAAATGGATGGTTTCTTCAGTCGACTACCGATTGCCCACAACAGTGGGTGCGGAAGCGTTCACTCAACAATTCAAACACAGCAAGAAAAAAAGGGAGAAAACGCATAATGAGCTGCGGGCGGAGACGGACGGGATCTGCGGAATCCGAATGTCGTACGTGGCCGAGATGTTGAACTTCCCGCAGACCACCGTGTGGCTGGAAGCGATCGCGACGATTCGCTCGTTCGAATGCAGCTGAAAGTCGTCGAAATCCTTGTCGTTCGGAAAATCCATCAGCTGGACATTGAGTGATCATTCGTGAATAACAGCCCGTCACGTACTTTGATTAGTTCGGCGGAAGACGAAGAAAGGTTCACGAAGTAGAACTGCCGCTCTTGTCGGATGTACAGGTCGCCGTTCGGAGCGAACGTGAAATGCGGCGGGTTCCACGTGTTGTTCAGTTCGGGCAGGTCGGACAGCTGGGAGAAGTCGGTGATCTTCCGCTCCTCACCGCTCTCCAAGTCCAGCAAGTAGACTTCCATTCGCATCAAATCGGTGGCCTTGTCCGCAATGAGCGCGCGGTAGAAGTCTTGCGTTGCCGGCGAACGCGGCCGCCACGCCTTGAACCCGAGCGTGCGGCCGTCGGGGGCGAACTGCGCGCCGCCCTCGTAACCGAGCGTGTTCGTGATCTGAACAGCGAGTGAAAGCATTCAACAGCTCACTCACGCGTCTCGGATGGTCGAAGTCGTCCAGATCGGCGAGGTAGAGGTCGTAGTCGTCGTCCCGATTGCTCGTGAACGCCACTCGCTGAAAGTCAAAGGAGACGGCGACTTCGCCGTCGAACCACTCGTTGTTCGTGAGTCGCTGCTTGATTGTTCCGTAACGATTCATGCGGAAGATCTCGTTTGATTGCGGCAAGTTCAGCGGTTCCAAGACGAAAACGCACAAGTCGTCGTACGGAGCAGAAGCTTCGGGCGCTCGATTGTGGGAGTTAAGGCCCGTTTTGAATCCCCGGGCATCGTAGCACGGCAACTGAGCATCGAAGAAACATTCCGCAGAGTCCGAATAATCGAGGCAGTTCTGAACTTGCAGAACTTATTCCAAATTTAAAGCCACTTGACTTGCGCTGTGGTTGGCGATTGGCGACACGACAAGAAGGTCGCCCTCGCCGTCTTCGCTCAGAAATTTCGCCCAGAAGACGCGCGAAATGGCGGGACCCAACTGGCGCACGGACACTCCAGAATCGTTGGGCTTGACGTCCATTTGAAACAACTGTAAAGAGTGCGAAGCTTTCTTCCATTCAGCTACTTACACGGCCGTCGTATGCATCAATGGTGAACACGATCAGGTTGTTCTTCTGACTGGAGTTGAAGTGCGTGAACAAGAAGAGACGATCAGTTTCACCTGACATCCATCGAGAACAGACCGACTTCCGGAAACGACACCGCAACGGCGCCTTGAACGTACATCGCGATTCGAGCGTTCAATTCGATTTGAATTCTGGGGTCGGGGCGTAGAGACGTGGCTTTACGAATCGGGAAGGTCTTGTTTCGTCCGAATGCCGCAAGGAACAACTGGAATTCGCCGCTTCTTTCGTCTGGAGCAACGAAGGTCACGTAATTCACGCCCTCCAGTCGAATCGTGTCCATTTGTTTGGCGCCATTGCGCACGAGGACCTGAACGATGAGTAGGCGAGCTTTCCTCTTTCTTCTCGTGCCTCCTGGTCGCCATCCCGCAGCCAAACGGAACTCCCGCCCGTCCGTGTGTTCAAACGAGTGAAGAAGAAACGACCGCTGCCGTCTCGCAGGAATTTCGGGTCGAGTAGCGAGCAATCAGGATCTTCGAGCAGTGGCATGTCCATCGAGAAACTTCCGTCTTGGAGCTCCCCGAAGGTCGTGCGGTAGATGGCCGCTCCCTCGAGTGTGAGGACCCCCGTCCTAGAAGAAGTTGGGAACAGAAACCGCCGATTGAGCTCACAGAGCGACTTCTCGTTGTTCTTCGGGCAAAAGAACGCCGTGGAAGAGAAGTGGGCTGTCCGCCGTCGTGTCCACCGCGTCGAATCCGCCCAACCAGCCAGGGACATCGAAGAAGGTCGAAAACAGCCCGTAAGCACCCTGCACTCTCGAACTCACTGAGCGGCCGTGAACGCTGAACGAAAGCTGGACTCCGGCGGCTCCCGCAAAGGTGCTGATTCGCATCGAGTTTTTGTGAAAGAGCAGCCGCCGCCAAGCCCGCTGTTTCGTGGGAATTTCGATTGCATCGTGTGATTCCCGCACGTTGTGTTTCTCCCACAGAGAAAAGCTCGTGGGGCGCTCGTCCGGAAAGCGCTCTTCGTGCATCGAGTTGCCTGCCAGAAACAAATAAGAAAAAAGCAGTTCTATTTACACGCAGTTTGGGTCTCGTTGTCCAGTCCCGTCCGCTCGCACAAAGACGCCGGACAGAAGGCGGCTTCGGTGAACTCGTCGGACATTTTCGAATCTCGCAGGGCCTTGATCGAGCAATACAAAAAGAACCGGATCATGCACCTACCGGAAAGAGTGTGCTCGAAACGATTTGTCGAACTACAAAAGGCAGTGGAAATGAGAAGAACTGAACAAACGTACCCGATCTCTCGTCTTGGTAGTATCCCAACGTTTCCACCTCTACAACAGTTCCTTTCTCTTCCCCAATTCCACTTGAAAGGAGCGAAACGGGGTGTCCAGATGCAGCGAGATCGACGCTGTAGACATGATGGCACTTCGTTTCGTACGGACCGCCTTTAGCGGTGAACAAGATCGCTTGCCCATCTAACCTAAACAGTCGCAAGTGAATGAATAAATGACTTGAGCAGGAGAAATTACTCAAACTTTGGATTGAAGTGCTCTCCGCCGTTTGTTAATTGGACCACGTTGTACAACGTAACGTCTGCGGCTGTAGAGACACTCAGCAAGAGGAAGCAGCCACGTATCGAATTCATTCGAAACAACGAGGTGTCTGAACTGCCGTTTATCAAAAAGAAAAGCGAAAAAAGCTGAAGCCCCGCCCATTTCTTTTGCGACTTGTTCGTAGAAATCGAAGACCGAAACCAAATCGATTCGGTTATCTTATCGACAGCATTCCAAGTCACCATCTTTTGCAGCTGGCGTCGAGGACAGCAATGTTAGAAGCTGAACGAAACTAGTGTGCAGTGACCACAAGTAAGCCAACTAACAGGAGAGTTTTCGCTTTGTTCGACCGTTACTTCCAACGACTAAAAGATCACAGTGTGTTTCCGCTAAGCCTTTATTGTACACTGATCAAAAACGCAATTACAAATACGAAAAACGTAATAAAATGTGTCAAGGCATGTCGAAATTAGCAAAACTGAGAGTTTCTTTGGCGTAGTCGTAGGCAAAACAAAATTGAAGGCCAAGTTCGACGAACTGAAAAGGGAACACAAATGTCGGCGTTTCCTTGTAAACAATTCCATGATTTCTCTTTCCGTAGTAGCGAAAAGGAAGAATACGAAGCTGACAAAGCCCACCATAGGAGTCTAATGGAATCGGAAAGACGAAAGTCCGATCACCGCGCACGACGCGAATCGCCCACGCGGCGGAACACTTTGCGACGTACCTCGGCAGCTCTGCAATTTGAACGTTAAGCTGTCCACATTCACTTTAGAACACGATTAGCTTTGCAAAAACTTAATTTCTACGTCCAAAACGTGCAGCAGTCCTGCTTCCAGCAGTTCTTCTACGAGCTTGTCGGGAACGAAATACATCATCCCACTGTTTGCCTGGTCGTAGGCGAAGAAATGGACCTAAAAAGTGGACGTCTTACGTTCACCTTCTTCTGCCTACTATTGCGTTGGTGTAGGTGGAGTTCATGAGCTGGATTTCGTCCATTCGAACGGCCCACTTGTTTTGGAAGGTCGGAAACTCTGTCCAGTTGCTACACGGCGCATCATCAGGAATACCGCCAAAACTGAAGGAAAAATAGCCCGTAGAAGCAACAAAAGGCGCGGCAATGATGCCCTGATTGTAGGCTTGCGTAACTGGATTGTATTTGCCGGGTGCCAAGCCGAAATAACCGCTCACGGAGACGTCATAGTATCTGCAATCATCCATTGATGTTTTGAACCCTTTGACCCGCAAACAGGTAGTTCCAGAGCTTGCCGATTATCAAGGGCGCACTCGCCATGGCGAACACGTCTAGCGAATTTTCGCCTCCGCTTTTGTTGTTGGTGAGAGTGATCTTATCGTGAGCAAGACGGCCTTTGAACTTCCAGAACGGCATGGTTTGAGCTTCCCACTCGATTTCTGTTCCGATGTGCGTGCTGGAGGCCGAGTGGTTGTAGTAGTTGCAGACATCCACGGCCATAGCTACGCAATCTCGCACCCATCGCCGCTGCTTTTCCGGCAGGCATTCGGGGCCGCACACTAGCGGCCCGAAATCTTCTGCAAGGAACGCTCGTTTCCAATGGACCTCGAAAGAAACCCCCACCATCCGCACACACTCGCGCACAACGACGTGTCTGAACAACGCACGGGTCTTCCCAAAGGATCAACCCCGAGAGGACGGTGGACAGCTGAAGAGGCACCGGAAGTTCGGGGGTGCCGATCGAAGAGTGCAGAATGAGCTGTAATTTGTAAATTAATGGCCACGCGTTTTATAAACACTTGCATTGCTTATGTCGAAAACTGCCGAACGTATATCATGCGAAACGGCGCATGAAAGGATGACGCAGAAAATCGTGAGAAAAAGGGAAGGAGTACGGTAAACCATCTTAGTTTCGTTTTCTGCTTGTCCGAATCGTTAACTGCGCAATTTCTCACATTTGCGGCAAGAGCTTAGCGATGCGTCGGGACCAATCCGTAGGCATTTCCAACTTTTATCAAAGACTGGCTTGAGTGTGTAGAGGCGGCGGAAGTAAGCGGTTTGGGAGCAGCGCTTCTCAGTTATTCGCAGTAACGAACAAAAAAGCGCCTTAACTCTCGCCTTCGAGAGAAAACGAACCGACGTAAAACTTTTATTGCTGTCCAGCACGCCCGGCAAGGAAACAAAGTCACAATCGCCTCAAAAGCGCACAACCCCGCATTTGTCGACCCTAACGGACGGAAAAGCGGCTTTCCGAGCGCCAAAGTTTCGATAAAAACCTGCCCGTAATTCCCGGTGTTTGCGCCGGATTTAACCGAAAAGTTTTGGGAAGAGCAAAGTCGAATGGGTAGAAGACATCAAGAACAAGAATACTGGATTCTTTACAGCAAGTTTGACGGTCAGTATTGCACGAAGTTGAGAAGAGACGCGAGTAAGATGGCCGAAACCTCAGTCGATCAGCTGGAAGTTTACTGTTAAGACTGCACGGGCGTGTATCGATCAAGAAAGGTGCAAGATCCTCGAGTGCGAGCGTTGCCCACGAGCAGAGTGCGCAATCTTCTCCCTCGTCCATCCGAACGAACGCGGGATGGCCGACAGTCGGCAGGCCAACCAGCGGCGTTTATTTTCGTTCGTTCTCAGTCGCCAGAGGCCCTCGGCAGGTTGCCTCCAACAAGGACCAGACGGCTTCTTTTTCCCTGCTGTTCGTGAGCAAACGAGCGGGCGAGTCGGCCGTTTGACCCGTTCTTTGACGAAGGGTGCCTGTTTGACCTTTGCGTCCGCTTGCTCGTTGCTTTCGCGGCTGACCGTGAGTTCGAGCAAGATCGATTGCTTCGTGTGGATGTCCACTCGTTCGCCGGGCGTTTCGTGTTCCGAACGAGTGGGAGAATCGATCGACGTATTGCTCGTTGTTGTCAACACAGATTGGTGATGTGAGCAACGGGCAGGACGGTTGAATCAAAGCTCACTGGAAGAACAAGCGTGTTTCTTCCGCTTTCTTTCCCTTGTGTTTACACCCGCCGCCCGTTCGCTCGGCCGAGGATCCCGACTCTCGACTGGGCGCGTTGTAAAGCGGGGGAGCGGCGACTCTCGGCCGGCCTCTTTTTTTGTCCGCTCGGCGCCGTGTTCTCCGCGGCCGGTCGGCGGCGGCGGGCGTAAAAAAGACGAGCGGGCGGCAGGCGAGCGGGCGGAGCGGCGGGATGAGCGGCCAAACGGATCCTGCCGTCCATTGTTGTCAGCGGTCGATCCGGTCAATCGAGATCGCGTGTTCTCTTTTTGTCCTTGCATTGCCTTCTTTGTCCCACTGCTTTCTGTTCGATGAGCGCGATCGTCGAGTTCGGGCCGCGCGGAATGCGTGATCCTCTCTCGCATCAAATTCAAAATATAATGAGCTGAATAACCTCTCGACCACCGGCGAGTTGTTGAACGGAATTTACAATGGGATCTCATGGTCGTGACCACTCGAAAGGACGTGTGATCAAAAAACCTGAATTTAGTGCGACGGAAGTGAGCAGATTGAAACACAATGAAGTAGGCGGTTTTTAATTCGTTCACGGAATAAATGTGCGCAATGAGCAGCCATCTCGAGTTTGTTGCACGTTGAATGCAATCTGATCAAGGACGGAATTCCGCCTTTTGCTGGACGGCAGATCGCGTGAAATTGAAGCATTCAGTTGTTCATCCTTCAAACCGTCAGGACTCGTCAACGGCAGAAGCAATCACGAATCGGAGCAGGAGCGACATGAAGGCGCAGAACGGAATCCTCGTTCTATTAACCACCCGACTCACCACGAAACCGGAGCAATCGGCCGACCTCCAACACGCCGTCCGTTGCCGTGTACAACCAAAAGCAACGGAATTCCGCCAACCGGCCAACTAAACGTGACGGAATTCCAGCTCTGAACTGCAAATCACCGTATGCAAAGGAAAACAGCAGCATTTGGTAGCTCGCTTTTCAGCGGCATCGAGTTGTTGCAGAACGTGACGGAATTCCGCGGCCGAAATGGCCTCGCCTAACAAATGTGTGAAATCCAACTGCCCATCGTTCCCCTCGCGATGCACGAGCGAAATGTTCCACTCGCACGCTTCGACTCCAAGAAGTAGTGCGCGTGTCTCATGGAGTGAGGCGAAACGGAATCGATGCTGCAGACGAATCACCGTGGACATCGCAGAAGCCGCAAGCGTTCCATCTGTCCTTTTTTTAGGCGCTGGAAACAATGACCTTCGTGGGATTGACAGAACGCAGGGGCAACGTCTACGAGAACTTCGTGTTCGCCCTACGGAATCCGGCACCAAATGGTTCTGGTGAACGGAATAAAAACGAACTCTTGCGAGTGACCATCAATACAAACGACGTGCATGGTCAGGCGTCCCGTGCAGCGGAATCGCGGATCCCATTAATTGCTTTCCACTACGACGTCTGCATCGGCGTTTCTCTCTTTTTGTCACGACAAAGACCGACAGAAACAGAAGTCGCTGGTTGAAGGCTGTCAAACAAACAAAGAAACTCCCCTGCTTGTTTGCGCTGAATGAAGATCGAAGATAACGTAGAGGACGGAATGCTTCGTTTTCGCGAAGGCGGGCAAAATGCAGAGTTCCATCCGTGAATAGTGATGCCAAGAGCCACAAACAGGCTCATTCCAGAAGGTTTCTGCGGCCACACCGAGCGACAAGACGACCGAACCGGAATGCTCCACCCCACGCAAGCGACGAAAGGATCGACGGTGCATTGCCGAGAAGAGCACGGAATAAGATTAGCGAAGAGGAGACAACTAGCCTGATGCCTGCTTCACGAAACCCGCGGAATAACGCCACGTGTTTCTTACTCAACGACACAAAAATTTGTTCGTCCCGCATCAACGAAGGCGAGTCTTGCTGCGAGTAACAAGCGTCAAGCAATAACAATCACGCCGTTCGTTCTTGTCGCACGGAGATGATCGGCTGTCCTGTTTCAACGTGCGTTCAAAAATTCGCTCACGAACCGAAGGCGGAATGATTCTCGTGCGAGAAGATCGCTCAAACGAAAAAGTTGGAAGCAAGCGGACAGGTTGCGAATGAATGACACTCTCTTTACTCCCCCTGCCAGTAGACGAGATGGGCGGAATAAATCATTGACTCATTCAAGCACCTCAAAACGAACCCCACGGACGAGCGGAATCCTTTCCCAGGCAGCAGGCTTCAAACGGATGTCCAAACAGAACTTTGCCGGGGAAATGGCGGAATGAACGAAGGCCCAAATGTGGCTAGTTGTCGGAATCTGTCGATTTCGAGAACTGCTTGTTCGAGAAGGACTGTTCGATGAAACGGAATTGAGCGAACGAATTTGTAGAACAGCACGCTTCACGAATCCGTGAGCAGGAAGTGCGGAATAAACGAAACAGTAAACGGTCAACACGAGCAATGGCCACTGGAGATACACGACTACGCGGAATAAAGTGCGATCAGATGAACTCGTCTGTTTGTCGTAGCCGCCTGTAGCTGCGAGCGGAATAAAGCGGCTAAAGATCGAAATAACGTGCAATCCATCACCTCTGTTCACTCGATCGGCACCACGAATCTCCGCATTTGCGGAATCTTTCCGGCTGCAACGACTGACCGAACAGAAACGGCGGCTGCCAATTTCAAGGCGGAATTTCACAAACGACGCATCGTCCCTTATTTGAAGAAGGTTGTTTGTTCACGTTGAAAGTCGGCTGCCGATAGCTACTTTAGGTGGTCGGAATTGTGCCGCTTGCAGAAGTCGCGTGTCACGGCGATGCAGTCTTCTCTTATATCGCCGGAAGGGTTCTCGTTGAAGCTCCTTGAACCTCGTGAGCAAATGAATGCAACGAAGGGCCGGGTCGCCTGTTGAAGCTGCAACAATGAGTTCAGCAACAGCTCGTTTCTTGCAACATAACCACGAACATCGTGCGGAATCACGTCGAGTAGACGTCGAGTTTGCAGTAGGCAATCGATTGCATCGCCCAGCTACCGTCCTTCTTCCGCCCGGCGACTGTTCGTTTGGGCTTCACGACCAACAAACAGAAGTGATGATCATCCTCGACCCTACAACGGAATTCCCAGCATTAAAAAGAACCCGCATGGGAGTCGACGTCGTCGTTCCGCAACAAGTCGGAATAAGTCGAAAGCTCACGCAGATCCTCGTGGCGGAATACCTGGACAAGCCGCCCTCCGAGAACGGAATCAAAGTGAGAAAACGTTGCTCGACGCCCGGTAGTGACCAACGGTTGTCTCCTTTCTTTATAGAGCCGAAAGAGAGTAGCTGAACTTTGCGGAATGGAGTTGTCTCTGTTTTCGCCGCTTCTCCCAAAGATGCGTGGCGTTCGTATTGCGTCCACGAAACCCGGGTCGCTTCTCTTGCCGTTTTTCTTCGAACACACGGCCGAAAAGCGAAGCGACGGTTCGATGTCTAGGCCTATTGCTTGTGATTCAGCGTATTCACGCGAAAAATGGTAATCTAGCGGAATAAAAGCGAATGCCGCAACGTGACGTCAACGTTCTGCTCCACCCGAAATAGGCTTGCAAGCCGCCTAACTTCCAGTCGATTGAAAGCAGCAGTCTGAATGGAAGTTTGAAGTCAAGTGAGCGATTGAGAACCGCCGACCGGACAAGCAATGAGTTCTCAGGAAGTACACAACCGTCAGCATGAGCGGAATAACGCTTTCAACAACGACATCTTGCGAATGGATGAGCTTGTCTAGTGATTAGAGCGAAGTAGGAACGAGAACGACGCGTTCACGAATCGGAATGGATGGCAAAGTTCTCGGCCAAAAGCCGGAATTTTTGGCGAGTAGAAGAACAACAACGGTCGGAATAAACGTCACAGTTGCAGCTGGCCGATCAGCTTGAAGAAGGCTGCGGACAAAACGATCGTGAAGCGCGATCTTTTCCTCCGTTGTCCGCGGAATACAAAACCCGGGAAGCACGACTGGTGCGGAATGAACGCAACCAGCAGCCAGCCATGACCTCAGAAACTAACGTCCAGTTGACGTCCAACCAACGCTACGGCCAGCTCGAAATCGAGCGGGACGCGGAATCGATTTGTTGTTTGCCGGTGTTCTCCGGGAGCCGAAAAGACGTCGTTTATCATCGGAAGCAATCAGAAACGAACAGACTGGTCAGTAACGCAAACCGCTGCCGTCATCTACGGCGAACAGTTCCATGCCGCGGAATCAGAACGCCGTCTTTGCAGCGCATCAGCAGCGGCAGAGGCAGGCGGAATCGTCTCCGAACTGACCGGAAGCACCTCACAAAGACAACTTTTAAGAAAAAGGTGGATGAAATGCGGTCGAGGACCAAACGGAGGCGGACTGTCCGCCCAGGAGCGATCGGGAGAGAAGAACGAGGTCGCTCGGTGGGCTGGACTTGAATTCGTTTGATCGCCTTTCGACCTCTCACAATCTGGAGGGCCGAAAGGCAGCGGCTCAAACCCTGAAGTGCGAGTGTGCGGGGATTTATTTCCGGACACTGAAACTTGGGTTAATAAACCAACAGAACGAGGGAAACGCGAACGGCTCGTAAAGGAACAAAAGGAAGGGAAGGGCGAGGGAGGAGGGGATGATTAACTACGCGGACAGACGAACGGGAGCAAAAAGGTCGTCCCGAAATAAAGAAGCGATCGGGGGCAGGACGAATCATCCGCCGACCGCCCGACCGGCCGCTCTCTTGCTGACTGATCGGCCGGACCGAATCGCGACCCGTCGGCGGCCGGCAGGCGGAGCTTCTTGTCCGCTTTGGGGCGGACACGGACGTCGGAATTGCCGCACGTGGTCAACCTCAAGGAACACACGGGAAAATAAAACGCCCACGATCCGTGAACATGCAGAATTTTTCAACCGAACAAGACCGAAGAACGTGCGGAATAAAAGCGAAGACCTAGAGGCGCAGCTCAACGGAATTGTTCCGCATCTCGGCAGTGTTTGCCGCTTGAATTCCCACCCGGATTGCCCCGCTGTACGTCCTAAAAGCGACGAAAGAGTGGCGGCGGGGTACCCTTTCGCCAATATTCCCGTCGTCCGGAGTGCTCGGCCACGCGGACGTCAAAATAATGCGGAATATTTCCGAGTGTTATCGGCAAACTGTTACGAGTAGAACGAATGCGGGTGTTTTCCACTTCACGCCCAATTCGTTTGACGAAGCAACACAAAACAAACAGCCGCTACATCACGATCGTTTGTGATACGAGTCCAAATTCTACGGCTTTTCGAAATCAAGAACCAGAACGCGAACGGCAGTCTCGCCCTCTCCTCGCCCCGCTGATTCGAACTGCAGACGAGTGGATTCAAACAGAAGCTTGTTGCCTAAATACAGCTTGTAGTTCGCGAAATAGTTGCGTGCCACAATGCGTCTAACTTCGGAATTTCAGAAAAAAGCCGTCAACTGGAAGAACGTCTTCTTCTTCGACAACTTCGGCACGGAATCGACGCAATAGAAAGCAACCTCACCGCGTCCCGTCAATCGAGAGAATCGGCTTCGACGGAATAAAAACGATTGCGATGTCCAATTTTTCTGCACGCAAAAGTTGATCCTCGTTTTTCGAGCAACAAACCCGCCGTGAAGATAACAAAGAAACGACGTCAGCGCTAGCTCCATCAATTTCAAACGAAAGAAGTTATGGATAGTCCCGTTGTTTCCGTCCGACGAACGGAATTGTTCGCTGCAGGTGTGCGGGCAGCTGCACGGACGATATACACGAAGAGCTCCCATCGTTCCGCTTTTTTGGCCTCCTTACGGAATGCGAACAGCAGTTGCCTTCCGCCAAGCACGGAGGTCTCCAATTATCGCGTGTTTATTGCGAAATGAGCGATCCGCACGCAAACAGCGACTGCGTGCCGTTTGAAAACGCAAGAGTCCGCGGCGATCAGCATTTGGCGCAAGCCAAAGGAGAGCGCTGTGTGTCGACCAGAAAAGAAACATTTCACGAAGCAGGAAGAACTGACAATTCGTAAACGGCAGCAAGTACACCACACGAAATAAAACAAGAAATCATGCAAACGCAAGACGTTTCTTTTTACGACGACGCGACGTTTACGGCGTTTCGGTCTCGTTGGGATCGATCGACGACTGCTTCCGAAGTTCCATCGTTCTCTCGTGTTCCGGAATACCCAGCTACCCCATTCAATTTTCGTCGTCTAACTTTGAGCACTGCTGCTCGACGAACACACTAAAGAAAGGCCCTGCACAACATCCAGCATCGTCCTCATGAAAGTGCTCGGAATACTCGCACTCCACCAGAAAGCGTCCTCCAGTTGCAGGCAGCCATTCGTTTCGACAACGACAGGCGCGCCAAACAAGGCAGGAAACAATAAGAAGGGGGTGAGGAACGAGCAGGAGCATAAGAAGATCAAGCCGCGGGCGAGGCGTCCTAAATCCTCACTTCCGCCACTAGCACCACTACCGGAATCTTCGACCACGAGACACTTTGTTTGGTGACGGCGCGCTTTTTATGGCGTTCACTCTTCTTCCTGCCTCTTGTCTTTTACGGAATAACTGTATCATTTCTACCATTTCCTAGAATACCATTGTCCACTGTTGTCTAACGAAAAGCACGGCGCGATCAACACCTTAAAAAAGAGCGATGCAGAACCCAAACGCCGTCCTCATGAAAGTGCTCGGAATACTCGCGCTCCACCAGAAGGCGTCCTCCAGTGGCCGGCAGCCATTCGTGTCAGCAACTACAGACGTGGTGCAACGGGAAATAAGTTGACAAGGGTTCTGCGGAATAACCACAAGACTATGCTCGAGGAGACGAGGCGTCCAGCATTGTCACGCCCAAAACAAACTACCTCTTCCGGAATGAAACGAACACTCCTCGCTGACATCAATCGAATAATCGCAAAAGCATAAACAACATCCTCGCAGAATCCCGCTCCACGCCGTCGACCAAACGCCAACGAGTCGCATCGAATCGAAAAGACAAACGTAGCGATGCGCGGGTAGATGATGGACGGGCGGAATGAGCATCGCAGTTGCAGCTAACATCACGCCGGACATCACTTCGTGCGGAATCTTCGTCTCATGCATGAAGATCTACGGAATTTGTCCATGAAAACGTGCTGTTCGGCTTTGTTCGCTCCACATGTTCGGAAACATCGACGGAATCGAGCCTCTACTTCGACGAACACTTTGGTCGCATGAGCCGACAGTCCTTCCACTTCACAAGCGGTTCAAGAAGACGGAATAAAGCCACTGGTCATCCAGACGTCTGCTCAACCACAAGCAACGCAAGACCTTCCTCGGAAAATACGCCTTTCTTTCTGACTTGAACAGCAGGTTGAAGCGAAGAACTGCGAGGGGTCTTGAAACAGCAGAGGCTGCAAGAGTTACAGAAGAACGGATTGCGGGGAATCATCGCGTCTTCTTCGAAGCACTCTACGGAATAAAAGGGGTCGACCACCAGCGAGCACCCAAAAGACGATCCGGGCGGAGGTTCATTGCTCTGCCCGTGAAAGCCAGGAATCTTCGGAATAATTCTTGCTGATGTTCCTGCCAGACGCATTACCGCTGCGCGGAATATGCTGTCAGAAAGGGAGTTGTAAGAGCGTAATCGAGAGCTGCGTGCTTTTTCTTCGTGCAGGATGCTGCAAGCGGTCTCCTTGTGCGAATACTCAAGTCGTACAAACGGAAAAAACGGAATACAATAGAATCGGGGAACACAGAGAACGCTCTAAATCTCGTCCAATGCTTCAAGCAACGTCGGAATCGAACAGACCTTTCGTTCACATCGTCCGCAAGTTTGAGATCATCGAAATTGAAGGCGTTGAACGACCAAACTCCAGAATCTCCACGGAATTCAGCCCACATCGCACATCGTCTGTCATCCACGCCGACTACGACTGCCAGACACACCATTCATCCAATGAACTCGCCGAACACGCCGAACACACGAAGCAGACGGAAACTGAAAAGAATGGAGCTTGTGTATGATTTTGAAGCTTGAGCTCGAGAAGTTCACGGAATCGAAACGAGCCGAGCGATTGGAGCCACGAGGTCAAGCGAAATGCTGCTGCAACTCGTCGACGGAATTGGAAGCGAAAAAATAAGCTCTCAACGTTCAGTGCAGCTCCCGATGGTCTGCGAGCCGCGCGGAATGATCACGGACGTGCAGCAGAATGCGCGGAATGAACGAGACGAGACCAGGTTCATCGAAGCAACGGAATAACCAGCAACGGAATCTTTGCTCATTACACGTGGTTTAGAGCGGGTCGGCAAACTTCATTCGATTCTGTTTACCGCGGTGAAGCAGGTCTCTTCTAGCAGTCGCTACTTTGACAAACGCAGCCATCCGCATGCGAAGAATCCCGGGCGTAGACGATGACATCAACTCGGGGATCAGAAAGTAGAGCGCAAAGCACACCTCCCGAATGCCACCCGAAACTCGCCAGTAGGGACAGGTGAAAAGAACCCACGGACAGCGAGAGTTGGAAGAACCACCTGTTGTCCCTCTTAAGGACTCGCTTGTCGTCCGCCCATCATTCGCACCAGCGTGAGACGGCGCTTCGCGCCGTCCCCAGCTGGGGGTGTCGTTAGACTGGTGGGTATCGAGTGCATTTGTCGACTTTCTTTGATAACCGAATGCTCACTGGAACGGTAGAACACTTAGTCGCGCTTCAATAACGTTTAGCTTCGATTTAAACTCGGCGAATGGGCTGTTTTTGAACAAAGACTGCCTACTTATTCCATTCTGCTCATAGGAGCCCAAAAAGAACGAAAGCGAACAATTGAAATCGCTTGCAAACGCGGGCTTTGGGCATGAGTGGGCGCAGAACGTTGTCAAACATTTGCGAACCGTGCCAAACAGTCTGTTTTGATCCCAGCAAGCGGAAAAAGTGAGTGCTGGTTGCGACACCCAAAGAAGCCGATCGAAGACTGGAGTGCAGGACCCTGCCACAGAAGGCGTCATTACTCATCGACAATCGATTGTTTCAAAAATCTGAAACGGTGGAAAGATGTGCAACTCAGTGCTCGACATTTCTGCCAAGTTTCAGAAGAATCCATCCACACATGCCCGAACCCGCCCGGTGTTTGCGCATTTTTAGGGTCTCTTTCGCGCATGTCGCAGTGGCCAAGTGGGCCAAGAACAACAGCAAATTGCATACTATTGGAAAGACCGCATTCTGAGCTTTCGAATGAGCCTAACATCGCAGCAAACGGATTAGAACTCACCGAGCTTTACGCGTCCAAACTTTTCGGCGAGTTTCGAATCGACACACAATTTTAGGTCGAATTTCTCGTTGTGAAATCGGCCATCCGTTGACCCGAAATTAAGCTTAAAAGATGCGCAAGACCTTTTTCTAGACAGGATTATTTTTAGTATTTTGAATAAAATTCGAAAAAGCGAGAACGGCGCGCCCGAGTGTGGACCTCTTCGATTTTCTGCCCCGACCTTTCGTCTTTGGGCGATCACAACTTTCTTCTGCAACATTTCCTGATGATGCGGTCAACAGATAAGATGTTCCTCGTTTCAAGGCGCATCTTTTTCTCCACAGGGCGGGTTGAATTGGCCGTGCCGGAAGAACGGTACGACGCGGAACGTCGGCACGGAACGTTGAACGTGCCCGCCGGCGGTCGAAATGCACATTTTCGGACTTCGCACATGCAAGTTACTCTAGCCAGTAAAAATTTCAGCTCGATCGGAGCAACGGCTAAAAAGTTGAAAAGGCGAGTTTGACAGACAAACGCACAATTTTACGCGCTTTACAGGGGGAATCGATGGAGTCGGACGAATTCGAGCGAGCCGTTGCGGAGGGCGTCCCCACCGAACATCAGATCCAATTGTATTCGATCGCCAGCTAGTGATTCTCGGCTCGAGCGTTCTGACGGCTGTTGCCTCAGTCGTCATCATTCTGAAGGCATCGCCGCGGACCATGCACTTCTACAAATGGCTTCTTTTGAACCAAGTGCTGTGGAACTTCGCCTTCGACTTCCTTTTGTGTCTGGCCCATTTCGTGTCCACATTTCCGGCCTTCTGTTTGTTCAGTTCTTCGTTCCTCTTTCGTCGTCGATCGCCCGTCTGGACGCGGTGGTTAACGACGACCATCGCGAGTTGCGGGGTTGCGAAAAACCTCTTCGCTGGTGCTGTGCTTGTTCTGCCGATCGGTGGGCACTACTTCTTGCTTGTTGGACCGTCCGCTTGTCCGTTGCAGATGGCTTCGCTCGGAGAATCGTCGGCAGACTCGAAGCTCTACCGTCGTGTCAGTCCACACCTTCAATTAATTACTGCAGTTATTGCTGAAAGAGGATGTCTGGCAAGTGCGAACAGTCACAATGTTTCAACTCCAGTTTATTGCAGTTAGTCGTTTACCAAACGGATGGACAGTACACGGACAACAGGCGGGTATTGGAATTCACGAGCTCCGCCGTACGGCGTTTGTTCGAGAACGAGCCCTCGCTGATGTGCTTGGCCACAACCCCCTTGGGAAGGCAAGTGCGCATGATTGCGGGGGAAAGGTGCTTTCAGCCGAAATACGTATCGCATGCAGGCGATGTTGCTCAAGTCGTGCGCCGCTCAGATCGTCGGCTCGTTGCTCACGATGGCCGTTCCGTTCTTCTTTTGCATTGCGCTCGTTTTCTTCACCATTCGACGTCTCAATTACGCCTTCCTTATTGCCCTCTCGGTTTCTTCCGCCCATTCAACGGTTGATTTTCTCATCATGGTATCTTCGATCAAGCCCTACAGTCAGTTATTCTTAAAAACACTGCGTTAATCTCTCGTACTGCTCGAATTGTAAAGCTCTCAAACTTGTCTATAAACGATGCCCCAAACGAGTGGTCGCAGTTCGGAACACCGCCGATCAGCCCTCAAGCAATGTACACTTTCCGGGCAACTCCAAAGAAACAGAACTCCGACTGATTCCGCAGGTGAGACCAATTAACCAACGGCACGAAAGAATCACCCGCCATCCACGACTCGGTGGCTGCCCACTTTTCGTCCGACGGAGGTCGGCCGAATTCGAAATTCGTGTTAGCAAGGACGACCCATCAAGCTTGAGACATCTCTCAACACAAACGGAATAACCGGCCGACAGCAGCGGTTCCTCGTTTGGTCAGTAAAACCGAGAATCCTCATCGTTTCTCGCCCCATCAACCGAAAAGACGACAACAATCGAATGGAGTGCGCGGAATAAACTGTTGACCATGACGAGTCCCAAACAAAAACGGGCGTTCACGTCCTTGCAGGCCACAGCTCGTTAGAAAATTGGTCCACAAAACGACTTTCTTTGAACGAATCCCCCAACTCAACGCGGGGCAAAAAGCTCTGAAGAGAGTGGGATTCGAACCCACGCCTCCGAAGAGACTGGTGCCTTAAACCAGCGCCTTAGACCACTCGGCCATCTCTCCACGCACTCGGGGCGCCCGCTTGCCCGCCGTGTGCGTGCGCGCGCCCCGCCGGCCGGCCGCTTGGAAGCGAGCGGGGCGGCGAGCGGCCGGCAGGGAGGGCGAGCGGAAAGGCGAGTGGCTCCTTTTTGCTCCCGCCGCCCGCCAGTTGGAGCGGGTGGCTGGTGAAGTTCACGCGTTCACGTGCTCATCGCCGCTCAATTCAACTCATTTGTTGATGAGGAAATCGCCCCGCACGAGACGTTCGGAATAATCCCGCACCCGAAATTTTCTCGTTCAAGCGAAACATGTGCAAAGAGAGACCAAGCAACAAAATTACCGCACACAAAAACGGAGTGCGTAAACGCAAGAACTCGAAATTCTGACCTCCGATCATTACTCGAAACCTCCAAGCAACGTCTTCAACCCGCAGATCGACGGAATTCGGCTCTTCGAACTGAAAAGCGTCGGAATCTTCGAATGCCGCGGCCAGCAGGTTCAAAAGAGAGGAGAACGGAATGGATGCTGCTTTTCGACCGATGATCGCCGATCTCTACCGCCTAGTTGCTGTGAAATACCGGTTAGATTAAGCGAAAAGACTGCAGCATCACGGAATCGCCGCCCACACTTCTTTCATTCCACTAGCTTCCTACCCATGAACTTTTTTTCAAACGAGGTTCTCATCGACAAAATCACGCACTTCTCGATATAACGCTTTGTATGAGGCCGACAAAGCGGGCAGTCTCTACTTGCTTCTTCTCGTCTCCCAATGGGAGCAGTTCACGGAATTCGGCAAACCCACCACCTGCTGGATCGGTATAAAAAGATCGTTGTGGTCACGTTGTCGAATCAAAGACGAGAAAGACGAATCGGACGGAATATCGCTTCACATGGTGCCTCATTCCACGGAATAAACCGGTGAAAAACGATCGGAGCAAACAGGACTGGGCTGGACGAGACGGTTCACGACTACACGGAATAACCGTGAATTCTCAGCGCACAACAAACGACCATGTTCGGAATAAACGCTGGGTTGAATGGAAGAGTTGCAACCAATCAACCCCGAGGTGGTGCGGGAGTACGGAATAGCCGCGTCTGAAAGATTCCCTGCTCGATCAGTCAGTGGACCGAACATCACACGAACCCGCTTCCAACTGCTGCGCTCGTGCTAAACGGCCGACCTCCCACTTTCTCGTCTTCCGCCGGCCTGCAATCGAAGCGGAATGGGTTGATGGTAGGAGAGAAACAAGACGGCCATCTTCGACCCCATGCTCTAGCACTGCGCGGAATGATCGCATTGCCTGTCGTCCAATTGCAGCAGAAAGAGAACACGTTTCGATCTTCTGCAACCGAAATCTACCATTAGCAACGATGCACGGAATAAACGGGAATGCCCAACTGTCCTCGCGAGTTGCAACCTCTGCTCGTGTCGTCCCTCTTTCGTTTAAGAGTTTGCTCACGGCATACGAGTGGGATCAACACACGAGCAGCTCTTTCGAAGCAGCCGTCCGTTTTAGAAGTTTGCGGACGTCTGTTGGCAAACGATGAGAAGACGGCAGTCAAGTGCGATGAATGCTAACGATAAATTAAGGCTGCTTGACATCCGCTTCGCGGAATGGGATGCCCTCGCCCTATTGCTGTTCGACTTTCACGCGAGGTTACGAGCCGTACAAGTGAACGGAATAAACAACCAGGTTCGATCAACTGCCACCTCCTTCTTCGCTTCCTCCCCCGGAATACGGCGGTCCAGTCGATCACGGAGGTTGACGCACCGCTTCCGCGATCAGCCACGAGCGTCTCGATCGATCCGCTGACCAATGGGCGCAAAAGGATTGGACCAGGAGGGGTTCGAACTCTCGACTTTTCGCATGCAAAGCGAACACGCTAACCACTGCGTCACAGGCCCGACTCCGATCCGGGCGACGAGCGGCGGGGCGGTCGGTGGGCGATCCGCTCGCTCCGCTGCAGGTGTGTGAGCCGGCGGTCGTCTCCGTTTGGTTATAAGCGGGCAGAACGTTCTACAAAGGTACAAAAAGCGCACGATTCACGAGCAGTCCAGTGGGCGTGGTCCCTTGAGCAACCGCGAAAAAAAGCGAACGGACGGCCAAGCCGTCTGAACTAAATGCACTCGCCACTTGAGTCTAGTTGCCAGTCAGTAGCGAACGGTCAATAATCAGCGCTAAAAGCCACTCCTCAACCACAAAAAACGCGCACATGTGCGCTGGCTTTTCTTTACGACCACCCGAACCTCGCGGAATAAACAACCCTTCCGCAAGCTGCTCAAAGACCTCGCGCAATCCGAATTTGCATGAGCGAAGCGGGCGAGTCGGCGAGTATAAAAGGCGGCCGGCGGACGCGTGTGGTCGTCTTCCTGCTCCCACCGCCCTCCGCTCCCGACTGACCGCTCGCCCGATGGCCCGCCCGCTCGTCGTCGCCGTCCTGCTCGCCGTCTCGCTGCACGCCGCGGCCGCCGTCAAGTGCTCCGTGAACACGGACGTCATGGGCCAACCGCTGCCCGACTGGGTGATCAGCGAGTGCCCGACGTCGTGCTACGTGAACCGCAAGGCGTACACGTTCAGCTGCTCCACGGAAGAGTGAGTCCCCCGCTCCTCCGCTCCGTCCACTCACCGCCCGCCCGCTTCAGCAAGGACCGCTGCGAGATGGACGCGTGCTGGTGCAAAGCGGACCTCTGCACCGACCAGTACAAGGCCGACTCGACCACCGCCCCGCCCGCCGTTGAGGACACGACTCCGATCGCTCTCGAGAGCACGCCGCCGGCTTCGGAGAGCTCGACCGCCCTCCCCGTCGCCCCCGACACGACGACCGCCGCCCCGAACGGCACACTGCAGAACGCCGCGCACTGGAAGGCGCCGGAGGTGCTCGCGACCGCCGGACTGCTCGCCGTCCTCTTCTTCTGCTGACCGCCGAATAAACTCCGACGTTTCGGGTGTGGGAGCGGGCATGAATCTCCGATGAACGACCTCCGTTCTTTCGAAAGGGGGATCGACCGGCAAGCCAGTAGTAACCCGCGAGCAGCGGCCAAAACTCCCCCTGCATGCAACATTTTATTTGAAACAACAGGCGTCAATCCCCCTCTACACGTCGGGGCACCACAAAGAAGCGAAGAGAGCGGGGAAATTGCTGGGCTGTTTCGTGAGTTTCGCGTCCCAGTTGACGGCCGTCGAGTCGTCGCCCCTCGTGATCCGCTTCATGAGGCGGCGGTCGAGAGCGGGCGACAAGCCGACCAGCACGAGGCGCACGTCGTTCTCGTAGAGCGGTTGGGCCGCTCGCTGGGCTGCCGCCACGATTTGGGCGTCGATCTGCGAGACGAACGCGAGGACGACGAGCGGCGAGCTGCGGTCGGCCACGAACCGCTGGGCGGCGACGTCCGCGAGCGCCCTGCAGCGATCGAACGGTTGGACGAACGGAAGGGCGGACAGACCGTGGCAGAGAAGCGTCCCCATCACGAACGAGGTTGTCAGAAAGCCACCTTCCAACGCCGTCGGAGTCCGCCGCCTCGCCGAACGCGCCGATCGCCGCGCCGGCCGAGTTGAACGCGCCGACGGCCAGCCGCTCGAAACGCGTCAAGAAGGGGGCGGCGAAGAGCGTGCGGCCCACGAAGTTGAGTTCGTTCAGGTACGCGTTGACGTCCAGCGACTCGCTCGCGTCCACGAGCACCACGAGGCGGCCGGCGCACGGAAGAAAGGGGGCGGGCGTTGGGGCGGGCGTCGAGGTGTGCGCTGGGGCCGCAGTAGACGGAGCAGGAGGCGGGCTGCCGGCTGAACGAACAGGTGGGCGGAAGGAGGACACAAAGAAGCTCACGGCACTTGTAGGCGGTCTGCCAGAAGAAGTGCGCCCAGTCGCCGGGGAACGGCTGCGAGGGGTCCGTCCAGTAGGCGGTGTGGTTCGAGAGACGCTCCAGCAGGCGCTCTTGGGGCACGATCGAGCCGCCCACTCCGATCAGCGTGAGACGGCCTTTCGCCTCGAGCTGGCGGGCAAGCGGCTGCAGTTCGTTCAGGCCCACGCTGCTTATTCGGGCTACGAACACGACGTAGTGGACCCAAAAGAGAGCAAATAGACCGACTCGATGCTGTCCACTCACCTCCTCGTAGTCGGCAGCCGGGAAGTCGTCTCGAAGCGCCTTGAACGCTGGCAACCACCGGGGCGTGTAATCCGACGGTTCCCAATCGTCCAGGGCGCCGCGCACGAAACTCAAGTCCGTCGGCCCGTCGTCCGAAAGGTCCCCGAACTTTGCGTACTCGCGGAGGCGGTAGGACACGCCCGCGAACGCCAGCCGCTCCAGGTGGTTCCACTCGCCGCCGAACACGTCGTTCACCAAAAAGTTCTTCAGTTTCTGCAGCACTTTTCTTTTTCTTTCGTTCATCGATTGACGCTCACTCGGAAGTTTCCGCCGTTGAGCGACTCGTCCAACGCGAAGACCACGCGGCCGACGCAGGGCGTGTAGCCGGCGGGCGAAGGCGGGGTCGTGGCTGAAGGCAAGACGTCTTTCTTCTACTTGCTCAAAACAAACCGGGAGTGGCGGGGGTCGGCCCACATGGCGGCGGAGTGACTGAAATCGAGCATGCCAGCGGTGGCGTTCAGCTCTTCTTCCGACTCACTCGGCTCGTTTGTGCATCCAAAAGCGGCCGCAAATTGCTCGTGCCAATCGAAAGGGACGTTCATCGCGTCGACGTCCCACTCGACGACCGCGTCCGCTCGCAATTGAGCGAGCAAACGGGCGTCAACCGCCTTCCCGACTGCGACGAACGTGAGGTGCGTGTTCTTTTGGAGCAAGCTCGAAACGATCCGCCGGCTGCCGTGCACGATCTCGCGGTCGATTTTCGAGACGAAGACGATCAGGTGGACGCCGTCCTCCGCTCGTTCGGCCTTCCACTCGTCCATCGTCTCGAGGGCGTGCGTCAAGTTCGGCAACGTTTGCTGGAAGGCGTCTTTCAGCTGCAGGCGGACGTCCTCAGCAGTCTCCCGGGGGCCGAACAATCGGGCCCACGCGACGTCGTCGTACTGGACGAGGACGAGACGCTCCAAGTCGGTCCACTCGTCCGTGAACACCTGATTGGAGAGAAAGGCGACTTGTCTCTAAACCGATGGAGTGAACCGTATAAAAATGCTAACAAACTCGGAAGTTCTCGGCCTTTAATTCGACTGAGACGTCTACCGCGATCACAATGCGCCCGTTGAGGCACGGGAACGCCGCTCTCGATCGCTCCCTGCTGGACGTCGCCGAGAGCGGAAGCGCTGAAAACGGGTGGCTGCTTATTGGTCTCACAATCAGCTTCGAGCAAGGGCATTTCGGGTGAACGAGGTGTTCGAACGGAGAGTTCCCTCCCCATCGAGCGCCGCGGAACTCACCGTTGCCTGCCGTAAAGACGGCCCAAACGAGCAGCAAGCAGACGCTCCACATCGGAGAGGGCATCCTTCCGCTCATTGATGCCGACTGACGGCCGCACTCGCTTTTAAGCACGCCGCCGGAAGCGCGTGGAGTTTGCGCAACCACAAACTCGACCCGATTGACGCAGTTTGCTTCGAACGGAACAGCAGCACTCGTCGATGCCCGCAGTTCTGATCGCGGCGGCTGCTGTTCTCTTACGTGCGGTCGGTGGCGATAAGAGCCGAGGAGTTCGTTCCGAGTTCCGCTTTCGGGTTCAACTGCACGCGCTTGAAGCGAAGGTTGTGTTCGTGGCGTCATTCGTTTGAAGGCGGTGGTGATGAGGCGGTTTTGCTCGCCCGATGGAAGGACTGGGGTGGTTTTCGACGAAGCGAACAATCGATGGTAAATGGAAGGAAACGGGTGTGTGGGAGCAGGATCCAGCCGGCAGTCCCTCCGTTTACGACCGCGTGGGCGCTCCAGCCGGCGTCCCCGCGCCGGTGGAAGAAAACGGCTGGACGGGCGTCGACTTCCACCAGAAACAATCCCCAATTAGTCGGCCGAGTGCCCGCCGGTAGGGCCCGAAGAGCAGCAGCGTGGTGACCGAGTTGACGGCCGCCGCCCAGGGGACCACGAGCGAAGAGACCACGCCGGCTCCCGGGAAGTTGATGCGCGTGAAGTAGAAGAAGAAGATCGAGACGAGCGGCAGGACGTTCGTGACCAGCGGGAGGCACATCTAACGAGCGGGGATCAATGGTTGGGCGCACTCGGCCCACCTTCACGACGAGCGTCCACGAGAACTGCCGCAGCAACGAGCGCGTCTTCGGCAACATCGCGACCTCCACGCGCCGCATCGCCGCGAGCGAGGCGGCGCCCAAGACGAGGGCGAGCAGGAACGAGCCGATCGACACGCCCGACTGCAGGCACACGGTCAAAGTGGGCAGCCAGTCGTCGCTTCTCGTGAGCAGAACCGGCCGGTCGGCGGGCAGAACGGAGTGCATGAAGGCGGCGTGCACGAGGAGCAGCTGGACGAGCAGCCAGCAGAAGACGACCGCCGCCACTCGGCCGTAGATCTCGCGGGCAGTCGGCGGAGAGCGGCTGCAAGTGAACGAGGGAGTGGAAAGAAGGGACTCTGCCCCTACTGCTTGACCACCCGCAGGCGGACCCACAGCTCGAGCGGCAACGCCAGCGACTGGAAGCCGGCGAACGTCCAGCGGAAGGCGACGGCCACGCGCAGGACGGTCGGCGGCGTCCGGGCGGCCGGCCCGTCCACCCACTCAACGTACACGCCCGGCTCCACGCGCACCGTCTGCAAGCGAGCGGCCGTCAGCAGCACCCGAACTCTCCGCACGCTGTGGGCGAACCAGTGGACCACGAGGGCGTAGAGGTCGGCGGCGGCGGCCACCAGCAGCACGTGCCGGTAGCCCCGGAGAGCGGCCTCCCTCTTCCGCACGACCACCCACACGAGCAGGCAGGTCGAGAGGAGGCCGCTGACGAACGAGAATCGGTTCGAAATGAGGAGCCCCTCTTCCAGCGACGTCCGTTCGAACGAGCGCGGCGGAACGTCCATCGAGGCGAGCGAGTGAGAAGTGGTCGCGGTTGAACCCTCTGAGTGCCGGGGATCTTTAGATTGTAGCCGCGTCTGCCTTCTGGTCCACTTTGAATTGTAGTCGACCGGTTCCTTCGGAGAACGCCAACCATAGATGACTTCCGCGTCTCGCTGAAGCGACCGGTCGAGAGCGGCCGCCGACCGAAAAGAATGACGGCAGCAGTGAATGGGGGCAAAAAGTGGTGACAAGAGTGGGATTCGAACCCACGCCTCCGGAGAGACCACGACCTGAACGTGGCGCCTTAGACCACTCGGCCATCTTGCCTACGAGGGAGGGTGGGCGGCAGAGGTCTACAAGGCGGCCGTTTCCCCGCCCGCTGTGTGTGTACGCCGGGCGGCCGGCCGCTTGGAAGCGAGCGGCGGGGCGGACGGTCGGCTTTTTTGCTCCCGCGGATGTTCAAGGATCAAAGTTCCCTCTTTCGGTTGATCGCCACGCTTGATGGGCATTCTCTCGCTTGTCCGTGTCCTCGCCGTCTTTATTTGATCGAAAAGATCAAAAATGGAGGGAAGGTCGAAGGAGTCCGCGTGTGTCGACGAGCGCTCATGCCGGCCGGAGAGCAGCGGTCGAATGGAATGATCGGAGCTGAAAAGAGGCGGTCAGTGAGAGAAACAAGCAAAGAGGAACTCACTGCTTTTTTCTGCTTTGTGAAGCAATTCGAAACGATTCAAGCTCGTCTGCAGCACGAGTGGGTGGGCGGTGAGCGGCGAAAGGGGCAGATGGAAGTCGTTCGCCGGCGGCATTCGAGCGTCACAAGGGCGGCTGGCCGACTGTGCAGAGAAACACACAACGGAAGGATAGGGAGAGAAGAGAGAGACACAACAAACAGCACAATTCAAACCGTTCGACTCTCCCCGTACTGTCGATGGATGAAACCAAGAGGCCCTTGCTCTTCACGGAAACGATACGAGATGCTTCTCCGCCACAAGTCCTACGTCGTCGAAGCAGGGGTAATGGTCGCGATTGAATCGTGCTTTACGGGCAAGAGCTGCATTTCATCGTTGGGTGGAGGTTGTTTTGGTGTTTAGTCGGTTGACACGAGAACTTTCCAAACTGTTCTGTTGAGTCGTTGGGTTATCAATTCCGTGCAGCGTCCACATTGAATGCATATGACTTCGTTTTGTTTGCCAAAAATAATGGGAGAACTTCAAGTTTGACAGGAGTTTGAACACAGGCGGTTATTCCGCCGCAAAGGCATGCCTAATGAGCAGAAAGCATTGGTGCCTGGCTTTTGCGAAGTCTTAGCGATTGTTTCTAAACGATGATAGCAAATTATTCCGCTAGTACTCGGTAATTATGGACTGGTTCTTCTAACAGAATGTCCACATTGGCGTTTTTCTTTAGCGCATTCGTCAGCTTTCTTGTCAGTAGAACGGAACAAACGAATCACTTCTCCAGCAGCACTTTTCGAATGAGTCAAAGACAGATTTGCAGCGGGTTTATTCCGTTCCTTTTCCGGCGTACGCGATGGCTTCCGTAAGCCGCCAAACTACTTGGTGTTTCCGCGATTACAATGTCTTTCATGTCTTTGATCATTCGGCGGTCAAAAGGCAAGCGTTGTTGTTGGTACGATGGATTAGACTTCGCTTGTTTTAACCGTTATAGAAGGTTCGTTTGGAGATTTGAATTCTGCCGCGAGCACTTCGAAATTGTGCAGAAACGGGCATAAACTGTTTATTTGTGGTTGTTTTGCGGCAGCTCGCCGTTAGCTTTTCTAACAGTTTGCCGCTGAACAGGTCGAACTTTTATTCCGCATGGAAAACAATTCTTAGTTTTGTTAGGTAAGCGTATAAAACAATTGTTGCAAGTTGACTGAACAATCTGGATCGCAGACGTCCTTCTTGCGTAACGATCCGTGTGAATTCTTTCTTTAGCGATTTCGTCACGTTTATCGTCGGCTTATCGCAACGGAAAGAGGATGTCGATCAGCACTACCCAGAACGAATTGAAGGCAGCGATGCAACTTATTCCGTTGTGCCGGCGTAAATGACAGCTCGTTTAACGCACTTGAACGACTTGAACAGGCACACGAATTCCATTCTTGTTTGGGTTTGTAGGACGTCTTCAGTAGAAGCTTCAATTCGCATTTTTATGTGAACGGAAAGTGCTTGATGGTTAAAGTCGCGATCTAAAGTTCTTTTAAGAATCAGTTCCTTTTTTGCGTTCCCGACCGCTGCAGGGAGTGGTTTCTGTTAGTCACTTGCTCACCAATTTGTTGTTTGAATTCCGAAAAATCAAACACCATTCGTATTTTTGTTTGAAACGGCAAACGCATTCACCGATTACGAGTTTAACGAACGGGATTGAAGGCCTCCTGCTCGCAGTTGGGTTCCGGCGGCTCGTTTCTTTCGCGCGTTTGTCAGATTTATCAACGTCTGGACCAAACTCGAGAAGCAGACAGCAACCAACGCTTCTCTTACGGAACGACGGTAAAGATGTGAACTTATTCCGCACCCATGCCGACGTAGATGATTCTGGCAGGCCCGCTACTAAACGTAGACTTATTTGTTTGATTGCCCTTGCAAAGCCGCACTTCAGTTCGTTTTGCTGCGTGATTGCATTTCGAACACGCCTTTTATCCATTAGCTGTCGCATAGAACGTGCTCACTGGCATTCTTTTTTTGTGACACTGCTGCAGACACACTTTGTGCGTTCAATTGGCTGACCGTAGGGTGATCGAAACGAACAGAATGGCCTCTGTCGAACAATCTTTCTTTTGCGTTGTTGAAAAAAGTGAAGGGTTTTATTCCGTTTTCTAACGTCGTGATCGTTGGTTGCCAAAAATTATATGAGGAAGGCGGATTCGATGCTCCTTTCGGGCGTCCAATGAATGGGATCGTTTGGTTTTTCGTTCTGTGAGTAAAGGACGGTTTCATTCAGCGTGCATTTGAGGAGTTGCTTGAGGTTTATTCCGGCGTGAGGAACTGATGTCTCCTTTCACGAGTTTCAAACGTCTCTTGCCGCATTCAACAGCTGAGAGATGACGCATTGAACACCCGCTCACTGCTCAATTCGCTGAAATGCGTTTTCATTATTCCGCGGAGTAAGTTTAAAACGGCATTGTTTCAACAGTTAAACGAGCGAAGGCTGTAGGGGGCAATCAACGCGGAATAATGATCGTTTCGTGGGCTTCGATCGACGAGCGTGGCGAGCGGAAGCCGCTTATTCCGCTCTAGTGCCTGCGCACAATGAGGCGAATTCCGCGGGAGCTTGTATAGTCAATCTGTTTTTTGTTGTTGGGCGTTTGGCCAGTAAACAGAAGACCAACGACCAAAAGACGGATGTCCAGCAGATCTCGCCGCATTGCGCGGCTGTTTCGCTGGTTGATCGAACGCGTTGCTTATTTTGTGGACAAGGGCACGTCTTGTTCAATTCACGCGTGACGATGTAAGCGGAAATACGTGAAGGTTGAAAAGCACGAAGTGGTCGTTATTCCGCGTAATACTGCTTCCTTTGTTGAAGTTAACGTTCGCGGCTCCACTGAGTTTCTGAAAATAGCAATGAAAATGGGTTCCCTATCATGAAGTCAATTCATTTCATCTTTTTCACACGGAAAGTGGGTGAGGGTCGAAAGCATTCATTGTGCACCCGAAATCGCTTTGTCGTCGCCAGCACGTCAATCCTATGGATTTTTCCGTCGTGTTGAATCGACAGAACGGCGCGATATTCCGCTTACTGTTCCTGTGTAAAAAAAAGTGGCAGGGTTTTTCTTTTAGCGAACCGTTTGCTACCTCCAGTCCATTAATTTTTCGTTTCGCTTTGATCATCTCGTTTGGCTTCTTATTCAGTGCATTGGAAAGCTAGAGTTGCGAATTTTGCGGTGGACAGGAATTATTTTCTTCGTTTAATTCCGTGTGCCTCTCGAGGCAAGACAAGTGAAATCACGCGATTGAACAACCGGAAACCAATTCAATTCCGTTCTCACTTCATGTCTCGGACTGCGTCCCCAAAAGAGTCGAAAGGAAATGTCCCGGGTTTGTCGTAAAGTGGGCAGTTCATTCTTTCGGTCACAAGGCGTGTTCAGCATTCTTTAACGCAGCGGGTTCAACAAAGCAGCAGGAGATTCCGCTGCTCCGATGACAATGGGCTTTGCCTTGTTTGAAGCTGCCGGAAGAGTTTTCTTTCGTTTCAACGTGCCCGGGTCGGTTTGTTCTACTTCTTTCTTTGTTCGTTATCGGTCTTCTACCTTCTTTATTCCGGTCCTTGAGATTTGTCGTACTTGGAGATTTGTTTGCCGTTTGTTCGTGCCCCTGCACCTGATAATGAGTGGCGTAACCGTTTCGTTTTAATGAATGTTGGCAAGAGAACGCAGGTTTCTTTTCAGTTTTCGTGATTCGTAGACGAGACAAATTCCGTACATTCTTCTCAAAAGTGTATTACTCGGACTGCTTGAAGCATGTACAGAACTAATGGCCAACACGAGAGTTTGCAACTCTTTTCTGCCCTGAAGAAGTGAGTGGTCTATCTTGCTTTTACCTTCGTGTTGATAGGAACTCACGTGTTGCTTTCTTTGGTGATTGCTGAACGAAATGGCAAAGGATTTCGTGACCGTAATTCATTGATTGGAGAGCTGCAAGAAAGATGGATGAGTAGGGAGTGTCGTATCGCAGAAAGGACAGTTTTGGTTCGTTTTCGTTAGCAGCGGCTTAGTTTGTTTTCTTTAGTTGTCCGACGTTAATGCCTACTTGTTTCACTTGCAGACGGTTAGGGAAAGGACATCCGATTATTCCGTCCAGCCCTTTTGTCGGAAACCTTCGCCCAGATCCGACGGGTGCATCGCTTTAATCTTACGATTATGCATTTTGTTTGCCGCGTGCGGGTCATTTCGCCTGATTCAAAGGCTTGAATGCCCTTTTTTCCTTTGAGTCGCTGGAACGAAAGAATTAAGAATTCCGTAAGGACTAGTTGGTAATGTGCGTAATGGTGTGCAAAAGTGTCTACCATAAAACGAAGAAAACAGTTAATAGTTATCGGAGGAAGCAGGTCAAACCGCATCATGGAAGCGGGGGGAAGAGGCTGTCGATTGCTTGGTTCCTTTTGTTGTGGTCGACCAACAAGACCAATGATCAATTCCGCAGAACGTAATGGCTAATCGCATTCACTGAAAATGTGGAAAGAGGGGCGAACAGTTGTATCGCATGATGACAGCGGTGGGAATTTTCGTGAGTGACGGCAACCGCCTTCTTTTGCGTTGCTGAACGCTGAGCACATTATTTACTTTCATTGCAGTCTGTTGAAAGAAGAAGCAAGTTATTCCGTCCAGGGCTTTTGTCGGATACCTTCTGTTCCGTAAGAATTTGTTCAGGGCTCCACACGTTTTATTCCGCGTTCTTGCCCAAATTAGTCAAACTTTCTGATGATTGCTGGTCGTCAATTGGATTCTTTCTTTCACGCATTTGATTCGAAGCAGAGGAGATTAATTCCGAGAACAGCGACTGGAGGGCTGTCCAAATAAACGGGCAGCATCTTCCCCTTAGGTTTCCGTTAGAATAAAAGGATGTTCTCCACGTTTGGTTGATTGGTGGTCGAACAGAACGTTGTTTCTACTTATTCCGTCGGAATGTGTCGCGAACATCAGTTAGTTCCTTGTTATCGCTTCCATTCTCCGTCCTGAACTCGAGCAGCAAACAAATCGGAAAGAATAAACTGGCCTGCTTCCACCCCGCCGCCAATCCACCGTCCAGTCCACCGCTCAATCCTCGTCGGGCCAGCGCTGAAATGAAAGCAAGGAATTAGTCAAAGGATCGTCCGGAACTCACCGATTTTCGCCCAAAGCTCGCCACGACTCGCCGCCGCCCCGCTCGCCTCGTCGCGGCCGGCCGGGCGACACGACGGCGACGACGCGGCGGCCGGCTGCCCACTCGGCGGCGCGCGCACTCCCGCCTTTCGTGTGCGTCCGCCCGCCACACGCGCACTAATCAATCGGAGGGCAGGCGGGCGGTTTGGATGACCGACGAGGAGGTCGGCCGGGCGGGCAGATCGCCGCGTACCCCACCGCTCAACAAGCGATCCGCGGGTCGAGTGTTCTTGGAGGCCTTTCCACGGAAAAGTGGTGGGCAGAGATCTGCTGCTCTGTTCGACCCGCCTGTTGCCCGTCTTGCCTTTAGGATCTTTCGCGTGCGGGCGGGGGTCTTTCGCTTTCCTTGTTCCACGACTCTTCGGACGCGTACTGGAAGCCTGCAGCCGATTCGCGGCGAATTCCCGCATTCTGCTGCTCGTGAACCGCCCGAATGGCCGCCGAGTGCTCGAAACGCGCAGTCCCGTCTTGCCGTCGCTCTTGCCAAGGGCTCCTTCATGTGCTTGGTCAGGTCGCGTTAAGAACAACGCATTCCCGAACTCCTTTGTGGCCGACCCGAACACTCGAAAAACGAACGGCTGCTTTCGTTCACTCATGCATGGAACAATCATACACGACAATTCGAGCAGGAGTCTCCTATCCGTCGACGTGGCGGGTGCTCGTCGTGCGAACCAGTGCGCGATCGTTCGGAACAGCAAGCGGACGAGAAGCGCACGAGCTTCTTCGAGACTCGTCGGCGGAACGTAGAAACCAGAGGGATCGCCGAGTTCGAAGTGATCCTGCTAAAACAAACGAGTGAATGAGAGGAAGGTAAAGTCGAACGTACCGATCGGCCAAGCGGAAGCAAATGAACGAGGAGTGCAAGGCGGAGTTAACTGCTTGGAGATCCGTGGCGAGGAGCGAGGACGGGAGGAAGAACGAGAGCACAACAAATCGAATACAACACAGCAATGTATACAACGAACAGGCGCTCTCCTCGCTACTATGCTCAATTCCTTCCCGCTTCTTTCGGCCGCGGGGCGAAACCAAACGATCAAGAGCATTCTGCGGCTCCCGCCATCTTCCCTATCAAAGGCGCCTGATTGTCAGCAGTCGGTTGTTCGCTCGATTTACGGGCGTCGTGGCGGAGATGGTCGATGTTTGTCGATGGGTGAATGGCGGGTGTTGCAACACAACGATCGTTCTCTCTAGCTTTTTCTGGCGTTGCGTAAAAGATGTTGATTCCGTTTTTCTTTTTTGCCGTTTGGCCGTCAGTCTTCTGCCGTTTTTATTCTCCGTTTCTGCACGTGCAATTGCACCTAACAGCGCCGATCAGTTTGCATGAGTGACCGGGAAATTCGCTTGATTAAGGAGAACTGAAGGAGTCTGCCGCCGGTGACGAGCAGATTGCTTCGACTTTTCGTAAACGCGGGTTTTGCGGCAAGTTTTGCTTATATTCCGAGAAAGAGATCAATGCGCAGTAGCACTAGCCTTGATCACGCTCACTTATAAACGAGAAACGGGCGAGTCGGTCGATTTCGAACGGAGAGAGCCGGCAAAGACGATCAATCTGTGTTGGGAAGCTTGCGGCCGTCGTTTAAGCCCAGACATTTCGCCAGTCAAAGGGTGTTGACGGTGGAACGGCAGCGAAAGATCATTGATCGATGAGTGTGGGCGAGAGCGAGCGATCAACATTCCGCTGCCTTTCGTTTGCGACCGCGACGTCTTGGCGTGTTGTTGTGTACAGCCGTTAATGGTCACAATAAATTCGATTCTTTCCATTTTAAGACCAAGTTACGAACGATTCGCTTTCTTTGTTTCCAATAAACTGACTGATGAAGGGCTACCTATATTGACTTTTTCCGAGTGACACTCGCCGTCGAGAGAATTTTTAAAACAAAAAGTTCGTTTCAAGTGTTCGTTCGATTTGTCCGCTTGAACAACGCTTAAAAATTGGCAAGTTGGATGAGTTGACAAGAATTCGATTTCTACGCGTCGTTCAAATACCTAATATTCTCCCACCTGTTGACTGATTGTTCCCAACGGCAAGAAGTTCCGTTCAAGAAGAAAGGTTTCGTTAAAAATTCCGCAATGATGAGCCGGTTGGGTCGATAAGTTAAGTGCCGTGGTTTCAACTTCTTGCCGCGCAGCTAACAAAGGCGGAAAGCACATTCCGGGCGAGCGTTTGATATCTGCTGTTTAGATCACATTTCAGACAGCTTCAGGCAAGCGATCAATTGTTTCTAGACGCGTTGAACGTTAGCGGCATTTTGATTATCGTTGAAGCGGAGTGTTTGCTAGATACTCAATTCCGGTGCGGTTTAAATCAGGAAGTGTTCCCTCACGATGGCGCGTGTTTTCCGGTTGCCGGTGATTCCGTGCCGCATGCAAACATTGCCACTCGTGTTCTCTGCTGTTTGCTGGTGTAGGGAAAGTCGGAACGAGAGTAAGTCTGTCAATCGGTTCTTGAGGTCAAATCAATTCGTCTCGCAATTATTCCGTTTCGAATCCGTAAACGTAGTTTGGAGCCATAAGCTAGGCGTTCTTCTACCTTGTCCTTGATGGGACTTCAGGAGTAATTTATAGCCACAATGAACGTGTGTGGAAAGACGGTTCCTTTCAGTTCTCGTCGACAAGTACGTTTATATTTTTCCGCAAACTCGTGCACTAAGGAGAACAGTGTATAATACAAGCAGTGTAGTTGATTCAGTGGCATTCGTTAGTTGAAACCTCTATCCTTCGTCGGCGGCTCTATCAAACTCTTTGATTGTTATTTCGTTACGTGCCATTTCGTTCAACATCCACGTTATTCGCCTTTGCGATTACTTGAAAGCTTTTTTGGTCAGGATTATCATTCGCTTCTCGTCAGCTTTAGTTCGAAAAACTATGCTAATGCATGAACCGACCTGCCGGCAAAGCTGAACGACCGCGAAGCGTCCAACAACAACACAGATGAGGAGACCTGAAAGCAAACGAATTACATCAAAAAGTATTCGAAGAGACCGGCGCTTCGTTCAAAACCCACCGAAAGTTGTGCTCGGAGCGGACGACTGGCGGCCGCCGATCACTCGCGCGCCGTCGTGAAGGTCGCCGCCCGCAATCTTCGCGCGGAGATCTCCGCCGCCCGCCGACTCCTCCCCGCATTCCGATCAGATCACCCGCACACACGAGTGCCCCGAAAATGAACCCGAATTCAATCAAACACGAGTTTATTCTGCACACGACAAAGGAACAACAAGTTAGACGTTGTTCCACTGGACGGTCCACAGCGGCAGGTGGTCGTCGAGTTGGACGAAGCCGCGGTCGGAGCGCCGCAGCCGCAGGACGCGCGTGATGCCGCTGTAGGAGGACTCGCTGGCCGACAGCTGGGCGGGCGCGCCGTTCACGGTGGCCGACTGGAAGGAGGGGCCGCCGCGTAGCCCAACACCTCCACCTCCTCGACGGGCGGCAGCGTCAGCCGGGGCTGCAAGCAGAAGGGATGAGAGGTGTGAATGGATCTCCGCTGTTCGGCGTGCCTGCGGGCTCTCCAGCATCGAAATGTTGAGCGTGGCCCCGGCCGCCGTGTACGCGAACGCGAACTCGAAGCGATACGCCTGCGCGCTCGTCCACTGCGTCTCGTCGATCAGACGCTCGCCGTCCTCTCGTTTCTTATCTCGTGCTTGCAAGCCTCTTCCTTTTGGTGACGTTTGAACGTGGGCGGGCGAGTCGCACAACGCCGCGTGGAAACACGAGACTGCTCTCATCATTTTGTCCACGTTCAACAATGAAGCGTGCGAACTCGTTCGAGTTTGTTTGTCCAGAACGAATTCTGCTGTTCGATCACAGCTTGTGCGTGATTTTTGAACGACGACCACCGGATGGTTTTTTCGTTCGAACATGCGCGATCATCCGCTTCGCTCGCCCACCGCTTTTGTTTTTGAACGGATGACACCGCTCGGAACCTTCCGTTTCGAAAAGCTCGAATCACAAAACGCGGATCAACGCGTGCCGGCCGCCCCTTTTGATTCGAATAAAACCCAGAAAAGGGTTCGGAACGCGAGTCGTCTAACAAGAAGTCGCTTGTCGTCGAATCGTTTTCGCTCGTGATTTCCGTTCTTTTCGTGGAACACACCATCGGGGTGAATCAACGAGCCCCCCCGCTCTTTTCGCTGCGTGCGGAAGGAAACGACGAAAAACAGACGTGAAGAAGCGGGCGGCGTTTGTTTGTGCGACGTGGACTCGCGATTCCTCGCCGCCCGTCCGACGTGATCGGCGAGGAAGTGGGCGCTTTTGTTTGCTCAAAACGCCTCTCCATTTTCCTCTTCAATTCGCTGCTTTTTGCGGCCGAGTTCGTCGCCGCCGCATTTTCTCGCTGGCGGCAGCTCTTTTTTCTCCACGCACCTACGAGGGGATCGAAATTTTTTGAGTTTGCTGGAAGGGGACTCCAAAATTTTCATCGATTTTTGCGTCACGGCAACTCTCTTCCGTTTCGATTGCGTTCGCGTGCAATCAAGCGTAGTCGAACGCAAGCCTCTCGCTCGATCGTTCGCCGATTACTCACCGACCACCTCTCCGTTTTGCAATCAAGCCGCCGCTTATCAAAACCGAGCGGCGCGTTTCGAAAGCAAGCGGCCGCGGCGGACGGCGGTTTGTTCACCTGCGGGCCCTCCGCTCCGTTTTTCGCCTGCTTTCCGTCGGGCTTCGAATCGATCGGGGCAGCCGCCGAAAGGTCCGGTCGGCCGGGTGATTCGGCGTCTCGTTTCGAATGGAAAGCCGGCGGTTTGCGAATTCCAATCGATCGAGCGAACAGTCGGATTGATCGCCGAATCCCGCCGCCCACCACTCGCCGCTTCCTCGTTTTGCAAGCGGCCGAACAGAACGGTCGGCTTTGCGGTCAGAAACCGCGCCTCGCTTCGCTCACTTTATCGTTAGTTGAACGCGCGATCAAAACCACGGTTCTTACCGACCGAATGCGAAAGCTCTGGCTGCCTGCAGTCTCTGTAGGTGGACGTCCGGTCGCTTTGCTGGTCGGAACGTGTCGCTTTCCAACAGCCATTGGGAAGAACTCATTCGTTTTGTGCGTTTCGTGGACAATGGGGACCCCAGCTTTCGAGCTCTAGCGTGCCGAGCAACTCCCACTTTCTCTTACTTTCTTGAATTGCAGAATCGATCGAAACGTAATGCGGCTGTCGATGTACGAAAAGACGAGCACCTGCTTCTGCGGGGCGCACGTGCACTCGGTGACGCTCGTGATCGCCGCCGTCTCGGTGATCGTCCAGCTCGCGTGGTCGCTGCAGCAGGCCGTCTTCCACAGCCAATTGCCCGCCTCTTATCCCTCGTCTAACGCTTTCTTCGGCGTTTTGCTCGGGTTCGTGATTTACGGAACGCTGCTGTACGGCAACCTGCAACGACGGCCCGCTTTCTATTGGCCGTACATGATCTTGAACGTGGGTACAAGATGATTAGGAGGTTAGATATCTGAATGTTTAGGGCATCATTCTTGTGCTGAGCATTCTGGGCGGGGTGGCCGTCCTGCTTCTGCTGGCGAGCGGCCGTTGGATCGGCGAGTACGAGGAGCAGGATTTCGTCGCCTATGTACACGGCCAACGGGAACGAGACCGCCGGCCCGTGGATCCAACTGACGACCGAGAAGCGCGGGGATTTCTTCGTCGACTTCTTCGCGTTCCTCGTCGTCTACGCGCTTTCCCTCCTGCTCCACTGGTACCTCCTGACGATCGTCATTCGCGACTACCGCTTCCTGCGCGTCCAGGAGACTTTCGACGACACGTACAAGCGGCTGGAGAAGGAGTTCGAGTACCGCCGCGACGATAAGAACGGCGACAAGATCGTCTACGAGGCGTGAACGAGACGAATCTTTTTTTGAGTATTCTTTGCTACGTATCTTGAGCATTCATCTACGCGTATTTTTTGACCGAACCAATAAATCATCTCTCTGCGCTTCAAAAAGCTTACTATCGCCTATTCGTTTATTGAAATTTCCTAACAATGATTGAAGACGGAGTAGTTAGTTTCCGCTGAACGGACCGCACGGCAATTCCAATCGGTCGAGCTGCCCGTCGCGTCGTTTGATTCGAAGAGTCGAGAAGACGGACTGGAGGGCCTGACGACGTCGCCAATCAATCTCCACCACCTCCTTCTCGTCCAGAAAGGTCCAGTTCCTCGTCGTGTAGCCCATCTTCAACGCTCCTCGTTGTTCTCCGTAGAGGAACGAAAGGCCGATGAGGTCGGAGAGGGATTGATCGAAGCGGTGGCACTTCATGTACGTCCGATGACGATCCGCGTAGTCCTGCAGGCGGCATTGCCCCGTGGAGCCCGGTGGGGCGATGCACTCGGGGGTCATCGCGCACAAGTACCACCTGAAAGAAACGAGAACTCGGCCGACAGAATCGACCGCCCACGGACCACTTGAGGACGTGGCGGGTGTACGGCGAGTCGCTGACGAACTGGGCGGTCGCCTGCAGTTGGGGCACCTGAGCGACGAGGAGCGGGAGCGGCAGAAAGCGGTACATCCCTGAACACACTGGACTGCACGGAATGCTCGCTGCTTACCGGGATGAGTGGCCGCAAAGACCGAGTGGACGGTGAAGAGGCCGGCGGTTTGCGGAAGCAGGCGGCCGCCTTGGGCGCCCCGAATGAAGTCGCCCAACGAGGCGGCGGTCAGCCGAATGCTCGCATCAAAGAAGAAGAACGTCTTGTGTTCTTGAAGGGCTTCCTGAATGAAACACATGAAGGGAAGAAGAGAAGTGTGTGACAGACAATGATCGCCAGTTTGAACGCGTAAGTGCGCAGCTGGGCGACGTGCGGCGGATATTTGGCAAAATCGAAGCGGCGGTACTCCACGTTGCACCACCCCTTCATTTCGACGATCTGAGACAACTTGCAAAGAACAATGAGCACGAGAACTCACGTCCCACTCGCCCAACCCGATGTCGAAGACGAGGAACTTGGAGCGGGGGTAGTAGGCGGAGATGTTGCGAACGAGCACCCGCATCTCGCCCATGTGATTGCTGGAGACCGCCGAAACGAAAAGCGGCGACCAGTCGGCCGGGTCGATCGTGTCGAAATGGTGGGCCGCCCGTTGCGCGTCGCGCTCCAGCAATCCGTTGGCCGCCAGGCCCGCGTAGAGCGCGCAGTCGAACGGGCGGCCGCGTTGCACCTCGCCGTAGTCGTCGATCCCGCGGAAGCAGAACTGAAACGAGGAATGCCGTAAAAGAATATGAATTGAATTGGAAATGGGAAGCTTTATAAAGTTCTTGATGCTCACAACTTCGATGCTCACTCACGTTTTCCCCGTTACACAAGCAGTTGAGATCGAATTCCGGCCGCGTGTACGTGGGATCCAAGTTCGGCCGCCCCTTCGGCTTCTGCGTCTGCAATCCGACCGGCCCTTCCTCCATTTTGTGCGAAGAAGCGACCGGCGGAGGCGCGAGTTGAGCAGTTGGGAACTTTCCATTTGTTCTGCCGTCCATCCGCTCGTGATTCGAAGCAAAGTGGAGGACGCCGAAAACGACGAGGAGCATCAGAACGCCCGCTTGGAGCAGCTTGAGCGTCACGGCTCGTTCGGCGTGCTTCGGTTTGCGTTTGAAAGCGTGCGGACGGGAGAGCAGCAGCGGGACCAAGCTTTCTTCCATTACACTTCAGTTGTAGAAGGTAGCAGCGTTGTTCAAAGGACGGATGGTCGCGGTCAGCTTGAAATGTCCACTCAATCCTTTATAACATAGATTTAAAAAATCCGGCGTGCTTCCTTCAGCCGATGTGTTTCGTAATACAATCCTTCTGCCCGTTGTCCACGTCCGATTCCCTGTTTGCGGAAGGCGGCCGCCAGCTAACGCAGAAGCGGCCAGCTGGAGCGTCGGCGGAATGTTTGAGCAGCTGCTCCGCTCTTTTTTGTTGCTGTGGGATTCTTGCACGAGCGCTTTCATCCCTGCTTACTACTTACTTCTCCGGATTTGATGTTGCCGCACAAACGCCGTCATTTGTGTTTTTTGCTCTCAGTCATCGGTTTTGCACTCGTCATCTCGATTCAACTCTGTTTAGCGTACTTTGCCCTTCTGTCTAGCTATCAAACTTCCACTCCTGCTACTGCTCGTGGTCCTTCAATTCAACCACCAAAGCAAGCGGTTTATGGGCGGCGAGCCGCTTTTAATTTTAACGGCCTGCGGAGACGGCGGTTCAAGAAGGAGAAGAGGAAGTCGTTGGTTCAAAAGCCTCCCACCTCCACTTTCCCGTCTAATCGTTCGGTCAACGGATGGCCGAAGCCCTCGCTGGACGACCAGTTGGCGGCCATCGAACGCGAGTGGAAGGTCGAACGTGCGGCTGCCCGCTCCGAATTCCTCCGCTCTTCCTACTCGACGCCCTCCACTCGCATCATGGTGGTCTTGATTCCTCGATTGACCCGGCCGGGCGTCGTTCGCCCCGACTTTAATGCGGAGGTCAATCCCCACTGCGAACACGCGTGCGCGTACACGCTCGATCCGCGCCGACTGCCGATTGCGGACGGGGTCTTCGTTCAGCCGAACGCCATCGATTGGAGTGAGTTGAAGTTCGATTTGATGGTGGATCAATCGTTCGTTCTTGTTCAGACGGTCCAAAACGGTGGTCGAGCGACCAGAAGTTCTTCGCGTACCTGCGGGAGGCGCCCGGCCATTACAACAGTCTCCGCTTCAAATGGTCTCCGAACTTCTCTTCTTTGACTCAATCACTCTTCGCTTCAGGTCCCCGCCCTTTCAATTCAACTATACGGTCGGTTTCGTGCCTGGCTGCGACATTCGGGCGGGTTACGACCAGCTCGTGACTGGGGCGTCGCTCACTTCGGTTGGGATCCGCGGGAACATCCGATCGTGAGTTCTCTTTGTGGTTCTGTCATTGGTTGCTCGTTCAGGATCCTGAAGAGGATTGGGAGGAAGTGAAGGCGGCAGTTGCGAACAAGACGGGCGCCGCCTTTGCGTTGATTTCGAATTGCAAGACGAGAAGCAAACGAGAGCTGTACATCGACGAGTTCAAGCGGTGGGTCTCGCGTACTCTTCCCTCCACACGTTTGTTCGTTCCAGCCGCTACCCGCACCTACTCCAGCTGTACGGCAAGTGTTACGACAAGCACGGAAAGAAGTGCACGGAAGAGGAGTGCTTGCTGCCGAACCTCCGCTCTCATCGCTTCTTCTTCGCGTTCGAGAACGCCGTCTGCACGAACTACGTGACCGAAAAGTTCTTTCGAATCAAACGGCTGATCGTTCCGGTGGTGTTGCGACGGGCGGATTACCGCCGGCTGTTGCCCGACGACGCCTTCATTGCACTGGACGACTTCGAGTGCGCACATCTTTCCACTTATCTCTTTATTTGTTCGTTCAGCTCGATGTCCGCACTGGCCGCCCACTTGGAGCGTTTGATCGTCGACCAATCGCTCTACCTCGGCTACTTTCGTTGGACACGGCTGTTGGAGCGGCGGGATCCACCACGCCAACTGGAGGCCGCCCTGTGCGCGGCGTGCGAGCGGCTTTACGACGACGACGAGCGGCGGTCAACCTACCGAAATCTGACCGCCTTCTACTCGCAGGAACGTTGGTGCGATCTCGAATTCGTGCCCCGACTGCTCGAGAGACTAACGAGAGCGAATGCAACGAATGAGAAGAGCGGCCATTGACCGTTGATCGCTGGGATGAATGAATTTGCATGACCGTTCATTTCTTTGTCGTTGTTTCCGTTCGCTCGCTCACTTCACTGCACGTTCATTCGAGCGAGTGATTGGCCGCCTTTCTGTTCGCTTCGCTCCAGCCGGTCGAAATGCTCGTCCTCGCGGCCGACTTGCTCCTCGCGCTTGCCGGCCTCGTCGTTTTGGCGCCCGTTCTGCTCGGCGGCTGTGCGAACGACAAGAAGAAGGAGACGGCCGCCGACCGGGTGTCGCTCGTCGAGAAAATGACCAAAAAGGTCCAATCTTCCCACTCCCTAATCACTTC
Organism: Aphelenchoides fujianensis; assembly: GCA_024699865.1. NCBI lineage: Eukaryota > Metazoa > Nematoda > Chromadorea > Rhabditida > Aphelenchoididae > Aphelenchoides > Aphelenchoides fujianensis. Next base: position 298,570 of record JAMPIO010000114.1, read on the forward strand.
GTTGCTTGCAGAAATCGACGGTCATTCTGGACAACACGACGACGGTGGCGGGCCTGAACTCGAAGAAGAGCGCCTCGTCTAAGCGGACGCAGACGGCGGTCGAAATCGTCGCCGGGCACCGGACGGAGCGCTCCGCCCACCCGCCGACCGTCAAAATCCGCCCGCGCACCGTCTACGTGAGTCCTCCCCGCTCCGTCCACTTGCTCTCGCTTCGTTCAGAGTGCGACCGGCATGCGCGAACACCAGTACGAGATCACGGTGTCGCCGGAGGCCAAAAGCTCGTACTACGCCTTCCAGTCGAGTGCCCACCGCAAGTACCTGGACGAGGGCCGGCCCACGACCGTCTCCTGAACCCTTCTTTTGTGTGCGTCTGTGAGTAGCGAATAAACGGGGAATATTTTGCCGATTGGATTGGAAGATGCCGCTGGGTTGAGCAGAAGATTAAAACAAATCAAATGCCGTTCTTGGTTACGTCCCGTTGTCGCTATTAAAATTAGACGCGGATTAACGCGGAAGTGGAGTCGTAGGCGAGTGATGACAAAAGAAGGTCGCCGGCTGCCTGTTGGAATCGGATTGGAATCGAATTGGAATCACCGCCCAACAAAAAACAAGCGGGCGGCTCGAATTTCCGCTTGCGCACTCGGCCGCGTGTTTGCTCTTCGAAACACCCGCCCCTCTCGTTCGTTCGTGTTTCTGCGGTCACGATTCACTTCCGGCTTGGCCGTTCGCTCGCCAACATTTCGGCGATCAGAGGTCGTGATCGCCGACAAATCGAACGGAGCAAACACACGAAACAAAATTCGATCCAATTTGCGTCACTCTTCCAATCGACCGTCGTAAAGAACAGAAGAACGCGGTGAAAGATGCATAGCATTTTATCCAGCATCTCCTTCTATTTTCTTCATTACGAAACAAGAACAGATATTGGCTGATCAACACTCGTGGACGGTCATTCCTTTCGTCCCGATTGCCTCCCACTGGCCACTTGCTTCGTGTCCCCGTTTGTTTGCTGATCGAAGTGCGGGCGACGAGAGCGCGTGCACGCTCATCACTTTTCTTTGTTCTTCGCCCCGCTTGTCCACTTGCGCGCCGCGCGGCTCATGACCCACGAATTTGCGGCCCGTTCTCTCCGCCCCGACCGACCGCTTCGATTCGGCCGCCCGCTTGACCGCCGCTCGTGTTCGCCGCGCACGCGCTGATCGGATCAAGGCGGAGCGATTGGAGGGTCGAAACGGAGGTCGAAGTTTGATTAGCGACTGGGGATCAAGAACGAGGAAGTTCCTTTGATTTGGCCGTTCATTTGTGTTGGGTCAAAAGTGAATAGGTAGTCGGCTGTATCACGCGTGTTTGACGGGCGTCCGTGCTCAATCAATTGCTTCTTATTCGATTTTTATTCAAACCAGCGACGTCTCTACTTCGAAACAAACCATGAAGCTGCCGATGGACCGCCGGAGTTGCCTGTTCGGTATCGACGTTCACGTGAGTCCCTATTTCTTTGATTTCTTTAACTCGTTTCTTTCAGTTGGGCACTCGAATCGTCTCGTTAATCGGCCTCTCGTTCTGCGCGATTTCCGCCGTCCCGCTCCTCGTGCTTCGCGTCGTCTACGGCGGCGGGAGCATCGGCGGGCTGGACGGCATCAAAGACGCGCTGACCTCCGACACGGCCGCCTTCCTCCTTCTCCTCTTCGTTGTGGTCGATGCGGGCTTGCTGGTCGGGAACCTTTGGCGAAAGCGGCTCCTCTACCTGCCGTTCCTGTTCGTCAACCTCGCCTCCGCCCTCGTCGTAGGCGTCCTCCTGCTGATCGCCGCCGTCTTCGGATCGATCGGCCTCTTCTCCACCGACCGGCAGCCGCCCGCCGACCGGCCGCTGGATCCGGCCGCCCACCGCGTGTACCGCGTGGACATCGCCGCCGACTTCCCGGCCGCCGGCTGCTGCTCGGAGGAGATCACGAACTTCGCGCTGGCCTCCGCCATGCTCACCGCGTACGTCGTGGTGTTGGGCGTCCTCCTCGCCGCCCACTGCTACGCGCTCTCGGTCGTGTGGCGCGGCTACCGGCTGCTCGGCAAGTACGCCGACCTCGATGAAGAAGTCGCAAGTTCCAACGGCGACATTCCGACCAACGGGGAGATCAAAGCGGAGAAGCAGACGGCCAAGAAGCAATTCGATGGGCGTTTTTGAATTTTTTGTGATCGCTGCGCTACAACGAATAAACGAACCAAAATATCTCGCTTTAATGGTTCACGATTTCCTTTTGCAAAAAGAAGCTGCCTGTGGCAGAAATCGAACCTGCGTCGCCACGGCCACAACGTGGAGTACTAACCACTATACTACACAGGCCACTAATCAAACCCGTAGATCCGAAAGACAGTCCGCTCGCTCCACACCCGGGAGTCGTTCGGTCGGACGATAATGAGCAGTGCGACGAAACTCATTAGTTTTGATGAGAAACAGGCGGGTTGCTCTTCCGTGCGCCCGCTTGTCCGCCATTCGCAGGTTTCTTCGCGAACGACGTGAGAGAACGCAACAGATCAACAGTTGCATCGTTTATTCAGCCACGAGCTCCTCGCGGATTGCATCACTCGCTTTATCCCCGACTCTTTCGTCCGTAACGCCGTCGGCTCTTCTGGTTGTTCCGCTTCTTCACCACCGCCTTCTTGGATCTCTTCGTCTTTCGCTTGTCGGTGGGCCGTCCTTGGGTCGGGTAGGTGGGATTGGTCAGCGGGAAGCACTTGACGCCCTCTCCTGCGGACTGGCAATCGGCGTGAGCTGGAGGTTGCTTGCGGGCGTCTTCTTTCTTCTCCGCAGGCCGTTGCTTGATTCCGTCGTATCCCGGACACTTCCCGAGAATGTTGAGCTTTTGGATGTCGCCCTCCGAAAGCTCGCCGTTTACGTGAATGCGAAAGTTGCCCTAGAGAACGAAATGAACAACGAAATCGTGGAGTCCCTTAACCTTTTTCGGCTTGATCGTCAGTGACGTCCAGTCCTTTGACATGGCGGTGTCTAAACGCGATGCAGCAATCAATCAACTGACAAGACCTCGGACTAATGGGCCTTACCATCGTAGTGCATGATCTGAAACTAATTCACGTAAAACCGGCAGCAGAGAACAAGCCACTGACCGATTTGTAGTCGTAAGGGGTCACGATGTCGAAGTCATTGGCCGAATGAACATCGAAGGCATCTAAAACACTGTGTTTCGAAATGCGTACCGTGCTTACATTTGTATTCTTCATCGATGTTCTCCCACACGAGAGAAATGTACTGGTCTCTGCAAACCGAACGATTAGCGACCAGTGCGCTCAGCAAACCTGTCCGCTCGTTGATGTTCGTGGCCGATGCCTGCAATGAAAGCTGGCTATCTTGAGGATTGTGGAGTGAACAAACCGAGCGCGTGCATGAACTCGTGTTGAATAGTGTGGGCGTAGAGAAGACAACCCAACGTCAAGGACATTTCCTGCCTTCCGACTGAAAGAACAAGTGATTAGTGGCCTGCTTCAAAGCGTCGCACCGAGGCGTCCAAGAAAAGACGTGCAGCCATTCCGTTGATCCACGTCCACGTAGTCGCGCACCTTCGAGACGTCCGTGTGCTCAACGAACTTGAAGCACGACTTCTCCTCCAACTCCCGCAGCGCGTTGTGGATTCGCTGACGGCTACAAACAAAAGTGGGTGGGCGGTGAATACGCTTGATCTCCGCAGAATCAAGCAGCCCGTTCACTCACTCGTAGTCCGTGTAGCTGTCGGCCAGCCTGTAGTGGAGGGTGTTGTTCAGCCAACGAAACGAGCGGGCACTTTCTTTGCGGATGTCGAAGGCCTTCAACGGATCCTTCAACGCCTCCGCCCGTTCCTTCTGCTCGGAAGTCATCACTGAACGCGTGCAGCCTTCATTTCAACACCGAATGCTCGGGGCCTTACTGATGTCTCCGCCGAACAAGTGAGGGCGCTGATGCTCCGCGACGTCCATTCGATTGATCTCGTGGATCGGATGGGAGTCGACCGAAAGGAAGACGAGCGGTACAAAAAGACACAGCCGGAGTGGAAGCGATGGAGCGGCGGCAATCATCTTGCTTTGCACTGAAGATGATCGCTGAATTGAAAAGACGGGCAGAATGTTCGCATTTTTAAACGGTTTCCGTTTTACGATCTTCCGTTGGCTGCGTCGGATGAGCGGCTACCTACGTTCTGTAGCGTCGACCGAACGAACGTCGGGTTTGTTCAGTTGCCGACCTTCAAAGGGAGACGAACGGAGAACGATCGGTGGGAACTTTTTTGTAGTGAGCAATGTGATCTTCTGTTGTTTGTTAGTTTTAAAGGGGTCTGTTGGATCATTCGCCTACTAAACGGAAAGATCACTTACCTCTCTGTTGAATTCCACAAATTTTTGTTTCATGAGACTGCCGCATTGTTTTCAAGAGACTAAATCGTTGATCACGAGCAGAAACGTTCCTTCTTTTCGCTCGACCCGCTTATCTCCGCTCGCCAGACACATTGGAAGCGCGTTGCCGGCCGTGGCGGAGGTCAGAAGTGCAATTTCTGCCTAATTGCGTGGTGATAAGACGGCCGAAAACAAATGCACCACAAAAGAAGGAAGCAAACGGGCGTTCGAAAACAACGAAAGGAATTCGCGATCAGGCGTTTCTTTCCTTTCGCTGCTTCACTTCCGTCGACCGGCAGCATTCGTGCTTGTTTGCTGCGGAATGCGGTCGTTCTTGCTGCTGCTCGCTGCCTGTCTTTTGGTCGTCGGCTGGATCGATGGGTCAAATCCCGCGGTCAACCGGTTGTCGTCCGCTTTCGTCGACCCCTCGGAACGAGTGGATTGCGGGCCCGAACCGAATGTCTCGGCGGACACCTGCACCGCACGTGGGTGCATTTGGGGACCGACCTCGACGCCCGTAAGTCCACTCGATCGATCCAAAATCAATCGTGTCGTGTAGGCGGAACAGAACGTTCCGTGGTGCTACTTCCCGCGACAAACCGGCTATTTCGTGTCGCCGGATGACGCGAGCGTGTGGAAGAAATCCCCGAGCTCTCCGCCCAATCCCTTCGGCTCCGATGCGCCCACCATTCGCTTTAAGCAGACGGCCCTCGGAGCGGGGGTCCGGTTGACCATCGACACGGATGACAGGCGAGTGGAAGAGGAGGGAAAGGGCATGAGCGTTCGTTTCTCTGCAGTTTCGTGCCCGACATCCCGCTCAACCTCTCGCCCACCATCCAATCGAACGAGCAGCTGGTGGTTCGCGTGCGGAACACGACCGTCGCCTCGTTTTCAGTCGAGCGAGCGGGCAGCGGACTGCGCATCTTCGACACTTCGATTGGTGAGTGCAACGAACGAATGCTTCTACTTGTGTGGTGCAGGCGGCTTTCTGTTCGGCGACCAGTACATCCAGCTTTCCACGTTCATTCCCGCAAAGAACATCTTCGGCTTCGGCGAGCACATCCACCAGACCATTCGGGTGAGCACCGAAGCAGAAGGAGACGTCTGTTGATTGATTCTTCTGCGTGCAGCACGACTTGAGCGGTTATCGCACGTGGCCGATGTTCGCGCGAGACAAGGCGCCCAACTCGGCGGATGGGCGGACCGAAAATCTCTACGGTTCGTTCCCTTTCGTCCAATCAACCCTCCTTCTTCTCCAGGAGTGCACAACTTCTACGTGGCGATCGAAGACGACGGGAAGGCGCACGGCGTCTTCCTCCTGAACTCCAACGCGCAAGAAGTGGTGACCGGTGGGTTCACTCAAGAGAAAGACCGTGAAATGAGAGCAATCCGAAAGGTCCCGGACCGCACCTTACGTACCGAGCAATCGGCGGCCGCTTCGACTTTTTCTTCCTGCCCGGACCGACGCCCGCTCAAGTGGTGCAGCAATACCAGCAGATCATCGGTCGCCCCTACCTGCCCGCCTACTGGGCCCTCGGCTATCAAGTGCGTTCTTCCAAGTACCTGCAATCAATCAACCTTCGCCTCGTTGCAGTTCTGCCGGTGGGGATACGCGAGTTTGGACGACTTGAAGGCGACCATCGGTCGCATCCAGAACGCGCAGATCCCACTGGATGTCGTCTTTGCGGACATCGACTACATGGAGCGGTAGGCGAGCAAAGAGGGACACGAATTACTGATAGTATGTGTCCAGGTACAAGGACTTCACGACGAGCAGCGCCAACTGGTCGGCATTCGCGGCCTACGCGGACGATTTGCACCAAAAAGAGATGAAAGTCACGTTGATCTTCGATCCCGCCGTCCAAGTCGACTACGATTCTTTTCAACGGGCGGTCGATCAAGTGAGCGGGGAGAAGGAAAGGTCGTTCAAACGATCCTTGTTCGCTGCAGAACGCTAACTTCATCAGCTGGCCGGCCGCCGCGTACGTGGACCACGAAATCCAGGACGAGTACCCGCTGGCCAAAGACACGAACTTCATGCTATCGGTCGTCTGGCCCGACAAGCACGTGGCCTTCCCTGGCAAGCGCTCTAATCAAATCATTCGATGAACGTGTGTTCCTTGAAGACTTCTACGACGACACGAACCAAACGGCGGACTGGTGGGTGGGCGAGTTCGACCTCTACCACAAGACCGTTCGTGATCGAATGGACAGAAAAAAATGATAGAATGATTGCAGATGGCATTCGACGGGATTTGGATCGACATGAACGAGGCGAGTGCATGGAGAGTTCTGCGTAGAATCCTCTAGTCCACCGAGCAAAGTCATTGCTTATCGCCTTTCGTTTCAGCCTTCATCGTTCGGCACGAACAAAGAGCACTGCTGCGGAGGAATGTGAGTGTTCTCCAGTCTTTCGCACATAAGGCAAGTTTAGTCTCGACCACCCGGACATCAAATCATTGCACTGTCCGCTGACCGGCGACGACGCCGGTTGGGAATATCCGCCGTACATGACGTGGTCCGCCTATCACTACGGCGATGTGCCGCTCTCCGAAGACACCGTTTGCATGATCGGAGTGGTCAATCGGGGCAAGCAGCGAGTGTTCGACACGAAGAGCCTCTACGGCCTCCGCGAGACGATCAGCACCGCCCGCGCGATGAAAGAAGTGCTGGGGAAGCGCGGCCAAGTGATCTCTCGCTCCACCTTCGCCTCGTCCGGCCATTACGGCGGCCACTGGTTGGGCGACAACAACGCCCGCTGGGAGGACCTCCGGACGGCCATCATCGGCGCCCAAGAGTTCAACATCTTCGGTGAACAGCAAGCAGATTCCTTTCAAGCATTCATCTTCTGCAGGCATCCCACACGTCGGTTCGGACGTCTGCGGATTCGACGGGGACACGAACGAAGAGTTGTGCCTCCGCTGGCAGCAGCTCGGCGCTTTCCACTCCTTCTTCCGGTCCGTCCATCTCCTTTCCACTCACTCTTCGTTCTTCCAGCAACCACAACATCATTGGGGCCATCCCGCAGGATCCGCCGCAGTGGAATTCGGTTGCACAGGCGACGCGCACGGCCAACCTATGGCGTTATCGTCATTTGCCGTACTTGTACAGGTGGGAGATACGAGAATGAAGAAGACACTCCTTTTTGTTGCTTGCAGCTTGCACTTTGCCGCTTCGAAGGAGGGCGGCACGGTGATCCGCCCGGTGGCCTTCGAGTTTCCGCGCGATCGGCGAGCGTTCGATCTGAGCTACCAGTTCATGTGGGGGCCGGCCGTGATGGTCATTCCCGTGACTGACGAGGCAATCCATCTCCCACGCGCCTTCTTTTATGCTCGTGTTTGAAGAACGTGGACTCGGTGGACGGCTACCTGCCGGAGGAGGCCGCGTGGTTCGCGCTCTACGGCTCGCGGTACGGCGTGCAGGCGGCGGCGGGCGACGGGACGTTCGAGGCGCCGCGCAACTCGTCGGCGCCCGCGTTCGTGCGCGCCGGCCACGTGCTGCCGCGGCAGGTGCCCGCGCTGACGACGGCGGCCGCCCGTCGGCAGCACTTCCAGCTGCTGATCGCGTGCGACGAAACGCGCACGGCAAACGGCCGCCTCTTTTGGGACGACGGCGAGCGTCTGATCGACGAGACGCAGTGGACGAGCGCGCAGGCGTACCGCTTCGAGTTCGCGTTCGCGTACACGGCGGCCGGGGCCACGCTCAACATTTCGATGCTGGAGAGCCCGCAGGCACGCCGAACAGCGGAGATCCATTCACACCTCTCATCCCTTCTGCTTGCAGCCCCGGCTGACGCTGCCGCCCGTCGAGGAGGTGGAGGTGTTGGGCTACGCGGCGGCCCCCTCCTTCCAGTCGGCCACCGTGAACGGCGCGCCCGCCCAGCTGTCGGCCAGCGAGTCCTCCTACAGCGGCATCACGCGCGTCCTGCGGCTGCGGCGCTCCGACCGCGGCTTCGTCCAACTCGACGACCACCTGCCGCTGTGGACCGTCCAGTGGAGCAACGTCTAGTGGCCGTCCTTTTGTCTGTTTGCTGAATAAACCGGTGATCCGTGGTTGATCGGGCTTCGGTTAGTTCTCTGGACGGTTGGGTGTGCGGGAGATCCGATCGGAATGCGGGAGGAGTCGCCGGACGGCGGAGATCTCCGCGGAAGATTGCGGGCGACGACTTTCGAGACGGCGCGCGAGTGACCGGCGGCCGCCAGTCGTCCGCTCCGAGCACAACTTTCGGTGGGTTTTGAACGAAGCGCCGGTCTCTTCGAATACTTTTTGATGTAATTCGTTTGCTTTCAGGTCTCCTCATCTGTGTTGTTGTTGGACGCTTCGCGGTCGTTCAGCTTTGCCGGCAGGTCGGTTCATGCATTAGCATAGTTTTTCGAACTAAAGCTGACGAGAAGCGAATGATAATCCTGACCAAAAAAGCTTTCAAGTAATCGCAAAGGCGAATAACGTGGATGTTGAACGAAATGGCACGTAACGAAATAACAATCAAAGAGTTTGATAGAGCCGCCGACGGGCAAACGAAAAGAACGCGTCATGAATTAACAATGCAATTGAATCAAAAGCACTGATTTGCGATGATGTGAAACGAGAAGTCGTTCACAACCAGGCATATCATGCGGTCGCGGAATAACGGAAGCATACTTGTCGACAAGAACGAAAAGAATCCTCTTTCTACCCTTCACTGCGACTATAGATTAATCCTGACATTCTATCAAGAAGATGGTGGAAGAATGCTTACCGTGTGACCCCCAACGCACTCTGGGAGTTCGAGACGGAATTTTTGTGAGAACATTTGATTTGACTTGCAAGAACCGACTAACGGCCATTAACTTTTGTTCTTTGACACTCCTACACCAGCAAACAGCAGAGAACACGACTTGCGATGTTTGCATGCGACACGGAATTTATCCGGCGGCTGGGAAGCACGCGCCATCGTAGGGGAATACTTTTTGATTTAAACGCAACCGGAATTTAGTACCTAGCAAACGTTCAATTGCCACTGGAATAAAAATCTCTTTACAAACAACGTGCCTAGAAGCAATTGATGGCTCGCTCGAAACTGACTGAAGCATGATCCGACCAGCAAGAAACACACGCCCGCACCGTAATACGCGCTCAGCCTCCGTTAGCTGCATGGCATGAAGTTGAAACCACAACACTTAAGCTTTACGCGCCATTCGCCAATTCGCGGAATTTGAAGCAATTCCCTTTCGCGCTAACGAGACCCCTCTTGCTGCTATGACAATAGTCAACAAGCGGACGAATGGCAGGTGTTTGAACAACGCGTAAAAACAGAATCCTTGTCAAGTTCGTTCAACTCGCCGATGCTTCCGGTCGTTCATTCGAACTGATTCAGTGGACACCTCAGGCAAGCTTCTAATTCTTGGAAAAGCACCTTCCCTCCACGGGAGTGTCACGCGGAATAAAAGCAACAAGGTGCGCCATCTGTCGCTTGGTAAGACCCTAAACGAACGAATGGTTTGCATCATGAACGGACTGAACGTGCAGAGGAACGCAGTGACTGTCAACCTCTCTAATAACCCCCGAAACAACACGTCAAGACGTCGTACTTACAAACCAAACGAACCACTGCGGAATGTCGGTCGCTCACTCTCGTCCACGCCCGTCGGTCAACAATCAATCATTCGCTTCTAACCTTTCGCGGAATAAAGCAACTGACACGCCGTCGCCTTCCGAAATGCTGGGCTCCAACGACGACCGCATGCCTGTCAGAAAACGATCGTCTTCGCCGCCTTCTTTCTCCTTTTTTGGCCTTCACGACTGTTCGCCCGTTCACAAGTGAGCGTGTTCAATGGTAGGGCTACTGCTACTAATAGAACTCTTTCTCGGAATCAGTGTGAAACTATCAGCGGAACGCTCGTACACGAAACCTCAAAACAGCTACTCTTCTCCGGCCACAGTCGCCTCCAGACCTCAATCGAGCGGAATTTTTCGTTCACTTGTGCGAATCGATCGGCGCTGTCAGGTGCAATTGCACTTGCAGAAACAGAGATTGAAAACGGCATAAGATCGCGTGGCAACGGTCATAGGCACAAAATAAAAAACGGAATAAACTTTTTTTACGCAACGCCAGAACAAGCTAGAAAAAATGGTCGGTGTTTCGAAACACCCGTCATTCATCTATCGACAAACATCGACTATCTACGCCACAACGCCCGCAATTCGAACTAACAACCGACTGATGACAGGCAGCCGCGCTCAACAGCGAAGGCGTCGAAGAGCCGCTGAGTGCTTTTGAGCGTTTGGTTTCGCTACGCGACCAGAAGAAACTGGAAAGAGTCCACCAAAAAGCGAGAGGAGTGTGCTTGTCCGTCGCGTTCATTGTTGTATTCGATTTGTTGTGCTCCTCCTCTCACCACGGATCCCAAAACGAGGGAACTCCGCCTTGCACTCCTCGATAACTCACGTTTGTTCGAGCAATCGGTACGTCTACCTTTTCATTCGTCTCATCCACACTTGTGTTTTCAGCGAGATCGCTTCGAATTCGGCGATCACTACTGTTTCTGCGCTCCGCCGACGACTCTCGAAGAAACTCGTGCGCTTCTCGTCCACTTACATCTCCGAACGATCGCGCACTACCACACACTTCGAGCACCCGCCACGTCGACCGATAGGAGGAGGATTCTTGCTCGAATTATCGAGTTTATTCCATGCTTGAGTAAACGAAAGCAAGCAGCCGTTCGTTATTCGCGTGTTCGGGTCGGGAGTTCGGGAATGCGTTGATTTTAACGCGACCTGACCGAGCACATGAAGGAGTTCTTGGAAAGAGCGACCGCAGGGCGGGACTGCGCGTGATCCGATCCGTGCGGTGCATGAGCAGCTGGAAGCGGGGATTCGCCGTGAATTGGCAACAGGCAGCCGGTTTCCAGCTTGACAAACCATGCAGCGGTAGAAGCAGGCGACCGCCGCCACCACGCAAGAGATCCCAAAGGCAAGACGACCACCGGGCAGCTCGAACACAGCAGCGAATCGCTGACCAACCACTTGTTCGTAGAGTGGCCCTCATAAAAGCGACAGGCACGCCGTGAGAACACTCGACCCGCGGATCGCTTGTTGAGCGGTGGGGTACGCGGCGATCTGCCCGCCCGGCCGACCTCCTCGTCGGTCATCCAAACCGCCCGCCTGCCCTCCGATTGATTAGTGCGCGTGTGGCGGGCGGACGCACACGAAAGGCGGGAGTGCGCGCGCCGCCGAGTGGGCAGCCGGCCGCCGCGTCGTCGCCGTCGTGTCGCCCGGCCGGTTGCGACGAGGCGAGCGGGGCGGCGGCGAGTCGTGGTGAGCTTTGGGCAAAAGCGGCGAGTTTCGGGCGATTCTTCGGCTAACTACTTGCTTTGATTTCAGGGCTGGGCGGACGAGGATTAAGCGGAGGATTGGTGGCGGAGTGGACGGTGGAGTGGAAGCAGGCCGGTTTATTCTTTTCCCGTTTGTTTGCTGCTCGAGTTCAGGACAAACGGCAGCAAAAAGAGGAATTAACGGAATTAACGGAATTAACGGAATATGTGGACGAAACGAGCGAAAGACGTACTCTTCGATCATATACCAACGAACCTGGGATATTTCGTCTTGTTTCAACCGATAACTAACGAAAGGTGCCGCACGTTTAAATCGGCGCGGGTTCGTGACCTCTTCGGCATTGAAGCAGCAAACTAGACAATTTTTCCCGGAATTAATCTCGTCCGCTTCGAATCGAACGCGTGAAAGAAAGACCCGAATCAACGACCAGCAGTGGCTGAAAAACGAAAAATTAGGCAGCACATACAACGCGGAATAGCTTTTCCAAGGCCTCAACACGTTCTTACTGAAGTGAAGGATTGCGGCACAAGCCGTGGACGGAATAATCAGTCAATGCCTTGCAAGCGACTGCATTAAAACAAGCCCATTTATCAACGTCCAGCAACAAATAGAAAAGAAGGTGTTCACGGCCACTAACGCAAATTCCCACCGCTACCTTCATGCGATACGACCCCTTGTCCTTTCAACCTCTCGATTTCAATTCCTGCATTAATTCACGGCTTTCGCGGAATTGATCATCGTTCTACTCGGTCAATCACAACGAAAAAGCCAAGCAATCGAAAATCTCTCGCTCCTCTTCAGTGGCGCGATACCATTGAATTATTTCGATACCGATGGTGCAACTGTCCAGTTCATCCTTTTGTTAGTCGTGTTTAAACGCCGATACGTACCGTACCAAGTAGTACTCACGGAATTCTTAATTCGTTCGTTCCAGCCACTCAAAGGAAAAAAGGGCATTGACGCCTCGTAATCGGTCGAAACGACCCGCACGCGGCAAACAAAATGCATAATCGTAAGATTAAAACGATGCACCCGTCGGATCTGGGCGAAGGTTTCCGACAAAAGGGCTGGACGGAATAATCGGATGTCCTTTCCCTAACCGTCTGCAAGTAAATCAAGCGGTTTTAATGTCGAACGATCAGAAAAAAAAAACTACGCCGCTGCTAACGAAAACGAACCAAAACTGTTCTTTCTGCGATACGACACCACCTGCTCATTCATCTTTCTTGCAGATCTCCAACAGAGGAAGGACGGTCACGGAATCACTTGGCATTTCGTTCAGCAATCACCAAAGAAAACAGCACGTGATTTGCTGTCAACTTGCAGGTATAAGCAAAAAAGACCACACTCTTTTAAGGCAGGGAAAACGCAAATTTTTGTACCGATCTTTAGTTTTGCATACGCTTCAAACTGTGCGCGTAATACACTTTTAGGAAAAATGTACGGAATTTCGTCTTGTGTGGACACACCAAAACAGAAAAGAAATCTGCGTTCCCTGCCAACATTTTTGAAACGAAACGGATTCGCCGCTTAATGACAGGTGCAGGGGCACGAACAAACGGCAAAGGAACTACCTACTACGACAAAAGCCGTGGGGCGGAATAAAAGAAGTAAAACACCGATTACAAACTAAGAAAAAAGTAGAACAAACCGAACCGGGCACGTTGAAACGAAAGAAAACTCTTCCGGCAACTTCAAACAAGGCAAAACCCATAGCCGGCGGCACGGCGGAATCTTCTGCTGCTTTCCTCGACCTCACTGCGTAAAAGAAGTTGTTGCGCATAGCCTAGAGCTGAAAAAACGAACTGACCACTTCGTGACAAACGCTGGACATCTCCGGCCATTCTTCCGCCTTCTTCGAGGTTGAAGGCCTCCGACAGAAAGGGTGGACGGAATAAAACTCGTTTTTCGGGCTTCCAATCACTCGATCCGACGGTTTTGCTTGAAGAGAGCATTGCTCGCTCCAAACACATTGGAGTCGCGACCGTTAACTTCAACAAAGGAAACAGTACTACGCGGAATAACGATCACTTGGTGCCTTTCAACCTTCACGTATTTTCACCTGCACCGCACACGTAAAACGGACAGAAACCTTCATTGTCCACAAAAAAGCATCGTCCAATCAACGATCGAAAGATCCGTTCAATGCGGAGAGACACGCTGGGCATCTGCCTTCTGGTTGCGAGTGTTTGTTGACTGCCGAGAAGCCCACCAACAATCAATAGATGCGATCGGTTGTTTCACTCCGTGGGCGCCGTATCGAGGCGGAATTCGCCTCAGTGTGCGCAGGCACTAGATCGGAATAAGCAGCGTTTCGCTCGTCACACTAACTGATCAGCGCCCCCAAAACGGCAAGTTCTACGCGTTGAATGCCGCCCACAGCCCTCGCTCGTTTAACTGTCGAAATCGATTTGATTTCAGACGTACACAACGGAATAAAGAAGACACATTTCAACGAATGCAGCACTGAGCGGATGTTCGAAGTTTCATGTCGCTGCAGTTGAATGCGGCAAGCAACATTCTAAACTCGAAAGAGGTCATACACATCAGTTCTGCATGCCGGAATAAACCTCAAGAAACTCGTCGGATGCACGTTGAATGAAACGAGTGGCTACTCACAGACCGAGAAACCAAACGATCCCATTCATTGAACGCCCGAAAGGAACATCGAAGCCACTTTCCTCATATAATTTTAGGCAACCAACGATCACGGCGTTAGAAAACGGAATAAAACCGCTTTACTCTTTTCATCAACTAAAAGGAAAGATTTCTCGCCGAAACCACTCAATTCGTCTCGTTAACCACCAGGCGGCTCAGCGATTACAGCAACAGGAGTGCAGCGGGGCACGACAGAAAGCACGTTTTATGGGGCACCTGGTGTCTAACGTGTCTCATGGCAGGTAACGGGTACGACCCGGAATAAAGCGCGGCTTTGTGCAACGACGAACGAAAAAAAGTAGTCAACAACTAATAACGGGCATGCCAGAACCATCTACATCGGCATGGGGGCGGAATAATTCCATCGCATCTTTACTGTTGTTTTGTTCGAAAGACCTTGGTTGCTGTCCGGTCCTATCGTTCGGTCCAGCTGTCGATAAACCTGAAAATCGCGCGAAGAAACTAGCCGCCCGGAGACAACTGCGAGCAGAAGGCCTTGAGACTCCTTTGTTAAGCACTCGATCGGTGATGTATTTGCCGTTTGAAACCAAGATTCGAATCGTTTTCGATGCGGAATAAAAACAACGGGATGTCCGGCAACGAACCATCAGAAAGCCAGCAGCGAGTGGTGGTCGGGCACGCGAAAGAAGTCGAGTACGAAGAACAGCTCTTCATGAAGAGGAATCAATTTCCAAGAGAACATGAGAGGCGAGTTGAAACGACTGATGAGTTGCGTACACAAAAGCAACTTGAAGTTCCAGCTGAGTGTGGTGTGCCGACAGAATTGAATTTGTGTGCCAGTTCCGGTCATTCGAGTGCGTACACGATACAGCATTTTTTGCGGCGGAATAAGTCCATCACATCACTGCCTTCATTTCGTTAGGAAAGTGCTGATTGGCGTCGTCTTTTCGTTGCGATCAGCCGACGACGACTCTGACGAAGGCGTTGGAGAAAGAATCTACGCCGAATTTTACCGAAGAAGGACGTATGTCATTCTGTTCGTTCAGTCTGCTTCTGGTGAGTGTTTTTGACGCACACACACCCGAACTTCGATCATTCATTGGAGCGGAATTAAAATACGCGCTCGTCCCGCGACGAAACATTGAAGAAGCCGTTGTCGAGCAACGGCCACGCAAAGACAAACGGACCGTCCATGTTCAATTTGAATGAGTTGGAAGTGCTCCTAGCGCGGAATTTAAATCTCTAAAACGAGCTTCGAATGACCAGGTGATGAAAATTCCAATACTTTACGAACGAACCCAGCAAGTATTGACCACCGCTTGTTCAACAATTGAAATAACGCGTAAGCATAAGACCACAACTTTGATTGATGGCCCACAGAAGCCCTTGATTACGCCGGAAAAGGCACGGAATAAACCTGCTGCATTTCTGCCTTTGACTCATTCGAAAAGTGCTGCTGGAGAAGTGATTCGTTTGTTCCGTTCTACTGACAAGAAAGCTGACGAATGCGCTAAAGAAAAACGCCAATGTGGACATTCTGTTAGAAGAACCAGTCCATAATTACCGAGTACTAGCGGAATAATTTGCTATCATCGTTTAGAAACAATCGCTAAGACTTCGCAAAAGCCAGGCACCAATGCTTTCTGCTCATTAGGCATGCCTTTGCGGCGGAATAACCGCCTGTGTTCAAACTCCTGTCAAACTTGAAGTTCTCCCATTATTTTTGGCAAACAAAACGAAGTCATATGCATTCAATGTGGACGCTGCACGGAATTGATAACCCAACGACTCAACAGAACAGTTTGGAAAGTTCTCGTGTCAACCGACTAAACACCAAAACAACCTCCACCCAACGATGAAATGCAGCTCTTGCCCGTAAAGCACGATTCAATCGCGACCATTACCCCTGCTTCGACGACGTAGGACTTGTGGCGGAGAAGCATCTCGTATCGTTTCCGTGAAGAGCAAGGGCCTCTTGGTTTCATCCATCGACAGTACGGGGAGAGTCGAACGGTTTGAATTGTGCTGTTTGTTTGTCTCTCTCTTCTCTCCCTATCCTTCCGTTGTGTGTTTCTCTGCACAGTCGGCCAGCCGCCCTTGTGACGCTCGAATGCCGCCGGCGAACGACTTCCATCTGCCCCTTTCGCCGCTCACCGCCCACCCACTCGTGCTGCAGACGAGCTTGAATCGTTTCGAATTGCTTCACAAAGCAGAAAAAAGCAGTGAGTTCCTCTTTGCTTGTTTCTCTCACTGACCGCCTCTTTTCAGCTCCGATCATTCCATTCGACCGCTGCTCTCCGGCCGGCATGAGCGCTCGTCGACACACGCGGACTCCTTCGACCTTCCCTCCATTTTTGATCTTTTCGATCAAATAAAGACGGCGAGGACACGGACAAGCGAGAGAATGCCCATCAAGCGTGGCGATCAACCGAAAGAGGGAACTTTGATCCTTGAACATCCGCGGGAGCAAAAAAGCCGACCGTCCGCCCCGCCGCTCGCTTCCAAGCGGCCGGCCGCCCGGCGTACACACACAGCGGGCGGGGAAACGGCCGCCTTGTAGACCTCTGCCGCCCACCCTCCCTCGTAGGCAAGATGGCCGAGTGGTCTAAGGCGCCACGTTCAGGTCGTGGTCTCTCCGGAGGCGTGGGTTCGAATCCCACTCTTGTCACCACTTTTTGCCCCCATTCACTGCTGCCGTCATTCTTTTCGGTCGGCGGCCGCTCTCGACCGGTCGCTTCAGCGAGACGCGGAAGTCATCTATGGTTGGCGTTCTCCGAAGGAACCGGTCGACTACAATTCAAAGTGGACCAGAAGGCAGACGCGGCTACAATCTAAAGATCCCCGGCACTCAGAGGGTTCAACCGCGACCACTTCTCACTCGCTCGCCTCGATGGACGTTCCGCCGCGCTCGTTCGAACGGACGTCGCTGGAAGAGGGGCTCCTCATTTCGAACCGATTCTCGTTCGTCAGCGGCCTCCTCTCGACCTGCCTGCTCGTGTGGGTGGTCGTGCGGAAGAGGGAGGCCGCTCTCCGGGGCTACCGGCACGTGCTGCTGGTGGCCGCCGCCGCCGACCTCTACGCCCTCGTGGTCCACTGGTTCGCCCACAGCGTGCGGAGAGTTCGGGTGCTGCTGACGGCCGCTCGCTTGCAGACGGTGCGCGTGGAGCCGGGCGTGTACGTTGAGTGGGTGGACGGGCCGGCCGCCCGGACGCCGCCGACCGTCCTGCGCGTGGCCGTCGCCTTCCGCTGGACGTTCGCCGGCTTCCAGTCGCTGGCGTTGCCGCTCGAGCTGTGGGTCCGCCTGCGGGTGGTCAAGCAGTAGGGGCAGAGTCCCTTCTTTCCACTCCCTCGTTCACTTGCAGCCGCTCTCCGCCGACTGCCCGCGAGATCTACGGCCGAGTGGCGGCGGTCGTCTTCTGCTGGCTGCTCGTCCAGCTGCTCCTCGTGCACGCCGCCTTCATGCACTCCGTTCTGCCCGCCGACCGGCCGGTTCTGCTCACGAGAAGCGACGACTGGCTGCCCACTTTGACCGTGTGCCTGCAGTCGGGCGTGTCGATCGGCTCGTTCCTGCTCGCCCTCGTCTTGGGCGCCGCCTCGCTCGCGGCGATGCGGCGCGTGGAGGTCGCGATGTTGCCGAAGACGCGCTCGTTGCTGCGGCAGTTCTCGTGGACGCTCGTCGTGAAGGTGGGCCGAGTGCGCCCAACCATTGATCCCCGCTCGTTAGATGTGCCTCCCGCTGGTCACGAACGTCCTGCCGCTCGTCTCGATCTTCTTCTTCTACTTCACGCGCATCAACTTCCCGGGAGCCGGCGTGGTCTCTTCGCTCGTGGTCCCCTGGGCGGCGGCCGTCAACTCGGTCACCACGCTGCTGCTCTTCGGGCCCTACCGGCGGGCACTCGGCCGACTAATTGGGGATTGTTTCTGGTGGAAGTCGACGCCCGTCCAGCCGTTTTCTTCCACCGGCGCGGGGACGCCGGCTGGAGCGCCCACGCGGTCGTAAACGGAGGGACTGCCGGCTGGATCCTGCTCCCACACACCCGTTTCCTTCCATTTACCATCGATTGTTCGCTTCGTCGAAAACCACCCCAGTCCTTCCATCGGGCGAGCAAAACCGCCTCATCACCACCGCCTTCAAACGAATGACGCCACGAACACAACCTTCGCTTCAAGCGCGTGCAGTTGAACCCGAAAGCGGAACTCGGAACGAACTCCTCGGCTCTTATCGCCACCGACCGCACGTAAGAGAACAGCAGCCGCCGCGATCAGAACTGCGGGCATCGACGAGTGCTGCTGTTCCGTTCGAAGCAAACTGCGTCAATCGGGTCGAGTTTGTGGTTGCGCAAACTCCACGCGCTTCCGGCGGCGTGCTTAAAAGCGAGTGCGGCCGTCAGTCGGCATCAATGAGCGGAAGGATGCCCTCTCCGATGTGGAGCGTCTGCTTGCTGCTCGTTTGGGCCGTCTTTACGGCAGGCAACGGTGAGTTCCGCGGCGCTCGATGGGGAGGGAACTCTCCGTTCGAACACCTCGTTCACCCGAAATGCCCTTGCTCGAAGCTGATTGTGAGACCAATAAGCAGCCACCCGTTTTCAGCGCTTCCGCTCTCGGCGACGTCCAGCAGGGAGCGATCGAGAGCGGCGTTCCCGTGCCTCAACGGGCGCATTGTGATCGCGGTAGACGTCTCAGTCGAATTAAAGGCCGAGAACTTCCGAGTTTGTTAGCATTTTTATACGGTTCACTCCATCGGTTTAGAGACAAGTCGCCTTTCTCTCCAATCAGGTGTTCACGGACGAGTGGACCGACTTGGAGCGTCTCGTCCTCGTCCAGTACGACGACGTCGCGTGGGCCCGATTGTTCGGCCCCCGGGAGACTGCTGAGGACGTCCGCCTGCAGCTGAAAGACGCCTTCCAGCAAACGTTGCCGAACTTGACGCACGCCCTCGAGACGATGGACGAGTGGAAGGCCGAACGAGCGGAGGACGGCGTCCACCTGATCGTCTTCGTCTCGAAAATCGACCGCGAGATCGTGCACGGCAGCCGGCGGATCGTTTCGAGCTTGCTCCAAAAGAACACGCACCTCACGTTCGTCGCAGTCGGGAAGGCGGTTGACGCCCGTTTGCTCGCTCAATTGCGAGCGGACGCGGTCGTCGAGTGGGACGTCGACGCGATGAACGTCCCTTTCGATTGGCACGAGCAATTTGCGGCCGCTTTTGGATGCACAAACGAGCCGAGTGAGTCGGAAGAAGGAGCTGAACGCCACCGCTGGCATGCTCGATTTCAGTCACTCCGCCGCCATGTGGGCCGACCCCCGCCACTCCCGGTTTGTTTTGAGCAAGTAGAAGAAAGACGTCTTGCCTTCAGCCACGACCCCGCCTTCGCCCGCCGGCTACACGCCCTGCGTCGGCCGCGTGGTCTTCGCGTTGGACGAGTCGCTCAACGGCGGAAACTTCCGAGTGAGCGTCAATCGATGAACGAAAGAAAAAGAAAAGTGCTGCAGAAACTGAAGAACTTTTTGGTGAACGACGTGTTCGGCGGCGAGTGGAACCACCTGGAGCGGCTGGCGTTCGCGGGCGTGTCCTACCGCCTCCGCGAGTACGCAAAGTTCGGGGACCTTTCGGACGACGGGCCGACGGACTTGAGTTTCGTGCGCGGCGCCCTGGACGATTGGGAACCGTCGGATTACACGCCCCGGTGGTTGCCAGCGTTCAAGGCGCTTCGAGACGACTTCCCGGCTGCCGACTACGAGGAGGTGAGTGGACAGCATCGAGTCGGTCTATTTGCTCTCTTTTGGGTCCACTACGTCGTGTTCGTAGCCCGAATAAGCAGCGTGGGCCTGAACGAACTGCAGCCGCTTGCCCGCCAGCTCGAGGCGAAAGGCCGTCTCACGCTGATCGGAGTGGGCGGCTCGATCGTGCCCCAAGAGCGCCTGCTGGAGCGTCTCTCGAACCACACCGCCTACTGGACGGACCCCTCGCAGCCGTTCCCCGGCGACTGGGCGCACTTCTTCTGGCAGACCGCCTACAAGTGCCGTGAGCTTCTTTGTGTCCTCCTTCCGCCCACCTGTTCGTTCAGCCGGCAGCCCGCCTCCTGCTCCGTCTACTGCGGCCCCAGCGCACACCTCGACGCCCGCCCCAACGCCCGCCCCCTTTCTTCCGTGCGCCGGCCGCCTCGTGGTGCTCGTGGACGCGAGCGAGTCGCTGGACGTCAACGCGTACCTGAACGAACTCAACTTCGTGGGCCGCACGCTCTTCGCCGCCCCCTTCTTGACGCGTTTCGAGCGGCTGGCCGTCGGCGCGTTCAACTCGGCCGGCGCGGCGATCGGCGCGTTCGGCGAGGCGGCGGACTCCGACGGCGTTGGAAGGTGGCTTTCTGACAACCTCGTTCGTGATGGGGACGCTTCTCTGCCACGGTCTGTCCGCCCTTCCGTTCGTCCAACCGTTCGATCGCTGCAGGGCGCTCGCGGACGTCGCCGCCCAGCGGTTCGTGGCCGACCGCAGCTCGCCGCTCGTCGTCCTCGCGTTCGTCTCGCAGATCGACGCCCAAATCGTGGCGGCAGCCCAGCGAGCGGCCCAACCGCTCTACGAGAACGACGTGCGCCTCGTGCTGGTCGGCTTGTCGCCCGCTCTCGACCGCCGCCTCATGAAGCGGATCACGAGGGGCGACGACTCGACGGCCGTCAACTGGGACGCGAAACTCACGAAACAGCCCAGCAATTTCCCCGCTCTCTTCGCTTCTTTGTGGTGCCCCGACGTGTAGAGGGGGATTGACGCCTGTTGTTTCAAATAAAATGTTGCATGCAGGGGGAGTTTTGGCCGCTGCTCGCGGGTTACTACTGGCTTGCCGGTCGATCCCCCTTTCGAAAGAACGGAGGTCGTTCATCGGAGATTCATGCCCGCTCCCACACCCGAAACGTCGGAGTTTATTCGGCGGTCAGCAGAAGAAGAGGACGGCGAGCAGTCCGGCGGTCGCGAGCACCTCCGGCGCCTTCCAGTGCGCGGCGTTCTGCAGTGTGCCGTTCGGGGCGGCGGTCGTCGTGTCGGGGGCGACGGGGAGGGCGGTCGAGCTCTCCGAAGCCGGCGGCGTGCTCTCGAGAGCGATCGGAGTCGTGTCCTCAACGGCGGGCGGGGCGGTGGTCGAGTCGGCCTTGTACTGGTCGGTGCAGAGGTCCGCTTTGCACCAGCACGCGTCCATCTCGCAGCGGTCCTTGCTGAAGCGGGCGGGCGGTGAGTGGACGGAGCGGAGGAGCGGGGGACTCACTCTTCCGTGGAGCAGCTGAACGTGTACGCCTTGCGGTTCACGTAGCACGACGTCGGGCACTCGCTGATCACCCAGTCGGGCAGCGGTTGGCCCATGACGTCCGTGTTCACGGAGCACTTGACGGCGGCCGCGGCGTGCAGCGAGACGGCGAGCAGGACGGCGACGACGAGCGGGCGGGCCATCGGGCGAGCGGTCAGTCGGGAGCGGAGGGCGGTGGGAGCAGGAAGACGACCACACGCGTCCGCCGGCCGCCTTTTATACTCGCCGACTCGCCCGCTTCGCTCATGCAAATTCGGATTGCGCGAGGTCTTTGAGCAGCTTGCGGAAGGGTTGTTTATTCCGCGAGGTTCGGGTGGTCGTAAAGAAAAGCCAGCGCACATGTGCGCGTTTTTTGTGGTTGAGGAGTGGCTTTTAGCGCTGATTATTGACCGTTCGCTACTGACTGGCAACTAGACTCAAGTGGCGAGTGCATTTAGTTCAGACGGCTTGGCCGTCCGTTCGCTTTTTTTCGCGGTTGCTCAAGGGACCACGCCCACTGGACTGCTCGTGAATCGTGCGCTTTTTGTACCTTTGTAGAACGTTCTGCCCGCTTATAACCAAACGGAGACGACCGCCGGCTCACACACCTGCAGCGGAGCGAGCGGATCGCCCACCGACCGCCCCGCCGCTCGTCGCCCGGATCGGAGTCGGGCCTGTGACGCAGTGGTTAGCGTGTTCGCTTTGCATGCGAAAAGTCGAGAGTTCGAACCCCTCCTGGTCCAATCCTTTTGCGCCCATTGGTCAGCGGATCGATCGAGACGCTCGTGGCTGATCGCGGAAGCGGTGCGTCAACCTCCGTGATCGACTGGACCGCCGTATTCCGGGGGAGGAAGCGAAGAAGGAGGTGGCAGTTGATCGAACCTGGTTGTTTATTCCGTTCACTTGTACGGCTCGTAACCTCGCGTGAAAGTCGAACAGCAATAGGGCGAGGGCATCCCATTCCGCGAAGCGGATGTCAAGCAGCCTTAATTTATCGTTAGCATTCATCGCACTTGACTGCCGTCTTCTCATCGTTTGCCAACAGACGTCCGCAAACTTCTAAAACGGACGGCTGCTTCGAAAGAGCTGCTCGTGTGTTGATCCCACTCGTATGCCGTGAGCAAACTCTTAAACGAAAGAGGGACGACACGAGCAGAGGTTGCAACTCGCGAGGACAGTTGGGCATTCCCGTTTATTCCGTGCATCGTTGCTAATGGTAGATTTCGGTTGCAGAAGATCGAAACGTGTTCTCTTTCTGCTGCAATTGGACGACAGGCAATGCGATCATTCCGCGCAGTGCTAGAGCATGGGGTCGAAGATGGCCGTCTTGTTTCTCTCCTACCATCAACCCATTCCGCTTCGATTGCAGGCCGGCGGAAGACGAGAAAGTGGGAGGTCGGCCGTTTAGCACGAGCGCAGCAGTTGGAAGCGGGTTCGTGTGATGTTCGGTCCACTGACTGATCGAGCAGGGAATCTTTCAGACGCGGCTATTCCGTACTCCCGCACCACCTCGGGGTTGATTGGTTGCAACTCTTCCATTCAACCCAGCGTTTATTCCGAACATGGTCGTTTGTTGTGCGCTGAGAATTCACGGTTATTCCGTGTAGTCGTGAACCGTCTCGTCCAGCCCAGTCCTGTTTGCTCCGATCGTTTTTCACCGGTTTATTCCGTGGAATGAGGCACCATGTGAAGCGATATTCCGTCCGATTCGTCTTTCTCGTCTTTGATTCGACAACGTGACCACAACGATCTTTTTATACCGATCCAGCAGGTGGTGGGTTTGCCGAATTCCGTGAACTGCTCCCATTGGGAGACGAGAAGAAGCAAGTAGAGACTGCCCGCTTTGTCGGCCTCATACAAAGCGTTATATCGAGAAGTGCGTGATTTTGTCGATGAGAACCTCGTTTGAAAAAAAGTTCATGGGTAGGAAGCTAGTGGAATGAAAGAAGTGTGGGCGGCGATTCCGTGATGCTGCAGTCTTTTCGCTTAATCTAACCGGTATTTCACAGCAACTAGGCGGTAGAGATCGGCGATCATCGGTCGAAAAGCAGCATCCATTCCGTTCTCCTCTCTTTTGAACCTGCTGGCCGCGGCATTCGAAGATTCCGACGCTTTTCAGTTCGAAGAGCCGAATTCCGTCGATCTGCGGGTTGAAGACGTTGCTTGGAGGTTTCGAGTAATGATCGGAGGTCAGAATTTCGAGTTCTTGCGTTTACGCACTCCGTTTTTGTGTGCGGTAATTTTGTTGCTTGGTCTCTCTTTGCACATGTTTCGCTTGAACGAGAAAATTTCGGGTGCGGGATTATTCCGAACGTCTCGTGCGGGGCGATTTCCTCATCAACAAATGAGTTGAATTGAGCGGCGATGAGCACGTGAACGCGTGAACTTCACCAGCCACCCGCTCCAACTGGCGGGCGGCGGGAGCAAAAAGGAGCCACTCGCCTTTCCGCTCGCCCTCCCTGCCGGCCGCTCGCCGCCCCGCTCGCTTCCAAGCGGCCGGCCGGCGGGGCGCGCGCACGCACACGGCGGGCAAGCGGGCGCCCCGAGTGCGTGGAGAGATGGCCGAGTGGTCTAAGGCGCTGGTTTAAGGCACCAGTCTCTTCGGAGGCGTGGGTTCGAATCCCACTCTCTTCAGAGCTTTTTGCCCCGCGTTGAGTTGGGGGATTCGTTCAAAGAAAGTCGTTTTGTGGACCAATTTTCTAACGAGCTGTGGCCTGCAAGGACGTGAACGCCCGTTTTTGTTTGGGACTCGTCATGGTCAACAGTTTATTCCGCGCACTCCATTCGATTGTTGTCGTCTTTTCGGTTGATGGGGCGAGAAACGATGAGGATTCTCGGTTTTACTGACCAAACGAGGAACCGCTGCTGTCGGCCGGTTATTCCGTTTGTGTTGAGAGATGTCTCAAGCTTGATGGGTCGTCCTTGCTAACACGAATTTCGAATTCGGCCGACTCCGTCGGACGAAAAGTGGGCAGCCACCGAGTCGTGGATGGCGGGTGATTCTTTCGTGCCGTTGGTTAATTGGTCTCACCTGCGGAATCAGTCGGAGTTCTGTTTCTTTGGAGTTGCCCGGAAAGTGTACATTGCTTGAGGGCTGATCGGCGGTGTTCCGAACTGCGACCACTCGTTTGGGGCATCGTTTATAGACAAGTTTGAGAGCTTTACAATTCGAGCAGTACGAGAGATTAACGCAGTGTTTTTAAGAATAACTGACTGTAGGGCTTGATCGAAGATACCATGATGAGAAAATCAACCGTTGAATGGGCGGAAGAAACCGAGAGGGCAATAAGGAAGGCGTAATTGAGACGTCGAATGGTGAAGAAAACGAGCGCAATGCAAAAGAAGAACGGAACGGCCATCGTGAGCAACGAGCCGACGATCTGAGCGGCGCACGACTTGAGCAACATCGCCTGCATGCGATACGTATTTCGGCTGAAAGCACCTTTCCCCCGCAATCATGCGCACTTGCCTTCCCAAGGGGGTTGTGGCCAAGCACATCAGCGAGGGCTCGTTCTCGAACAAACGCCGTACGGCGGAGCTCGTGAATTCCAATACCCGCCTGTTGTCCGTGTACTGTCCATCCGTTTGGTAAACGACTAACTGCAATAAACTGGAGTTGAAACATTGTGACTGTTCGCACTTGCCAGACATCCTCTTTCAGCAATAACTGCAGTAATTAATTGAAGGTGTGGACTGACACGACGGTAGAGCTTCGAGTCTGCCGACGATTCTCCGAGCGAAGCCATCTGCAACGGACAAGCGGACGGTCCAACAAGCAAGAAGTAGTGCCCACCGATCGGCAGAACAAGCACAGCACCAGCGAAGAGGTTTTTCGCAACCCCGCAACTCGCGATGGTCGTCGTTAACCACCGCGTCCAGACGGGCGATCGACGACGAAAGAGGAACGAAGAACTGAACAAACAGAAGGCCGGAAATGTGGACACGAAATGGGCCAGACACAAAAGGAAGTCGAAGGCGAAGTTCCACAGCACTTGGTTCAAAAGAAGCCATTTGTAGAAGTGCATGGTCCGCGGCGATGCCTTCAGAATGATGACGACTGAGGCAACAGCCGTCAGAACGCTCGAGCCGAGAATCACTAGCTGGCGATCGAATACAATTGGATCTGATGTTCGGTGGGGACGCCCTCCGCAACGGCTCGCTCGAATTCGTCCGACTCCATCGATTCCCCCTGTAAAGCGCGTAAAATTGTGCGTTTGTCTGTCAAACTCGCCTTTTCAACTTTTTAGCCGTTGCTCCGATCGAGCTGAAATTTTTACTGGCTAGAGTAACTTGCATGTGCGAAGTCCGAAAATGTGCATTTCGACCGCCGGCGGGCACGTTCAACGTTCCGTGCCGACGTTCCGCGTCGTACCGTTCTTCCGGCACGGCCAATTCAACCCGCCCTGTGGAGAAAAAGATGCGCCTTGAAACGAGGAACATCTTATCTGTTGACCGCATCATCAGGAAATGTTGCAGAAGAAAGTTGTGATCGCCCAAAGACGAAAGGTCGGGGCAGAAAATCGAAGAGGTCCACACTCGGGCGCGCCGTTCTCGCTTTTTCGAATTTTATTCAAAATACTAAAAATAATCCTGTCTAGAAAAAGGTCTTGCGCATCTTTTAAGCTTAATTTCGGGTCAACGGATGGCCGATTTCACAACGAGAAATTCGACCTAAAATTGTGTGTCGATTCGAAACTCGCCGAAAAGTTTGGACGCGTAAAGCTCGGTGAGTTCTAATCCGTTTGCTGCGATGTTAGGCTCATTCGAAAGCTCAGAATGCGGTCTTTCCAATAGTATGCAATTTGCTGTTGTTCTTGGCCCACTTGGCCACTGCGACATGCGCGAAAGAGACCCTAAAAATGCGCAAACACCGGGCGGGTTCGGGCATGTGTGGATGGATTCTTCTGAAACTTGGCAGAAATGTCGAGCACTGAGTTGCACATCTTTCCACCGTTTCAGATTTTTGAAACAATCGATTGTCGATGAGTAATGACGCCTTCTGTGGCAGGGTCCTGCACTCCAGTCTTCGATCGGCTTCTTTGGGTGTCGCAACCAGCACTCACTTTTTCCGCTTGCTGGGATCAAAACAGACTGTTTGGCACGGTTCGCAAATGTTTGACAACGTTCTGCGCCCACTCATGCCCAAAGCCCGCGTTTGCAAGCGATTTCAATTGTTCGCTTTCGTTCTTTTTGGGCTCCTATGAGCAGAATGGAATAAGTAGGCAGTCTTTGTTCAAAAACAGCCCATTCGCCGAGTTTAAATCGAAGCTAAACGTTATTGAAGCGCGACTAAGTGTTCTACCGTTCCAGTGAGCATTCGGTTATCAAAGAAAGTCGACAAATGCACTCGATACCCACCAGTCTAACGACACCCCCAGCTGGGGACGGCGCGAAGCGCCGTCTCACGCTGGTGCGAATGATGGGCGGACGACAAGCGAGTCCTTAAGAGGGACAACAGGTGGTTCTTCCAACTCTCGCTGTCCGTGGGTTCTTTTCACCTGTCCCTACTGGCGAGTTTCGGGTGGCATTCGGGAGGTGTGCTTTGCGCTCTACTTTCTGATCCCCGAGTTGATGTCATCGTCTACGCCCGGGATTCTTCGCATGCGGATGGCTGCGTTTGTCAAAGTAGCGACTGCTAGAAGAGACCTGCTTCACCGCGGTAAACAGAATCGAATGAAGTTTGCCGACCCGCTCTAAACCACGTGTAATGAGCAAAGATTCCGTTGCTGGTTATTCCGTTGCTTCGATGAACCTGGTCTCGTCTCGTTCATTCCGCGCATTCTGCTGCACGTCCGTGATCATTCCGCGCGGCTCGCAGACCATCGGGAGCTGCACTGAACGTTGAGAGCTTATTTTTTCGCTTCCAATTCCGTCGACGAGTTGCAGCAGCATTTCGCTTGACCTCGTGGCTCCAATCGCTCGGCTCGTTTCGATTCCGTGAACTTCTCGAGCTCAAGCTTCAAAATCATACACAAGCTCCATTCTTTTCAGTTTCCGTCTGCTTCGTGTGTTCGGCGTGTTCGGCGAGTTCATTGGATGAATGGTGTGTCTGGCAGTCGTAGTCGGCGTGGATGACAGACGATGTGCGATGTGGGCTGAATTCCGTGGAGATTCTGGAGTTTGGTCGTTCAACGCCTTCAATTTCGATGATCTCAAACTTGCGGACGATGTGAACGAAAGGTCTGTTCGATTCCGACGTTGCTTGAAGCATTGGACGAGATTTAGAGCGTTCTCTGTGTTCCCCGATTCTATTGTATTCCGTTTTTTCCGTTTGTACGACTTGAGTATTCGCACAAGGAGACCGCTTGCAGCATCCTGCACGAAGAAAAAGCACGCAGCTCTCGATTACGCTCTTACAACTCCCTTTCTGACAGCATATTCCGCGCAGCGGTAATGCGTCTGGCAGGAACATCAGCAAGAATTATTCCGAAGATTCCTGGCTTTCACGGGCAGAGCAATGAACCTCCGCCCGGATCGTCTTTTGGGTGCTCGCTGGTGGTCGACCCCTTTTATTCCGTAGAGTGCTTCGAAGAAGACGCGATGATTCCCCGCAATCCGTTCTTCTGTAACTCTTGCAGCCTCTGCTGTTTCAAGACCCCTCGCAGTTCTTCGCTTCAACCTGCTGTTCAAGTCAGAAAGAAAGGCGTATTTTCCGAGGAAGGTCTTGCGTTGCTTGTGGTTGAGCAGACGTCTGGATGACCAGTGGCTTTATTCCGTCTTCTTGAACCGCTTGTGAAGTGGAAGGACTGTCGGCTCATGCGACCAAAGTGTTCGTCGAAGTAGAGGCTCGATTCCGTCGATGTTTCCGAACATGTGGAGCGAACAAAGCCGAACAGCACGTTTTCATGGACAAATTCCGTAGATCTTCATGCATGAGACGAAGATTCCGCACGAAGTGATGTCCGGCGTGATGTTAGCTGCAACTGCGATGCTCATTCCGCCCGTCCATCATCTACCCGCGCATCGCTACGTTTGTCTTTTCGATTCGATGCGACTCGTTGGCGTTTGGTCGACGGCGTGGAGCGGGATTCTGCGAGGATGTTGTTTATGCTTTTGCGATTATTCGATTGATGTCAGCGAGGAGTGTTCGTTTCATTCCGGAAGAGGTAGTTTGTTTTGGGCGTGACAATGCTGGACGCCTCGTCTCCTCGAGCATAGTCTTGTGGTTATTCCGCAGAACCCTTGTCAACTTATTTCCCGTTGCACCACGTCTGTAGTTGCTGACACGAATGGCTGCCGGCCACTGGAGGACGCCTTCTGGTGGAGCGCGAGTATTCCGAGCACTTTCATGAGGACGGCGTTTGGGTTCTGCATCGCTCTTTTTTAAGGTGTTGATCGCGCCGTGCTTTTCGTTAGACAACAGTGGACAATGGTATTCTAGGAAATGGTAGAAATGATACAGTTATTCCGTAAAAGACAAGAGGCAGGAAGAAGAGTGAACGCCATAAAAAGCGCGCCGTCACCAAACAAAGCGTCTCGTGGTCGAAGATTCCGGTAGTGGTGCTAGTGGCGGAAGTGAGGATTTAGGACGCCTCGCCCGCGGCTTGATCTTCTTATGCTCCTGCTCGTTCCTCACCCCCTTCTTATTGTTTCCTGCCTTGTTTGGCGCGCCTGTCGTTGTCGAAACGAATGGCTGCCTGCAACTGGAGGACGCTTTCTGGTGGAGTGCGAGTATTCCGAGCACTTTCATGAGGACGGCGTTTGGGTTCTGCATCGCTCTTTTTTAAGGTGTTGATCGCGCCGTGCTTTTCGTTAGACAACAGTGGACAATGGTATTCTAGGAAATGGTAGAAATGATACAGTTATTCCGTAAAAGACAAGAGGCAGGAAGAAGAGTGAACGCCATAAAAAGCGCGCCGTCACCAAACAAAGTGTCTCGTGGTCGAAGATTCCGGTAGTGGTGCTAGTGGCGGAAGTGAGGATTTAGGACGCCTCGCCCGCGGCTTGATCTTCTTATGCTCCTGCTCGTTCCTCACCCCCTTCTTATTGTTTCCTGCCTTGTTTGGCGCGCCTGTCGTTGTCGAAACGAATGGCTGCCTGCAACTGGAGGACGCTTTCTGGTGGAGTGCGAGTATTCCGAGCACTTTCATGAGGACGGCGTTTGGGTTCTGCATCGCTCTTTTTTAAGGTGTTGATCGCGCCGTGCTTTTCGTTAGACAACAGTGGACAATGGTATTCTAGGAAATGGTAGAAATGATACAGTTATTCCGTAAAAGACAAGAGGCAGGAAGAAGAGTGAACGCCATAAAAAGCGCGCCGTCACCAAACAAAGCGTCTCGTGGTCGAAGATTCCGGTAGTGGTGCTAGTGGCGGAAGTGAGGATTTAGGACGCCTCGCCCGCGGCTTGATCTTCTTATGCTCCTGCTCGTTCCTCACCCCCTTCTTATTGTTTCCTGCCTTGTTTGGCGCGCCTGTCGTTGTCGAAACGAATGGCTGCCTGCAACTGGAGGACGCTTTCTGGTGGAGTGCGAGTATTCCGAGCACTTTCATGAGGACGGCGTTTGGGTTCTGCATCGCTCTTTTTTAAGGTGTTGATCGCGCCGTGCTTTTCGTTAGACAACAGTGGACAATGGTATTCTAGGAAATGGTAGAAATGATACAGTTATTCCGTAAAAGACAAGAGGCAGGAAGAAGAGTGAACGCCATAAAAAGCGCGCCGTCACCAAACAAAGCGTCTCGTGGTCGAAGATTCCGGTAGTGGTGCTAGTGGCGGAAGTGAGGATTTAGGACGCCTCGCCCGCGGCTTGATCTTCTTATGCTCCTGCTCGTTCCTCACCCCCTTCTTATTGTTTCCTGCCTTGTTTGGCGCGCCTGTCGTTGTCGAAACGAATGGCTGCCTGCAACTGGAGGACGCTTTCTGGTGGAGTGCGAGTATTCCGAGCACTTTCATGAGGACGATGCTGGATGTTGTGCAGGGCCTTTCTTTAGTGTGTTCGTCGAGCAGCAGTGCTCAAAGTTAGACGACGAAAATTGAATGGGGTAGCTGGGTATTCCGGAACACGAGAGAACGATGGAACTTCGGAAGCAGTCGTCGATCGATCCCAACGAGACCGAAACGCCGTAAACGTCGCGTCGTCGTAAAAAGAAACGTCTTGCGTTTGCATGATTTCTTGTTTTATTTCGTGTGGTGTACTTGCTGCCGTTTACGAATTGTCAGTTCTTCCTGCTTCGTGAAATGTTTCTTTTCTGGTCGACACACAGCGCTCTCCTTTGGCTTGCGCCAAATGCTGATCGCCGCGGACTCTTGCGTTTTCAAACGGCACGCAGTCGCTGTTTGCGTGCGGATCGCTCATTTCGCAATAAACACGCGATAATTGGAGACCTCCGTGCTTGGCGGAAGGCAACTGCTGTTCGCATTCCGTAAGGAGGCCAAAAAAGCGGAACGATGGGAGCTCTTCGTGTATATCGTCCGTGCAGCTGCCCGCACACCTGCAGCGAACAATTCCGTTCGTCGGACGGAAACAACGGGACTATCCATAACTTCTTTCGTTTGAAATTGATGGAGCTAGCGCTGACGTCGTTTCTTTGTTATCTTCACGGCGGGTTTGTTGCTCGAAAAACGAGGATCAACTTTTGCGTGCAGAAAAATTGGACATCGCAATCGTTTTTATTCCGTCGAAGCCGATTCTCTCGATTGACGGGACGCGGTGAGGTTGCTTTCTATTGCGTCGATTCCGTGCCGAAGTTGTCGAAGAAGAAGACGTTCTTCCAGTTGACGGCTTTTTTCTGAAATTCCGAAGTTAGACGCATTGTGGCACGCAACTATTTCGCGAACTACAAGCTGTATTTAGGCAACAAGCTTCTGTTTGAATCCACTCGTCTGCAGTTCGAATCAGCGGGGCGAGGAGAGGGCGAGACTGCCGTTCGCGTTCTGGTTCTTGATTTCGAAAAGCCGTAGAATTTGGACTCGTATCACAAACGATCGTGATGTAGCGGCTGTTTGTTTTGTGTTGCTTCGTCAAACGAATTGGGCGTGAAGTGGAAAACACCCGCATTCGTTCTACTCGTAACAGTTTGCCGATAACACTCGGAAATATTCCGCATTATTTTGACGTCCGCGTGGCCGAGCACTCCGGACGACGGGAATATTGGCGAAAGGGTACCCCGCCGCCACTCTTTCGTCGCTTTTAGGACGTACAGCGGGGCAATCCGGGTGGGAATTCAAGCGGCAAACACTGCCGAGATGCGGAACAATTCCGTTGAGCTGCGCCTCTAGGTCTTCGCTTTTATTCCGCACGTTCTTCGGTCTTGTTCGGTTGAAAAATTCTGCATGTTCACGGATCGTGGGCGTTTTATTTTCCCGTGTGTTCCTTGAGGTTGACCACGTGCGGCAATTCCGACGTCCGTGTCCGCCCCAAAGCGGACAAGAAGCTCCGCCTGCCGGCCGCCGACGGGTCGCGATTCGGTCCGGCCGATCAGTCAGCAAGAGAGCGGCCGGTCGGGCGGTCGGCGGATGATTCGTCCTGCCCCCGATCGCTTCTTTATTTCGGGACGACCTTTTTGCTCCCGTTCGTCTGTCCGCGTAGTTAATCATCCCCTCCTCCCTCGCCCTTCCCTTCCTTTTGTTCCTTTACGAGCCGTTCGCGTTTCCCTCGTTCTGTTGGTTTATTAACCCAAGTTTCAGTGTCCGGAAATAAATCCCCGCACACTCGCACTTCAGGGTTTGAGCCGCTGCCTTTCGGCCCTCCAGATTGTGAGAGGTCGAAAGGCGATCAAACGAATTCAAGTCCAGCCCACCGAGCGACCTCGTTCTTCTCTCCCGATCGCTCCTGGGCGGACAGTCCGCCTCCGTTTGGTCCTCGACCGCATTTCATCCACCTTTTTCTTAAAAGTTGTCTTTGTGAGGTGCTTCCGGTCAGTTCGGAGACGATTCCGCCTGCCTCTGCCGCTGCTGATGCGCTGCAAAGACGGCGTTCTGATTCCGCGGCATGGAACTGTTCGCCGTAGATGACGGCAGCGGTTTGCGTTACTGACCAGTCTGTTCGTTTCTGATTGCTTCCGATGATAAACGACGTCTTTTCGGCTCCCGGAGAACACCGGCAAACAACAAATCGATTCCGCGTCCCGCTCGATTTCGAGCTGGCCGTAGCGTTGGTTGGACGTCAACTGGACGTTAGTTTCTGAGGTCATGGCTGGCTGCTGGTTGCGTTCATTCCGCACCAGTCGTGCTTCCCGGGTTTTGTATTCCGCGGACAACGGAGGAAAAGATCGCGCTTCACGATCGTTTTGTCCGCAGCCTTCTTCAAGCTGATCGGCCAGCTGCAACTGTGACGTTTATTCCGACCGTTGTTGTTCTTCTACTCGCCAAAAATTCCGGCTTTTGGCCGAGAACTTTGCCATCCATTCCGATTCGTGAACGCGTCGTTCTCGTTCCTACTTCGCTCTAATCACTAGACAAGCTCATCCATTCGCAAGATGTCGTTGTTGAAAGCGTTATTCCGCTCATGCTGACGGTTGTGTACTTCCTGAGAACTCATTGCTTGTCCGGTCGGCGGTTCTCAATCGCTCACTTGACTTCAAACTTCCATTCAGACTGCTGCTTTCAATCGACTGGAAGTTAGGCGGCTTGCAAGCCTATTTCGGGTGGAGCAGAACGTTGACGTCACGTTGCGGCATTCGCTTTTATTCCGCTAGATTACCATTTTTCGCGTGAATACGCTGAATCACAAGCAATAGGCCTAGACATCGAACCGTCGCTTCGCTTTTCGGCCGTGTGTTCGAAGAAAAACGGCAAGAGAAGCGACCCGGGTTTCGTGGACGCAATACGAACGCCACGCATCTTTGGGAGAAGCGGCGAAAACAGAGACAACTCCATTCCGCAAAGTTCAGCTACTCTCTTTCGGCTCTATAAAGAAAGGAGACAACCGTTGGTCACTACCGGGCGTCGAGCAACGTTTTCTCACTTTGATTCCGTTCTCGGAGGGCGGCTTGTCCAGGTATTCCGCCACGAGGATCTGCGTGAGCTTTCGACTTATTCCGACTTGTTGCGGAACGACGACGTCGACTCCCATGCGGGTTCTTTTTAATGCTGGGAATTCCGTTGTAGGGTCGAGGATGATCATCACTTCTGTTTGTTGGTCGTGAAGCCCAAACGAACAGTCGCCGGGCGGAAGAAGGACGGTAGCTGGGCGATGCAATCGATTGCCTACTGCAAACTCGACGTCTACTCGACGTGATTCCGCACGATGTTCGTGGTTATGTTGCAAGAAACGAGCTGTTGCTGAACTCATTGTTGCAGCTTCAACAGGCGACCCGGCCCTTCGTTGCATTCATTTGCTCACGAGGTTCAAGGAGCTTCAACGAGAACCCTTCCGGCGATATAAGAGAAGACTGCATCGCCGTGACACGCGACTTCTGCAAGCGGCACAATTCCGACCACCTAAAGTAGCTATCGGCAGCCGACTTTCAACGTGAACAAACAACCTTCTTCAAATAAGGGACGATGCGTCGTTTGTGAAATTCCGCCTTGAAATTGGCAGCCGCCGTTTCTGTTCGGTCAGTCGTTGCAGCCGGAAAGATTCCGCAAATGCGGAGATTCGTGGTGCCGATCGAGTGAACAGAGGTGATGGATTGCACGTTATTTCGATCTTTAGCCGCTTTATTCCGCTCGCAGCTACAGGCGGCTACGACAAACAGACGAGTTCATCTGATCGCACTTTATTCCGCGTAGTCGTGTATCTCCAGTGGCCATTGCTCGTGTTGACCGTTTACTGTTTCGTTTATTCCGCACTTCCTGCTCACGGATTCGTGAAGCGTGCTGTTCTACAAATTCGTTCGCTCAATTCCGTTTCATCGAACAGTCCTTCTCGAACAAGCAGTTCTCGAAATCGACAGATTCCGACAACTAGCCACATTTGGGCCTTCGTTCATTCCGCCATTTCCCCGGCAAAGTTCTGTTTGGACATCCGTTTGAAGCCTGCTGCCTGGGAAAGGATTCCGCTCGTCCGTGGGGTTCGTTTTGAGGTGCTTGAATGAGTCAATGATTTATTCCGCCCATCTCGTCTACTGGCAGGGGGAGTAAAGAGAGTGTCATTCATTCGCAACCTGTCCGCTTGCTTCCAACTTTTTCGTCTGAGCGATCTTCTCGCACGAGAATCATTCCGCCTTCGGTTCGTGAGCGAATTTTTGAACGCACGTTGAAACAGGACAGCCGATCATCTCCGTGCGACAAGAACGAACGGCGTGATTGTTATTGCTTGACGCTTGTTACTCGCAGCAAGACTCGCCTTCGTTGATGCGGGACGAACAAATTTTTGTGTCGTTGAGTAAGAAACACGTGGCGTTATTCCGCGGGTTTCGTGAAGCAGGCATCAGGCTAGTTGTCTCCTCTTCGCTAATCTTATTCCGTGCTCTTCTCGGCAATGCACCGTCGATCCTTTCGTCGCTTGCGTGGGGTGGAGCATTCCGGTTCGGTCGTCTTGTCGCTCGGTGTGGCCGCAGAAACCTTCTGGAATGAGCCTGTTTGTGGCTCTTGGCATCACTATTCACGGATGGAACTCTGCATTTTGCCCGCCTTCGCGAAAACGAAGCATTCCGTCCTCTACGTTATCTTCGATCTTCATTCAGCGCAAACAAGCAGGGGAGTTTCTTTGTTTGTTTGACAGCCTTCAACCAGCGACTTCTGTTTCTGTCGGTCTTTGTCGTGACAAAAAGAGAGAGAAACGCCGATGCAGACGTCGTAGTGGAAAGCAATTAATGGGATCCGCGATTCCGCTGCACGGGACGCCTGACCATGCACGTCGTTTGTATTGATGGTCACTCGCAAGAGTTCGTTTTTATTCCGTTCACCAGAACCATTTGGTGCCGGATTCCGTAGGGCGAACACGAAGTTCTCGTAGACGTTGCCCCTGCGTTCTGTCAATCCCACGAAGGTCATTGTTTCCAGCGCCTAAAAAAAGGACAGATGGAACGCTTGCGGCTTCTGCGATGTCCACGGTGATTCGTCTGCAGCATCGATTCCGTTTCGCCTCACTCCATGAGACACGCGCACTACTTCTTGGAGTCGAAGCGTGCGAGTGGAACATTTCGCTCGTGCATCGCGAGGGGAACGATGGGCAGTTGGATTTCACACATTTGTTAGGCGAGGCCATTTCGGCCGCGGAATTCCGTCACGTTCTGCAACAACTCGATGCCGCTGAAAAGCGAGCTACCAAATGCTGCTGTTTTCCTTTGCATACGGTGATTTGCAGTTCAGAGCTGGAATTCCGTCACGTTTAGTTGGCCGGTTGGCGGAATTCCGTTGCTTTTGGTTGTACACGGCAACGGACGGCGTGTTGGAGGTCGGCCGATTGCTCCGGTTTCGTGGTGAGTCGGGTGGTTAATAGAACGAGGATTCCGTTCTGCGCCTTCATGTCGCTCCTGCTCCGATTCGTGATTGCTTCTGCCGTTGACGAGTCCTGACGGTTTGAAGGATGAACAACTGAATGCTTCAATTTCACGCGATCTGCCGTCCAGCAAAAGGCGGAATTCCGTCCTTGATCAGATTGCATTCAACGTGCAACAAACTCGAGATGGCTGCTCATTGCGCACATTTATTCCGTGAACGAATTAAAAACCGCCTACTTCATTGTGTTTCAATCTGCTCACTTCCGTCGCACTAAATTCAGGTTTTTTGATCACACGTCCTTTCGAGTGGTCACGACCATGAGATCCCATTGTAAATTCCGTTCAACAACTCGCCGGTGGTCGAGAGGTTATTCAGCTCATTATATTTTGAATTTGATGCGAGAGAGGATCACGCATTCCGCGCGGCCCGAACTCGACGATCGCGCTCATCGAACAGAAAGCAGTGGGACAAAGAAGGCAATGCAAGGACAAAAAGAGAACACGCGATCTCGATTGACCGGATCGACCGCTGACAACAATGGACGGCAGGATCCGTTTGGCCGCTCATCCCGCCGCTCCGCCCGCTCGCCTGCCGCCCGCTCGTCTTTTTTACGCCCGCCGCCGCCGACCGGCCGCGGAGAACACGGCGCCGAGCGGACAAAAAAAGAGGCCGGCCGAGAGTCGCCGCTCCCCCGCTTTACAACGCGCCCAGTCGAGAGTCGGGATCCTCGGCCGAGCGAACGGGCGGCGGGTGTAAACACAAGGGAAAGAAAGCGGAAGAAACACGCTTGTTCTTCCAGTGAGCTTTGATTCAACCGTCCTGCCCGTTGCTCACATCACCAATCTGTGTTGACAACAACGAGCAATACGTCGATCGATTCTCCCACTCGTTCGGAACACGAAACGCCCGGCGAACGAGTGGACATCCACACGAAGCAATCGATCTTGCTCGAACTCACGGTCAGCCGCGAAAGCAACGAGCAAGCGGACGCAAAGGTCAAACAGGCACCCTTCGTCAAAGAACGGGTCAAACGGCCGACTCGCCCGCTCGTTTGCTCACGAACAGCAGGGAAAAAGAAGCCGTCTGGTCCTTGTTGGAGGCAACCTGCCGAGGGCCTCTGGCGACTGAGAACGAACGAAAATAAACGCCGCTGGTTGGCCTGCCGACTGTCGGCCATCCCGCGTTCGTTCGGATGGACGAGGGAGAAGATTGCGCACTCTGCTCGTGGGCAACGCTCGCACTCGAGGATCTTGCACCTTTCTTGATCGATACACGCCCGTGCAGTCTTAACAGTAAACTTCCAGCTGATCGACTGAGGTTTCGGCCATCTTACTCGCGTCTCTTCTCAACTTCGTGCAATACTGACCGTCAAACTTGCTGTAAAGAATCCAGTATTCTTGTTCTTGATGTCTTCTACCCATTCGACTTTGCTCTTCCCAAAACTTTTCGGTTAAATCCGGCGCAAACACCGGGAATTACGGGCAGGTTTTTATCGAAACTTTGGCGCTCGGAAAGCCGCTTTTCCGTCCGTTAGGGTCGACAAATGCGGGGTTGTGCGCTTTTGAGGCGATTGTGACTTTGTTTCCTTGCCGGGCGTGCTGGACAGCAATAAAAGTTTTACGTCGGTTCGTTTTCTCTCGAAGGCGAGAGTTAAGGCGCTTTTTTGTTCGTTACTGCGAATAACTGAGAAGCGCTGCTCCCAAACCGCTTACTTCCGCCGCCTCTACACACTCAAGCCAGTCTTTGATAAAAGTTGGAAATGCCTACGGATTGGTCCCGACGCATCGCTAAGCTCTTGCCGCAAATGTGAGAAATTGCGCAGTTAGACGATTCGGACAAGCAGAAAACGAAACTAAGATGGTTTACCGTACTCCTTCCCTTTTTCTCACGATTTTCTGCGTCATCCTTTCATGCGCCGTTTCGCATGATATACGTTCGGCAGTTTTCGACATAAGCAATGCAAGTGTTTATAAAACGCGTGGCCATTAATTTACAAATTACAGCTCATTCTGCACTCTTCGATCGGCACCCCCGAACTTCCGGTGCCTCTTCAGCTGTCCACCGTCCTCTCGGGGTTGATCCTTTGGGAAGACCCGTGCGTTGTTCAGACACGTCGTTGTGCGCGAGTGTGTGCGGATGGTGGGGGTTTCTTTCGAGGTCCATTGGAAACGAGCGTTCCTTGCAGAAGATTTCGGGCCGCTAGTGTGCGGCCCCGAATGCCTGCCGGAAAAGCAGCGGCGATGGGTGCGAGATTGCGTAGCTATGGCCGTGGATGTCTGCAACTACTACAACCACTCGGCCTCCAGCACGCACATCGGAACAGAAATCGAGTGGGAAGCTCAAACCATGCCGTTCTGGAAGTTCAAAGGCCGTCTTGCTCACGATAAGATCACTCTCACCAACAACAAAAGCGGAGGCGAAAATTCGCTAGACGTGTTCGCCATGGCGAGTGCGCCCTTGATAATCGGCAAGCTCTGGAACTACCTGTTTGCGGGTCAAAGGGTTCAAAACATCAATGGATGATTGCAGATACTATGACGTCTCCGTGAGCGGTTATTTCGGCTTGGCACCCGGCAAATACAATCCAGTTACGCAAGCCTACAATCAGGGCATCATTGCCGCGCCTTTTGTTGCTTCTACGGGCTATTTTTCCTTCAGTTTTGGCGGTATTCCTGATGATGCGCCGTGTAGCAACTGGACAGAGTTTCCGACCTTCCAAAACAAGTGGGCCGTTCGAATGGACGAAATCCAGCTCATGAACTCCACCTACACCAACGCAATAGTAGGCAGAAGAAGGTGAACGTAAGACGTCCACTTTTTAGGTCCATTTCTTCGCCTACGACCAGGCAAACAGTGGGATGATGTATTTCGTTCCCGACAAGCTCGTAGAAGAACTGCTGGAAGCAGGACTGCTGCACGTTTTGGACGTAGAAATTAAGTTTTTGCAAAGCTAATCGTGTTCTAAAGTGAATGTGGACAGCTTAACGTTCAAATTGCAGAGCTGCCGAGGTACGTCGCAAAGTGTTCCGCCGCGTGGGCGATTCGCGTCGTGCGCGGTGATCGGACTTTCGTCTTTCCGATTCCATTAGACTCCTATGGTGGGCTTTGTCAGCTTCGTATTCTTCCTTTTCGCTACTACGGAAAGAGAAATCATGGAATTGTTTACAAGGAAACGCCGACATTTGTGTTCCCTTTTCAGTTCGTCGAACTTGGCCTTCAATTTTGTTTTGCCTACGACTACGCCAAAGAAACTCTCAGTTTTGCTAATTTCGACATGCCTTGACACATTTTATTACGTTTTTCGTATTTGTAATTGCGTTTTTGATCAGTGTACAATAAAGGCTTAGCGGAAACACACTGTGATCTTTTAGTCGTTGGAAGTAACGGTCGAACAAAGCGAAAACTCTCCTGTTAGTTGGCTTACTTGTGGTCACTGCACACTAGTTTCGTTCAGCTTCTAACATTGCTGTCCTCGACGCCAGCTGCAAAAGATGGTGACTTGGAATGCTGTCGATAAGATAACCGAATCGATTTGGTTTCGGTCTTCGATTTCTACGAACAAGTCGCAAAAGAAATGGGCGGGGCTTCAGCTTTTTTCGCTTTTCTTTTTGATAAACGGCAGTTCAGACACCTCGTTGTTTCGAATGAATTCGATACGTGGCTGCTTCCTCTTGCTGAGTGTCTCTACAGCCGCAGACGTTACGTTGTACAACGTGGTCCAATTAACAAACGGCGGAGAGCACTTCAATCCAAAGTTTGAGTAATTTCTCCTGC
Source organism: Aphelenchoides fujianensis (assembly GCA_024699865.1). Classification (NCBI taxonomy): domain Eukaryota; kingdom Metazoa; phylum Nematoda; class Chromadorea; order Rhabditida; family Aphelenchoididae; genus Aphelenchoides; species Aphelenchoides fujianensis. The sequence goes on from JAMPIO010000114.1 coordinate 338,248, forward strand.
TCAAGTCATTTATTCATTCACTTGCGACTGTTTAGGTTAGATGGGCAAGCGATCTTGTTCACCGCTAAAGGCGGTCCGTACGAAACGAAGTGCCATCATGTCTACAGCGTCGATCTCGCTGCATCTGGACACCCCGTTTCGCTCCTTTCAAGTGGAATTGGGGAAGAGAAAGGAACTGTTGTAGAGGTGGAAACGTTGGGATACTACCAAGACGAGAGATCGGGTACGTTTGTTCAGTTCTTCTCATTTCCACTGCCTTTTGTAGTTCGACAAATCGTTTCGAGCACACTCTTTCCGGTAGGTGCATGATCCGGTTCTTTTTGTATTGCTCGATCAAGGCCCTGCGAGATTCGAAAATGTCCGACGAGTTCACCGAAGCCGCCTTCTGTCCGGCGTCTTTGTGCGAGCGGACGGGACTGGACAACGAGACCCAAACTGCGTGTAAATAGAACTGCTTTTTTCTTATTTGTTTCTGGCAGGCAACTCGATGCACGAAGAGCGCTTTCCGGACGAGCGCCCCACGAGCTTTTCTCTGTGGGAGAAACACAACGTGCGGGAATCACACGATGCAATCGAAATTCCCACGAAACAGCGGGCTTGGCGGCGGCTGCTCTTTCACAAAAACTCGATGCGAATCAGCACCTTTGCGGGAGCCGCCGGAGTCCAGCTTTCGTTCAGCGTTCACGGCCGCTCAGTGAGTTCGAGAGTGCAGGGTGCTTACGGGCTGTTTTCGACCTTCTTCGATGTCCCTGGCTGGTTGGGCGGATTCGACGCGGTGGACACGACGGCGGACAGCCCACTTCTCTTCCACGGCGTTCTTTTGCCCGAAGAACAACGAGAAGTCGCTCTGTGAGCTCAATCGGCGGTTTCTGTTCCCAACTTCTTCTAGGACGGGGGTCCTCACACTCGAGGGAGCGGCCATCTACCGCACGACCTTCGGGGAGCTCCAAGACGGAAGTTTCTCGATGGACATGCCACTGCTCGAAGATCCTGATTGCTCGCTACTCGACCCGAAATTCCTGCGAGACGGCAGCGGTCGTTTCTTCTTCACTCGTTTGAACACACGGACGGGCGGGAGTTCCGTTTGGCTGCGGGATGGCGACCAGGAGGCACGAGAAGAAAGAGGAAAGCTCGCCTACTCATCGTTCAGGTCCTCGTGCGCAATGGCGCCAAACAAATGGACACGATTCGACTGGAGGGCGTGAATTACGTGACCTTCGTTGCTCCAGACGAAAGAAGCGGCGAATTCCAGTTGTTCCTTGCGGCATTCGGACGAAACAAGACCTTCCCGATTCGTAAAGCCACGTCTCTACGCCCCGACCCCAGAATTCAAATCGAATTGAACGCTCGAATCGCGATGTACGTTCAAGGCGCCGTTGCGGTGTCGTTTCCGGAAGTCGGTCTGTTCTCGATGGATGTCAGGTGAAACTGATCGTCTCTTCTTGTTCACGCACTTCAACTCCAGTCAGAAGAACAACCTGATCGTGTTCACCATTGATGCATACGACGGCCGTGTAAGTAGCTGAATGGAAGAAAGCTTCGCACTCTTTACAGTTGTTTCAAATGGACGTCAAGCCCAACGATTCTGGAGTGTCCGTGCGCCAGTTGGGTCCCGCCATTTCGCGCGTCTTCTGGGCGAAATTTCTGAGCGAAGACGGCGAGGGCGACCTTCTTGTCGTGTCGCCAATCGCCAACCACAGCGCAAGTCAAGTGGCTTTAAATTTGGAATAAGTTCTGCAAGTTCAGAACTGCCTCGATTATTCGGACTCTGCGGAATGTTTCTTCGATGCTCAGTTGCCGTGCTACGATGCCCGGGGATTCAAAACGGGCCTTAACTCCCACAATCGAGCGCCCGAAGCTTCTGCTCCGTACGACGACTTGTGCGTTTTCGTCTTGGAACCGCTGAACTTGCCGCAATCAAACGAGATCTTCCGCATGAATCGTTACGGAACAATCAAGCAGCGACTCACGAACAACGAGTGGTTCGACGGCGAAGTCGCCGTCTCCTTTGACTTTCAGCGAGTGGCGTTCACGAGCAATCGGGACGACGACTACGACCTCTACCTCGCCGATCTGGACGACTTCGACCATCCGAGACGCGTGAGTGAGCTGTTGAATGCTTTCACTCGCTGTTCAGATCACGAACACGCTCGGTTACGAGGGCGGCGCGCAGTTCGCCCCCGACGGCCGCACGCTCGGGTTCAAGGCGTGGCGGCCGCGTTCGCCGGCAACGCAAGACTTCTACCGCGCGCTCATTGCGGACAAGGCCACCGATTTGATGCGAATGGAAGTCTACTTGCTGGACTTGGAGAGCGGTGAGGAGCGGAAGATCACCGACTTCTCCCAGCTGTCCGACCTGCCCGAACTGAACAACACGTGGAACCCGCCGCATTTCACGTTCGCTCCGAACGGCGACCTGTACATCCGACAAGAGCGGCAGTTCTACTTCGTGAACCTTTCTTCGTCTTCCGCCGAACTAATCAAAGTACGTGACGGGCTGTTATTCACGAATGATCACTCAATGTCCAGCTGATGGATTTTCCGAACGACAAGGATTTCGACGACTTTCAGCTGCATTCGAACGAGCGAATCGTCGCGATCGCTTCCAGCCACACGGTGGTCTGCGGGAAGTTCAACATCTCGGCCACGTACGACATTCGGATTCCGCAGATCCCGTCCGTCTCCGCCCGCAGCTCATTATGCGTTTTCTCCCTTTTTTTCTTGCTGTGTTTGAATTGTTGAGTGAACGCTTCCGCACCCACTGTTGTGGGCAATCGGTAGTCGACTGAAGAAACCATCCATTTCTATGTGGGCGAACAAATGGGGGCCTCTGATCAGATAATCTGTTGAAGTTGCATCGATGCGCTCGACGAAAAAGTAGCGTGGATCTCCGCCTTGAAGTCGTAACAACTGCCGGTGATCTTCAGACGGAGGGCCGCGATTGACCGCGGGTGGATGGGGGACCGTAGGAGTTCAACTCTTTTGAGCAACGTGCCCTGTCGCCCGCCTTCCCGCTGACTACCATCACGCCGTCTTCCCGTCCACTCTGCGCGTCCACGACCGGCGAGACGCGTGCCTGGCCGTCGCTCAAAGTCGCAGCGGTGGACGGAGTGCTAAAAGAAAAAAGAATCATTGCAGTGCACTTATTCGAACAACCCGTCTGTTGGACATCGTCTTTCAACTCGGTCGTCCTCCAGCACGCGGAGGACGGTCGCATCTTTCGGCGGGATCCCGAACAGCAGCCGGCCGTCTTTGCTCAGCTGGTGGCTGCGCGAGGGGACTGCCGGCCGTTCGGTTGCCTCGAAAGTGAAAGAATAGTCGACGTCGTCGACGTTCATCCGCACAATTCGTGTTGAAAACCGCCTGCCGGACGTCCACGCGCCGGTCGGCGATCCAACGCGCTCCCGCCGAACGTTCCGCTCTCCACACGCAAACGAGTAGGCGGTGATCGCGGTCAAATTTCCTTTGTTTTGCCCGCTGGACCCCGACGTGTGCGGCGGGAAGAAAGTGGACGAGTACGAGATCCGTTCTCTCGTCTTCTTGCTCACGGCCCTTGCTTTCCGACGTTGCCGTTAGTGAATCGGGAGTGCCCGCTCTCCGAAAGTTCGCCCATGAGCACGGCCTCGAGAAGCTCGTGCTCGTGAGAAGACGATTGGGGACGCCTGAATTCGCTGTCCGCCCGTTGCTCCCTCGAACAAACCCCAAAAATAAACACCATGAATAATCCCTGTTTATTCGGCTAGTTCTCGATGAAGACGACCCTCTCCTGCGGGTGTTTCGTGCGGCCGATCCAGCGGTAGACGGGCGGCTGGTCGGGCTCGCCGTTGGGCACTTCGGTCCAGAGGTAGAGGGCGCGGCTCATGGCGAGGACGCGCGGCCGATCGACGCCGACCGCCTTGAAGGGCGGCAGGGCGTGGCGGCGGGCGTTCAGTTGGGCCAACCGCTGCTCCACGAGCTTCGCGAAGCCGCGCCGCCGGAAGGCCGGCCGCGTGTAGAGGTTGGAGATGAGCCCCGTGCCGTCGTTGGTCGCGTAGCTCGCCAGTCGGCCCGTCCGGCACTCGCGGACGCCGACGGCCGGCAGGTGGGCGATCTTCGAGCTGCAGAGGAATCAAGGAATGAATAGAGTGAGTGGAGGGGAGGGGGCGTACGCGAGGACCTCCTCCTGGTGGGCGGAGCGGAGGGCGATCACCTCCGCAAAGATGGCGGCCGCCGCCTCGACCGGCAGCTCGACGAACTCGAAGCCGTCGGGCAGCTCCAGACGGGCGCGCTCCAGCCGCTCCCGCTGCTCGTGGTCCGCGAAGAACATGACCGCCGGCTCGTCCATCGGCATGTGCGGGTGGCTGCCGACGACGTCGAAGTGGGCGTACAGCTGCAAGCGGGCGGTCGATTGCGAGCGGAGGGCGGACGAACGGCCGTCGCGATCGGCGGGGCGACCGCCGGGAAGACGACCTCCGCGTGTTTCTCCAGCGTCTCCTGCAGCTCGCCGAGCATCCGCCGAGTGGCCGCCTGCACGAACGCCCGCTCGTTCGAGTCCGATTGCAGCACGACGGTCAGACTGCAGCCGTAAGGATTGATCCGCTGCTTGCCCCCGCTCACCTCTTGCCGCCCAGCAGCTCGAGGGCGACGCCGAAGAAGAGGCCGCTCGCGTCCTCCACCGAGCGCACACTCACGACCGCGTCCTCGTAGCAGCCGTCCACGTGGAACTTCAGCACGCAGAAGACGTTCAGCAGGCGCACGTTCCCCTCCATTCGCCGCAGCAACTCCGGGAAGTCGGCGGGCGGGTGGTGGCGGACGAGCATCCTGCAGGTGGGGCGTCAAGGAGTATAGTGGGGGTTTCTAACCGTCAGATTTCTCGCTTTTTAACGTGCAGAGTGGAAGGGCGGCGAGTGATTGATGAGCCGAGCGAGACGGTTCTTTTTACACCCGCCCGCTTTTCGCGCTTGCCCGGCGCGTGCGGTTTCTGTCGAATCGGTTCGGTCTTTTCCAGTGTGCTCCGAAACGCCGATCACTTCGGTCAACGCGGACGGTTGTGGTTGTTTATTTCGATGACGAAAAAGCAGGGGGCGGAGTGGACGGGCGGGGTGAGTTCAGTGAAGCTGGAGACGTAGTAGTGTTATCCATTTACGCTCTGGCCTTTGCCCCAACACTCGCGATCAACCAGCGGAGGCCATTGTTTCATTCGACGCCCACACGAGCAAGAGGAAAGCGGAACGTTTATTCGGCGGATGGAAAGTGGATCTGCAAGCGGGCGATTGAAGGTGAGTGGACACCGAGAGCACGACCGCTCACCTTCTGCGGTCTCGTTGAGTCCGGCAAGTTCCGCAACAATGGGTGGGAAGCTAAGCGAACGACATGGTTAACGAGAGCAGCAAGAAGCAAACAAACCATGGATTACCCCCGCAGACTCGACGAGAAGATGGAACGTGAGCAGAAAAAGCAGCCAGGCCGGCATTGAAGACACGACGGCAGACAATTGCGGAGTTCGAAGAAGTACGCATCGCATGGCCACTCACTCATCAG